>JADLSH010000356.1:0-422176 GCA_016169945.1 Trachythela sp. YZ-2020
AGGCTGTGTGACCGTCCTTGTAGTTCCCAGGCTATTTATCGAAGTTTTACAGCTCTTTTGACCCGCGTATAAATGTGAATATACTGGATGTAGCTAGCGATACGGCGCGAAAGCGCGCAGAGGATTTTGAATATATTATTAACACACAATTAACTTTATTGACGCCAGTACTGTACCTAAATACTATATGCAAATGTTATATATCTCCTGCAAATGAGCGAGAAATGTGCACGCCTCTTTGGAGCTTTCCTTTATCTTGAATTATTGATCTAGTGACAGACTTGTGGAGCGTGACGCTCACAAGTTTAGCTCCTCCCACTAGTGTCCAGAATTTCTCGCCATGAATTTCAGAATTTCTCGCGGAGGTGGGGCGACGGCGGCGGGGCGGGAGTGGGTCAGCATTCGATGAGGCATGACTGGCAGAGTAAAGAGATCGTAAAGTTTCTCAAACTTTTTAACCACAACTGAAACACAAAATTGTAAAGTTTTGGGAACGCGTTTTAAATGTCGTAAAACTTGAATATATCGGAGCTAATTCTAAGCAGCCATGACGGCGCTAATTACAACACGGATAATGCGTTGCTGTTCTATACAAAGCCTAGAAATGAAGTTAGTGATCAATACTCGATATAACCTTCCAATATGTCAGGAAAATAAGACTGTCCAATTGAGAAATGAAATTAGTTCATATTTTTTTAGAAACGAGTTAAAAATAGACATAAAGGTGCGATATTGAAATGAATAATATATACAAATAGCTTACAATTCTTCATATTCAATACATCTCTCAAAAGCTGATTCTCTAAAATCCTCTTTAGTTTCTCTTTTCCAGTGTGTCCGAAACCAAGAAACACAACACACACTGCAAATCAGCAAGGCAAGAATTGACCAACATTCTCATCGCGGGATGGCTGACTCGATTATCTCTCTGGTTAATTTGTCTGTTTTCCTCGCGCTTTTACGCGTACCGTATATAGGTGATATATTTGACTCAAAAAATAGATAAAGGAGTTTCTTAGTTTACCCAGGATTGCGCAAAAATGTCAAGATAAACCTGATAATAACCTCAAGCTTTCAAGTGTTTGTTCCTGTTTTAAGAAAGGGTTTCCTAAAATTCCATTTCACGTGCAGCTTGAGTTTAAATTTCCTTCGGCGGCATCGGCAAATCAAATGATATAGTGCTCAGGATTCAAGTAAGGTAGATGCGGAAAAGCATCTATTGCTTTCTCTAGAAGTTGAGCCAGACATTGTAGAAAAATTAAACAAAGACCACATGCGTCAAGCTGACAGATTCAAACAAGATAGCATATAATGAATATGTTTCCATGAAAATTGAACCCCCCAGTTTCTAAACACAACATTTAGCTACGGTATTCAGGATGGATTGAATAGGGTATCCAAGTTTACAACTTAATCGTCATTTTTGATGATTTGGGTGCTTTAAAATTGCATGTAATATCCTAGCACCTATGGTGAACAAGGCGCTCTATTGTCGTATTGAGCGTTAAGTCTCAGGGGCTATTAAAATAGAAGCCGTGGGTTATAGATCCGACACTCGGACCTTAAGTTCTACGGTTATAGATCCGACATTACTTGTCACAAGAGTCGCACGACTAATTTCTTTCTTCATGCCGTCGCTCGTAGTCTAGCGGTAATGCATTGAAACGCCAACGCAAACGTTCGAGTTCCATTCCCTATGTAGGATACATCTTATTTTCACTATCTAATAGTTTCCGGTTCTCAGCATCTAAGTTGTTTTTTTCTCGATGTCTCTTTGATGAGGGACTTATGTTTTGTAATTAAATTTTTAGTTGTGTGTTAGGGAAGGCATTCCTAAATTTTAATTTTGACTACCGCACTCGCGGTCGGCATGTTGAATTATCTGTGTTAACTGTATTCCAATTTACATGAAGTTTCCCATGTGTGACCATCCACGGAAACTTCAGATTGCCGACAGGTATAAATGCAACAAACCGAAACCCACAGTCGCTTTTGCCCGCGACTAATTATATCTAACGTTTTCGCTTTCGCTATTCTCGTTTTAATTGTTTAAGTAAATGAATGCAAAGACCAGTCCGAATTTTGCTTAAATGTTCTGGATCTCAAACTAAAAATAGCCCGATTTGGATTAAGTCAATTTCTCCTGGTGAAATTTCCTCCGTTATGTTATTCATTTTTGAACCCCAGATCTAACAAGGCGTTTTGGGTTGATTTATATAACCAGCACATCTTGGTTGAATTACGCCACTATGCTAGTGGATAAAAAAGAACCATATAAAAACAATCTCGACGAATATTAGCATCTTGTAAACCCAAGAAATGAGTTATTGAAAAACAAGACACACTATTCAAAGGTCATATTTCGACTCTATTTCAAAGTCATTGTCAAAACTCAACAGTTTATACTCGCATTTGCAGTGCAGAATAACAAATGGATGTGATTTCAAGACAAAAAAGACAATTATATCTATTTTTACCATAAAACATTAAGGGAAGCAATTTATGGTCGATTATCACCATGGTATCGAGACAACGTATAATATCTTCAAATGAGTAACTATACAAGACAAACAGACAAATGCGTGGTAGCGATATTCTCCAAATGGAAATATTTCTGAAAGTTCGGTACTTTAAAAATAATTTCAGCTTTAGGCGTAATTGCTCTAATTTCTACGATAAAATCTTGAATGCTTTCAGTGTAGGTAGCAATATGTTTGGAGCAGTGGCGCCGGCAGAGATTTTTATCGAGGAGGCAAAAATACGTTACATTACTTATACTTGCTTGTAACGGCGCATTCCTAGAGAGTTCGAGGGCATTCAACCCCAGGAGTCTCTCTTGGAAACGGCATTTCAGATACCCAAATTTTTACAGTATTTTTCAAGAGAGTGTAAACAGCAAATATTCTGCTACTAATGTTCATTTATATAATTAAGAAATATTTCAAGTTCCTTAAAACCTAAAATCAGAAACATAAACGATTCCCCATACAATATTTTGTACATTGTACTTTTTCAGAATGTGGGAGAGCTTGCACTCTGGGTGTGGAAATCAGGGACGTAGCGTGAAGCATCTGGATTTGAGGGGAGGGTGGGGGAGTGTCAAAGTGATTTTCAATGTAAAATTTACTTGAAGTGTAGTGATTGTGGAATAGACTTTTCTGATTGATTATCATTGTAATACTGAGTTTGTTAAAAGAAAGAGGGGTCTGGGCGTTCTCCCCTGTGGAAGATTTTTATGATTTTGAAGCTCTAGGACTGCACTTTGGCGTTTTTTCTGGAGCGAATTCAAGCGAACGAATTACGTCCGAATTCTGGATGGATCTAAAAATCACACCGTTTGAAAAAATTGTTCGGCGCCACTGTTTTTGAGGGTTTGTAGGTTCAAACTACACGAGAAAACATAACAAAAACGTCAGACGTTTCGGCAAACTTTAAAATGTAGATAACATTGCAGATTGGGAACAGAAGTTTTGGCAATTTCATTATTGAATAATTTTTATTTAACGTTAAGGAAACAAGTTACAAGTTTCGGTTTATGTGCTATTAATTATGCAAGAAGACAGGTCGACCAAAATATTGTTTAAAAGCGCCAAGTGCATGATGATTACGTAAGTGTACGTTTATGTGCTATTAATGATGCATTGAATTACGAAATGGAATGCCTGGTACGTAAATATTGAAGTACCAAAAGTGTCACTACGTTAGTGTACTTTATTCTTCACCGAGCCATGGTTCGTCGTTTTGTGCAGCTTGCTTGCGTTTCTTCATGCGAGGAGATTCTGTAAACAAAATTAATTAGTATCTTAAATAATTTCAAATCACAACTAAGCTATAACACATATATAGTGGCGTTTATACTGAATAGCTCAATCAGCTGCGTAGACTAGAACCTTGTCTAGAGGTCCAGGAACGGCGATCCTTTATTGATCCAATGTTACCACGAGACTTCTAGTGAACCGAAACTAATCTAACTTTATTGATGCTGGATGGCTCTATCAATTCGAAGCTGTTCTCCGAACAGGTTTTGAAAGTGCCAGGGTTACTCCAATGTTACTGCGGAAGGAACTGCATCGAAACTATTCTACTTACAGGTTTGGGTGAAGCTAACTCTTATTAATATAATTTTAGCGAGTATTGTATGTATTTTGCGGTGAAGCTAACTCTTATTAATATAATTTTAGCGGGTATTGTGGTATTTTGCGGCCTAAAATGAACAAAACAGTGAGTGGAGCGACAGAAGACCATTGTTTACGTCTTTAGCCGACTGACGGCAAGTGTCTTTTTTACACTTTAAACGACAAAATGCATGGCTGAACAAGAATCATTTTCAAAAAGACGAGAAGACAATGTCTGTAGTGCAAGAAATTATTAGTATAATAATAATATACACGCGACGTGAATGTAAGTTTGTTTTTATCGTGCAATGAAACTATAGCATTATTCAGCCAAACTCAGGCAATTGTACTAAACTAAATCAGTTCATATGTTGTTCAAATAATACTTATAATTCTTTTTTTGTCTTTTGAAAACGGTTTTCTGCTAAATATTTAAATATAGTTTTTAAATTTAGTAAATACAATGCCGGTTGATGGCGGCACAGTTCATTTTATATATTCTACTTGCCGTATATTTTGTTTTTGTGATAAGTACATGCCCTGTAAAATCATCACAATAATAGTAAAACAGTTGATGTTCTTGGGCATAAATATGTTTTTGGGACTCCTCAGAACTAATTTTAACCTTCGCAATTGCTCGGACTAACATGAGTCTGACTTCGGACCAAAAATAAATTGTTATATTGCTCTGTATTAAGCCTATGGTCAAACGAGAACGCAAAACACCGCAAAAGTTTTAACTCCCTGATGTATGGGGAAGAGGAATGAATAATTTGATAAAGAAACACGGAATATGAAATACACAAAGTATCTTGTGGAACTGTGATTAATGTGATTTGTTTGTAATATTACAGCTAAACATAAATATTGTAC
This sequence comes from Trachythela sp. YZ-2020, assembly GCA_016169945.1. Taxonomy (NCBI): domain Eukaryota; kingdom Metazoa; phylum Cnidaria; class Anthozoa; order Malacalcyonacea; family Clavulariidae; genus Trachythela; species Trachythela sp. YZ-2020. The sequence continues at coordinate 4,989 of JADLSH010000356.1, forward strand.
GCTGTATATTTATATAAAAATTGATTCGGTTTCACCACTTTTGTATTTTCAAATCACTCACTCCTCTTTTCCATCTCTCAGAAGTTTAATTTGACGACGACTTGACTCTCGTTTGATCCAGGATTTAGTAATGTCACAAAAAAATGGTAAAAGATAATGTCTTTACTACCTTCATCTCCCCATCCATGGCGGCGATGACCCCACCAGCCGCGGCGACGACGTGATGATGACCGCCCCGTGGTGACGTGATGACCGCCCCCGTGGTGGTGATGATGACGACGCCTCCTCCACCAAAAACGTTTGGACATGGCTGGTTCATCTTCCTCATTTGACGCCGGATTCTCAAATCTGTCAATGGCACTCTCTCTGAATTTAAATGATTAAATATTTGATAAATCTGGTTACTTTCAAGAATCTTTCACAGTAGATGTAGGTGTAGAATATTACTAATAGTATATTACTGAAAGAAATACTGTGTGGTGGATTGTGGCATAGCACTGTATAGTATATTTTACACTAGTGTGGAATTGATATTGTATGGTGCGTTATCTATTCTATGGTATATGATATGGTAGGCTATGGTATGGTATGGGATACTACGGCATAGTATGGCGTGGTATGGTATAGTATGGTGTGGTATGGTATAGTATGGTGTGGTATTGTATGGTATGATATAGTATGGTTTGGTATACTAAGGTGTTATGGTGTTGACAAATAACTTCACTTACGTTTCAACTAAAGAGCTGGGATCAGACACTCTGTTATCATCATCGTCATCGTTTTCAGTATTTTCAAACGAATCAGATCTAAAGAGTGAATAAAAAGATAGCAATCGATGTTATATGCTTAATATTACTTTTAGTATTACTTTAAAGCTTGTTGTTTTTTTCTTTCGAACCAAGGGTCATTTCTGTGTTTAGTGTAAGTAATTACTGGACAAGAGAACATTTAGTAGAAGCCATCATTTTTAGATGCCGTTTAATAATTAATATGCAATTTCATCAATGGCCTTTGTTAAACCGCAGAACCGCATAATATATGTAAAGTTAGTATCAAATAAATTTAAAGTAGTGCATAGCTAAGAAAGGCAAAGGTGTAGTTATTTAGTTTTGATTAGGCATCGCCATAATGCTTCAATTCTTCTCGTTTTGTGGACAAAATAATTACTAGTTTCTTTAAGTATCGATTTGTTATTGTACCTCAAATTTTTAATCCCCAATCTCAGTCAGTCACTTTATAAAATAGTATTCTTCGAGAATCAATCATTCAAATTGAAAAGTAACCTACCGTTAATATTATTATTATTTTATTATTTCAATTTATTTAATAACGGCGACCCTTCAGCGTCGGTGCTGCTTTTCAAAGGGCCATTAGTCTATATACATATATTAAAAATGAATGTAAACATAAACGAAATGTAATATTATTCTACATCAAACTTCGTCATTGTAGTTTTTATATGAATTTTCATATTTTTATAAAAAGAGTAATAGCTTGGTGTACAGATATTGAATGAATAAAGAAAGATGACTTACAATTCTTCTTCGTCGTTCAATACATCTCCCAAAACTGGTTCTCTGGTATCCTCTTCAGTCTTTTCAGTGTGCCCAACGCCAAGAAACACAGCACAGACTGCAATCAGCAAGGCAAGAATTGTCCAAAACTTCATCGCAATGGCTGTATTCTCTCTGATTAACTTGGCTGTTTTGTCGCGCTTTATGCGTACCGCGTATATGCGGCTTGGCCTAAAAGAGATGAAAGAGTTTCTTTATTTAGCCAGGATTGCGAAAGAGTATCAAGACAATGATAATCAATTACTTCCACCGTTTGAAATCGGGAACGTGCACTTAAAAGTGAGGGAACGACGTTAAGTGCTTCTTGCTGTTCCAAACGGGTTCCAGGAATAACTTACACAGCTTGAGTTGAGTTTAAATCTCCTTCGGAAAAATAATTAAAATATTTACCTCCTTTGAAAATGCCGTTTTGAATGGTAGATAATTAACAATTCAAATATGTGCTGGGGATGTTATATAACTATATATCATCTTAAGCTACATGTCAATATCATAGAATATAGAATATCATAGCCTACATGTTACAAGGCAAGGCAAGTAGGTATTCAACTTGTATCAAACATGCAGCAGACTTGCACCAATGCTGTTGCAACAACTTGTTATCAAGATGTGTTCGCACTGCTTGTTCCCAGCTTGTCGACAAGTTGTCAACGGCTTATCGTCCTGCAATTCAACAGCTTGTTAACAAGTTGTGACTACGTGACAACCTTGTAGCAATTTGATAAAATGACCAAATTGTTACAACCATCATCCTGCTTTGTTGATGACAAACTTGCTACAAGTCAGTTTTGCGAACACATCTTGTTGACAAGATAGCATTTAATGGTGCTTGAAAATTGATTCCACCAATTTTCGTATAATGAATATCTACACTGTAAAGTATAAACTATGATAAGTTGATAACTCAGATACGCAACCGAATCGGATTATAATTTAACCCAATTCCAGGTTAGAATTAACCATTTTTAGAGGTTTCTTTCACTAGTGCATGATAAAGTTTGTACTAGCATTTAAAGGAAACTCGACAAAAAATTGACGTTGTAAGTAGTAACGCTGGATGAATAAGGATGACACTTACTGGACCTCTAGGGAGAACAGTTTAGAACTGATTGTTAGTTTAGGAGTTGAAGTTTCCAGTTGACCATAGACCACTAGACCTCTACTGAGAACTGTTAAGAATGAAATAAATACATTTTAATTGGAAAGCATGACGGGCGCCGTACATATTTGCGTATATTTTCCGTTTATAACATTCGCTACAACTAGAATTAGCGTAAAAACACCCAGACATCCAAACCGACGGCAATTAAAACCTAACTGACCTATACGGGATGAAATATCAAATTTGCGTAGGTGCAAATGTATATGCAAATTTGATGCCAATTCCAAAATCGATCACCTTTGACCACATTGCACTAGTGCAAATTTATAGATCTGCTTCATGTTTGCACCCGGTGCTGTAGAGTGGTGACCGCCAATCCACGGGGTGCAAATTTAGTGCAAATTTAGTGTGAATTTATATATTTGCACATATTGCCAATTCAGTGTGAATTTGTTGCGAAAGTAAGTATGGAAAAATAAATCGCATATGGTGCATATATAAGACATTTTTAATGTTTGCAGCATTGCGAATTTAGTGCCAAATTTTTGCAAATGGGATAATCGCACAGCAGTTCACATGTAAATTTGTAATGGCACATTTGATGTTGTTTAAGACTTTGCTGCTATTGTCAGATAATATATTATATGCAATGATGCAAATAGCCACTTTTTAAACTTTTGCAGCTAATGAGTATGTTATAACTATACACTGATTTCGCATTTAGTAAAAATACAATTTTTCACGCGACTGCATGAGCTTTCTTTTTCTATCTCTTAAAACACTCCCAATTAATTTAAAAGGATAAATAAGCTCTACTGTATGCAATGAGCAAAAACAGAGAAACAGAATGTTGTTGGATATTTTTTATTATATACAGTTACAACAACACGGATAACGTTGCTGTTCTACAAAACCTAGAAATAGTTAGTGATCAATACTCGATATAACCTTCAATATGTCAGGAAAATAAGACTGTCCAATTGAGAATGAAATTAGTTCATATTTTTATAGAACGAGTTAAAAATAGACAGGTGTGATATTGAATGAATAATATATACAAATAGCTTACAATTCTTCATTCAATACATCTCTCAAAGCTGATTCTCTAAAATCCTCTTTAGATTCTTCAGTGTGTCCGAAACCAAGAAACACAGCACAGACTGCAATCAGCAAGGCAAGAATTGTCCAACACGGGATGGCTGACTCGATTATCTCTGGTTAATTTGTCTGTTTTCTCACGCTTTTACGCGTACCGTATATAGGTGATGTTTGACTCAAAAAATAGATAAAGGAGTTTCTTAGTTTACCCAGGATTGCGCAAAAATGTCAAGATAAACCTGATAATAACCTCAAGCTTTCAAGTGTTTGTTCCTGTTTTAAGAAAGGGTTTCTAAAATTCCATTTCACGCAGCTTGAGTTTAAATTTCCTTCGGCGGCATCGGCAAAGCAAATGATATAGTGCTCAGGATTCAAGGTAGATGCGAAAACATCTATTGCTTTTCTCTAGAAGTCGAGTCAGACATTGTAGAAAATTAAACAAGACCACATGCGTCAAGCTGACAGATTCAAACAAGATAGCATATAATGAATATGCTTCGCCAGAAATTGAACCCCCCCAGTTTCTAAACATTTAGCTACGGTATTCAGGATGGATTGAATAGGGTATCCAAGTTTACAACTTTAATCGTCATTTTGATGATTTGGGTGCTTTAAAATTGCATGTAATATCCTAGCACCTATGTGAACAAGGCGCTCTACTGTCGTATTGAGCGTTAAGTCTCAGGGGCTATTAAAAATGAAGCCGTGGTTATAGATCCGACACCGGACCTTTAAGTTCAACGGTTATAGATCCGACATTTCTTGTTACAAGAGTCGCACGACTAATTTTCATGCCGTCGCTCGTAGTCTAGCGGTAATGCATTGAAACGCCAACGCAAACGTTCGAGTTCGATTCCCTATAGGTGCATCTAATTTTCACTATCTAATAGTTTCGGTTCTCAGCGATCTAAGTTGTTTTTTCTCGATGTCTCTTTGATGAGCCACTGATGTTTTGTAATTAAAATTTAGTTGTGTGTTAGGGAAGGCATTCCTAAAATTTAATTTTGACTACCGGACACTCGCGGTCGGCATGTTGAATTATCTGTGTTAACTATATTCCAATTTACATGAAGTTTCCCATGTGTGACCATCCACGGAAACTGCAGATTGCTGACAAATGCAAACCGAAACCAGTATATAGTCGCTGTTGCCCCGCAACTAATTATATCTAATTTGTTTCGCTCGGTATTCTGGTTTAATTGTTTAAGTAAATGAATGCAAAGAGCGGTCGAATTTTTGCTTAAAATGTTCTGGTTCAAACTAAAAATAGCCCGATTTGGATTAAGCCAATTTTCCTGGTGAAATTTCCTGGTTATGTTATTCATTTTTTGAATCCATATCTAACAAGGCGTTTGGATTGACTTATATAACCAGCACATCTTGGTTGAATTACGCGATGGATACTATGAATTACTAGGTGGATAAAGAACCATATAAAAACAATCTCCGCGAATATTAGCATCTTGTAAACCCAAGATATGAGTTATTGAAAAACAAGACACACTATTCAAGGTCATATTTCGACTCTATTTCAAAGTCATTGTCAAAACTCAACAGTTTGTACAGCATTTGCATAATAAATGGATGTGATTTCAAGACAAAAAAGACAATTATATCTATTTTTGCCATGCAAACATAAAGGAACCAATTATGGTCGATTATCACCATGGTATCGAGACAACGTATAATATCTTCAAATGAGGAACTATACAAGACAAAAAAGACAAAATGCGTGGTAGCGATACCTCCAAATGGAAATATTTCGAAAGTTCGGTACTTTAAAAGTAATTTCAGCTTGGGCGTAATTGCTCTAATTTCTACGATAAAATCTTGAATGCTTTCCAGTGTAGGTAGCAATATGTTTGAGCAGTGGCGCCAGCAGGATTTTTTATCGAGGAGGCAAAATACGTTACATTACTTATACTTGCTTGTAACGGCGCATTCCTAGGAGAGTTCGAGGGCATTCACCCCCAGGAGTCTCTGAAACGGCATTTTCAGATACCCAAATTTTTACAGTATTTTCAAGAGTGTAAACAGCAAATATTCTTACTAATGTTCATTTATATAATTAATAAATATTTCGGTTCAAACCTAAAACAAGAAACATAAACGATTCCACATACAATATTTTGTACATTGTATATTTTCAGAATGTGGGAGACTTGCACTTCATGTGAAATCAGGGACATGTGAAGCATCTGGATTTGAGGAGGGTGGGGAGTGTCAAAGGATTTTCAATGTAAAATTTACTTGAAGTGTAGTGATTGTAATAGACTTTTCTGATTGATTATCATTGTAATACTGAGTTTGTTAAAAGAAAGGGGGGTCTGGGCGTTCTCACCCAGAAGATTTTTATATTTTTGAAGCTCTAGGACTGCACTTTGGGTGTTTTCTGGAGCAGATTCATGAACGAATTACGTCCGAATAGACCACTTGCCTTATAGCGATGCCCGCTATGCATGACGGTAGGAGTCGTGTCCTTGCATGCGAACGAAATGGCGGGCGAGGAGCGAGCGATTTTGTTTTGATGATGAAATGGCGGATTTTTAATAACTTTTTACATCCATCAATAAATGTTATCTGCGGGGAAACAACAAGGGGGCTATTGACTACAAGTAGGTGTAATTTCATGACGTTCTGTGTAATAATGGTGAAGAAAATGCGTTGGAAAAGATGCGCCATGTAAACACGTTTCGCAAAAACGTTTTGCAAAAAACTAACCTCACGAACAAAAACAAGACAATTCGCGTTTTACAGTAAGATCGGATAATCTTTTTGCATACTACCTTTAACTGATAATTGTTTGTACTGGAGATCTAGGTTATTTAGAATCCATAAGCTTATGAATACCATTTTAAGCTTTGTGAAATTGACAACTTTTTGTGATGATTTTTTTCGAATTTGTCATGCAGAGACCTTTCGTCTATTTGACCACAAGTTTTAGCTTAAATTTCTCCAATCTGAATAAAATCGCTATAGCTATATCAAGAATATTTAAGAGTGAGAATGTTCTCGTGATTTCGTTGCTGTATTTTATTAAAAAAACCCATATTATTTCTCAAGGAAGTGGGTCGTGGAGAACTGCTTGATCAGTTACAATATAATTGCACATGTACTGCAACATGAAATTTAGGTAGTATGCTAACCTTGTTCTTGTTCAATTACAAGAAAATATGTTACTCAACATGCTGTAATTGTCTGTAAAGATAAATTTCTATTTGAAAGGGTTGACATTTGTGTGTGTGTGTGTGTGTGTGTGTGTGTGTGTATGTGTGTGTGTGTGTGTGTGTGTGTGTGTGTGTGTGGTCACAAATAAATGTTTTTGGTTGTTGGTGTGGTCACACATGCGGCCATTGGTGATAAATAGTCTGGGGTGCAAATATTGGTTGTCAACAAATATCTGCTTTTGGTTGCTGAAAATTTAAGTCCTCAATAAAGGCCTTTGACTCATACATAATCCAACTGCTTCTGTGATTTGTATAGTCCAAGTTATAAGGCTTTGGCAGTTGATGATAGTGCCCCCCTTCACCTGTCCATGTTGATAACACAGCAAGATGACAACTAACATCAATACTCTGTGAGAACACTCTAAAACAAAGCTACATTTAATAGAATATAATAGTTTTCACAATTTGTCATTTGTATATATATTGTACATTCAATATTTTATATGATAGCCTTTATCTTTATGACCCCATAGCATTCACTGGCAAAGTTTTAGGAACTTAGATACCCTGTTATAGCTAATAGCTGCTTAATAAGCCTGAGAGCAAGACAAATGTGTTGGGAGAGCAAGATTTAATAACTTGTTGGGACTATGAAAGAGACAGCTTGCACTTAGTCTTGCAAAAACAATCCCAAAACACTTACAGATAACTTTCAGACTTACAAATAACAAATTTTCACTATCAGACTTAAGATATCTCAACTTTCCATCAAGCACTTTGTTTTTATAGTTGTTAATATGCAGATTAGTTGTTAATTGGGCTCTTGTAGAGATACTATTATTGCATGGCAAGACCTTTATTACCTATTCATGCATGGAGTGAGTATATGTTACCATCAACCCAGTCTGGTAAACTGATAAATAATCACATGCATGCATACTGGATACTGAAAAGTATCAGACCAAGTGAACCTTCCTATTAAAATCTACAGTACAGTCTGTGGTTTTGGTAGATTACATATGTAAATAATTAGGAGAATAAACCCATTTTCTATTTCCTGCAAATATATGTGAGGATATACAAGTACAGAATGCACATCTTACCAGACTAACCCATTCCATTAAATTGTAGTACCAACTCTACCCAACAAAAATACTATATCATTTACTAATAGTGATTTTAAACATTTCATGTAATCATGTTAAGATTAAGTCGGAGACTAGGCAAAGGTATGAAAGTGTGTAACACTGTAACTTGAAGTAGGCTGTTATTTGATTATTTCTAAGAAAGTAAACAACAAGAGACTGCCAGTTCTTATTAAATGGCATTTTGCCCCTATGAGCATTAACTCCATACATTGTTCAAAATATTTTCCATCAGAAAGTCCATGTATTATACTACAAATCTTTCATAGTTAAAGAGTACGTGCTAAAAACATAGCCAAATGCTTAAAAGTTGTATACGATTATATACTTGAGAAGCAATTTTCAAAATACAAAATTGTGTACAGTATATAAAACATCTATACTACCAATGCGGAATACAAATCAAAATATGCGTTAAACTAGATCCAAAAAAATATAATACAGCGACGAAATCACGAGAACATTCTCACTTTTAAATATCCTTGATATAGCTATAGCGATTTTATTCAGATGGGAGAAATTTAAGCTAAAACTTGTGGTCAAAGAGACGAAAGGTCTCTGCATGACAAATTCGAACAAAATGATCACAAAAAGTTGTCAATTTCACAAAGTTTAAAATGGTATTCATAAACATGGATTCTAAATAACCTAGATCTCAGTACAAACAATAGATAGATAGATAGATAGAATAACTTTATTTAAACACGCTAACCATTGTCAACCTATAGGCTGATTTCCACAAGGGGCGTGTACGATAATAAGATTACAAAAATATAGTATAGATGGTAATACAGTATAGAATAAGAAAGTTATGTAGGTACAAGAATATAAGGTATAAAAAAACGTATAGTGAAACATATCTATTTACAAATCTCTATGTCATTCAAAAATGTGAGTAGTGATTTTAGCTTCAAAAGACATGAGGAGTTGCTCTCCTAATTTCATTTAGTAAAGAGTTCCAAATGTGTGCCCGTCAAACATGAAACTTTTTCATGCTATTAGTACGTGGCTGTGGTAAGCAAAGAGTACTTTCAATATCTCGAAGTTCATAATTTGTCATTTCATTTTTGAAAGTAAATAAATCAGTAAGTGATTTAGGACCCATTTTATTCAACAATTTAAACATCAGTTTTGACTTAGCCTTCATTCTTTCCGTTTTAAGTGACTTCCAGCCTAAAGCATCTAAAGCAACCTGATGATCTACATCATTGCTCATATTCATTATGATTCGAGCAGCTCTGTTTTGGAGCTTTGGAGACGTTTTGATTGTGTTTCACCAAACACATCCCATACTTCACAGCAATAAGTAAAGTGTGGGCGAACAATAGAATTATATATAGAAACAAGCGTATCTTTCTCAACAAATTCTTTTACTCGACGAATAGCTGATATTCCCGATGCTATTTTCTTGCAAACCTTTTCAGTATTATGCTTCCAAGACAAATGCTGGTCGACAGTCACTCCAAGAGTTTTGCAACCGTAAACTTCTCTAATTGGTTTGTTTTCAATGGTAATGTTTGGCTGTATATTTGAAACACTTTTTATCATTGGTTTAGATCCAATTAACATAAATTCAGTTTTAGCTACATTTAAACTTAGTTTATTGGCATTTCCTAAGTTTTTCTAAATCAGAATTCATTGCAGCTTCAACATCATTTATAGATTGACCAGCAGCTGTTAGGTTTGTATCATCAGCAAACAATCGGGGTTTTGTTTTGTTTAAACAATGAGGCAGGTCATTAATATATAACAAAAAGAGTAAAGGCCCTAAAATGGAGCCTTGTGGCACACCACACTTAATCAATCTCTCTGATGAGATAGTTCCATTTACTTGACATTTCTGGGTGCGATTCATCAAGTACGATTTTAGTAGAGATAAAGCATCTCCTTTTACGCCATAAAGTTCGAGTTTTTTTAGTAAAATCTGGTGATCGACAGTATCAAATGCTTTTTTTAAGTCAATTAGTACAACTAAGTTGAATAGTTTTTTGTCAATATTCATATACCAACTATTAGTACAGTCTAATAATGCTGTAGCAGTTGAGTGAGATTTACGAAAGCCAAATTGACAATCACTAAGTAGTTTAAATTTTGTCAAATAATCATATAGTTGGTCATATAAAATTCTTTCCATAATTTTGCTAACGGCTGGCAAAACAGAAATTGGTCTGTAGTTACCAGGCATATTTTTTGGACCATTTTTATAAAGAGGCGATACTCTTGCCATTTTCCACTCATCAGGGAAAGTGTATAGTGCAATAGCCTGATTAAAGATATAAGTTAATGAACTGGCGATAGCAGGTGCTGCTAGTTTTAAAATTTTACTTAAAATTTTGTCAATGCCAGTGGCTTTTGCACTGGAAAGGCCATGCAGGAGATGGTAAACTTTGTTGGTAGTAATTGACTCAAATCCTGTGAATTCTGATTTAGGTTTCTTAATATATTCTTGAAAATTGCAATTTGACGTATCAAGTTTGCTAGCTAAGTCAGAACCAATATTTGAAAAGAATTCATTGAAGCCCTCTGCAATGTCTTTAGAATTTGTTAAATTAATATTTCCATTTATATTCAGCTCATTCACTTTGGTTGGTTTGTTTTGTTTTCCCAGTAAATTGTTTATTGTTTTCCAAGCCTCTTTTGGATTTTGTTTTTGACCAGCAATTTTCTTGGAGTAATAATCCTTTTTGGCCTTTCTTATTTGTATATTTACTTGATTTCTTGTTTGTTTATACACTTCCCAATCTGTTTCTAGGTTTTTCACTATGGCTTTTCTCTTAAATCTACCCTCTTATGTATAAACTTTTTTATCTCATTAGTAATCCATGGGACTTTTTTTGATTTGATCCTTTTATGTTGAATAGGTGCATGTTTATTTAGTACTTCCGTAAACAATTTCTTCCAAATCTCCCACATAGAATTTGGATTATCAACTATGATCACTGATTCCTGTATGTATTACACCAGAATCTGAGATTTTCTCTGGTGTGTTAGTAACTATATGATCAATGAGGCTGGAGGTTGTCATGGTTACCCGAGTAGCTTCCTTAATTAATTGTGACAATTGATACAATTCATACAGTGATTTAATTTTTTTGGTTGGGGTATCAGCTTCTGTTTTAAGCATGTCACAATTTAAATCACCAAGAATATATATTTCTTTATTTTCATCATCATTTGCTTTGATTAATTTTTCAAACTTTTCAAAGAAATTGTTTGCCAAATTTGGTGGTCGATAAATAGTTGTAACCAAAAATGGTCGACTATGTGGTTTTATAATTTCTACACAAACAGCCTCCAATTCAGAGGGGATTAGATCATTTCTAATTTTGTAGTTGATGGAGCTACGCAAGTAGATACAAACTCCACCCCCATTTCTTGATCTGTCTTTTCTAATAATATCATAGTCATCAAGGTCAATCATATTATCGGTTATATTCAGATCAAGTCGTGTCTCACTAAAACCAATCAGGTCAATGTGTTTGTTAGACATTGAGTAACGTATTTCATCAATATTTTTAGGCAAACTGACAATGTTTAGGAAAGTCATCTTAAAACCTCTTTCATTGGGAATAGAATTAAGGCTAATGTCAAAATCGCTACTCACATTTTCATCTGACAGACCTATATTAATTAATTTCTCAGTACTTGACTGACATATTTCAGATAATCTGTCCACTCTTTCTTGCGGTGTCCCATTATTTGAAAAAAATGCTGATCATTTCTTATGGGTACTGGCCTATTATTGCTAGGTCTAGTTGATTTTAAGAAAGTGCAAAAGGCACTTCCTAGTGCTCTATCTCCTGCTTTGTTCAAATGTAATTTTGAGTTGTTCAAGAGAGATTCATTTATATCATCATTATCAAGATAATATATATCATGCTTTAAACATAACTGATAAATTAGGTAATTGTAAGCTTCTATCTTACTTGATCGTACTCGACCATCATACCTCTTGACGACACTGGAAACAGCAACTCTCTTCGTTCGATGCTTTACTTCTTCCACTAATTCATCCATCTTTTCCGCCACCTTGTCTGCATCCTCTCTTACCAAGTCGTTTGTTCCGACGTGCAGAATGATGGTTTCATACTCCTCTTCATGGCAATTCTCTTCAAACTTTTGATGCAGTTGACTTACAGTGGCTCCACTGTACGAGTGACAAACAGTATTGCCTCTTGCTGCCCTTTCAATTTTCTTTTCGTCAATGTGTTTTATCATAGAGTCCCCAACGATAAGGGTTTTCTTCTGTGTTTCTGCCATTTCTCTTGGTTGGTTTGGGTGTGCACGTTTACTTTCATTTCCTTTGCCTCTGGTCTTGTTTAATTTAAAGAAGTCCCGCTTTTGTTTGGTTCTGTAATCATTGATTTGTATGCGGACATTTCTGTCGGTATCAGCTTCCACTGGCAAGCTGTTTACTTCAATAACAGAGTCTTCGATAGCAAGGGCAGCAAAGCGATTTTCAACTGGCGTCGAAGGGATTTCGTAGTTTTAGGTTTGCTCGGGCATTGTTTAGATTCAACAATTATCAGTTAAAGGTAGTATGTAAAAAAGATTATCCGATCTTACAGTAAAACGCGAATTGTCTTAGTAGTAATATACAGGCCGATCAACTCGGATTTTTAGGGGGCCGCAGGGGGGCCACACTAATTAGTATGCAGGGAGGGCCTCAGGGGGCCGCAGGGGGCCGCAGGGGGCCGCAGGGGGCCGCAGTATATACATATATATCTTCGTCGTCATCATAAACGGGAACCCCTTTCTCAAACTCTTCATCTGTCAATTCATTTAAGATTTTATTCTCAAAACTAGAAGCACACATATTGACACGAAGCACAAGTTGATTCTCGGCCATGAACAGTATGTCGATAGTCATTGTATATTCTTCTCACGAGTAAAATCCAAAGTACTAAAGCCAGTAAGCTGCTGTTGTAATCGTTGTCGAAACGGACTGTGTTTGGAACACAACGCTTGGGAACTTTATAGGGACGCTATAGCTATTGTGATAAAAAGCGTCAGGATTAACTCTTTTTGTGATGAAAATGCTGAGCTCAGCTTAATGACTGTTTTGCCCAAACTTGCCTTGCATATCATCATGACGTCAATACATAATTAATGAATGTTAATGATGTTGCACACTCTCGCACACTCTCAAAACTCAACATAATGACTGTCTTGCCCAAAAGCGCCTTGCATATCATTATGACGTCAATACATAATTAATTATGTTTATGTTAATGATGAGTTGCGTTCGCGGCCCCCTGCGGCCCCCTATATGCTAGTGTTTGCGGCCCCCTTGCATACTAATTAGTGTGGCCCCCTGCGGCCCCCTGCGGCCCCCTGCGGCCCCCTGCGGCCCCCTGCGGCCCCCTGCGGCCCCCTGCGGCCCCCTGCGGCCCCCTGCGGCCCCCTGCGGCCCCCTGCGGCCCCCAGCGGCCCCCTGCGGCCCCCAGCGGCCCCCAGCGGCCCCCAGCGGCCCCTGCGGCCCCTGCGACCCCCTGCGACCCCCTGCGGCCCCCTGCGGCCCCCTGCGGCCCCCTGCGGCCCCCTAGTAGTAGTAGTAAAACTTTATTTAAAAGTCACACGCTAGCCTCGTCAACTTTAAAGCTGGTTTCCACGAGGGGCGTGTGAATAACATATTTAAGAACATAATATTATACAATTATATACATTACATACATATTATATAGTAAAATGAACCACATCTACGATACGCTATACTGATATACAAATAAGGCATGCATAAATTTAAAAATTGAATTACAGAAGAATAGAATTTAATTTAGAAAAAAATTTAGGAGGTATGAGCACGAATTCCGTTTTTGAATATTGTCAATGTATCCGAATTACGCACATCTGCAGGTAGAGAATTCCAAACTCTAGCTCCATCGTATGAGAAACTTTTCTTTAACTTTTCAGTTTTTGGTTGAGGCAACTGCAGCGAGGTAGAAGAGCCCCTGAGGTCGTATTGAGTAATATTTCTCTTTTGTTCAAACAATTCCGCAAGCGAGCTCGGAGCCAGGTTATTTAAAACCTTGTACATTGTTTTTGCTTTGGACTTGGCTCGTCGAGTCTCAAGAGTTTCCCATCCTAACGCTTTTATTGCTTCTGGTCCAGAAATATCATTTCCAAAGTTCATTATGACTCTAGCAGCTCTATTTTGGAGTTTTTGAAGCCTGTTTGAAAGTCCGACACCCAAGGTATCCCATACCTCACTGCAATAATCAAAATGAGGATTAATTAAGGCATTGTAGATAGAAATCAAAGTGTCTCGATCAACGAAATCACGAATTTTCCTGATAGCTCCTATTCCGGAGGTAACTTTTTTAGCAACTTTATCAATGTGTCTATTCCAAGATAATTTATCATCAAGTTCTACTCCAAGTACGGAAGCGTTACAGACTTGTTTAATTTTTTTATGATTAATTTTGAGATCTGGCTGTGTAACAAGGTTGTTTAGTTTATGAGCTGAACCTATGAGTATAAATTCTGTTTTTGTAACATTAAGGCTCAGTTTATTGGCCAAAAGCCACTCATTTATGCATGCAAGATCACTATTCATGTTCAACTCAATTTCCTGAATACTTTCACCAGCTACTGTAAGATTAGTATCGTCGGCAAACAGCCGAGTAGCCTGATTTAAACATTCTGGAAGATCATTTATGTATACAAGGAAAAAGAGAGGGCCAAGAATAGACCCTTGAGGAATACCACATGTAACCCCAAACTGATTTTGAAGTACTTAACAATGTCGGAGTAAACTTAGCTGATGCCACGAACGCGGCAGATAATCAGTGTACCTACACGCTTAGTGGTTTATCGACCGAAATCGAAGGTCTCAAACTAAACATCATAATCACAGAATCAAATATTTTAAGCAAAGTTCAGTCTAACAATCAAGTGATTGAGCAAATTCGTCACGACTTAGACTCAATTAAAAGCCAACAGAGTAAAAGTAACTTCACCTCAGACAATAATATTGCCCCAATTATAAATTCTGAATCAATTAATGTCGGACCTACAGCTAATTCAACCAAGATCGATAGTTCTGCCACGATTCCTATATGCAAACGTGGTCCAAAGCGGTCTTGTGCTCAATTACGGTCAACAGTAATCTGTCAACAAAATATCAACCCTCCCGGAGTAGCTCAGCTTTGTCCTGTTAGCAGTAACAAGCCAAATAACAAGTTAACGCTCCAGGCCTACCATAGCTCTAACATACACGTTACTCAGCAAATCGAAGATGCACCAGGAATAAATAAGGGTCAACAGAACCGTAATAAAGTATGTAAATCCACCTCCGATCATAAATTAGAAACTCCCAAGGCCAATCCTGAAGTAATTAAAATTGGATCGATTGCTAACACAACCAAACCCCTTAGCGTAAGCGTTGGTTCTGCTAAACATGAATCAAAGCAGTATTACGCTCATCATTAGAACTTAGTCAGTCCTGTAAAACAAAGAAATTTCCATCAACATTCCCAAGCTGTTTTTCGCCCACAATCGAATGTCACTTGTGAGAAGCAAAACCAAGAAATGAACAGAATGTACAACATATTTCAAACCTTAGTTGTGCTAATACTGGCGAAAGTCAGTCGGTATCAAGTGAGACCGGATCTTTGAAATGGTTGGACCGCCTACCTCTGGTTGAAACGCCTAACGCGACAGGTAGTAACCCTATGCATATATCTCGAAGTGGGGCCGAACCCCTCGATTGGATAGGACGGTTGCCTCTACTTGTTAATTACTCGACTCATACGCCTCGCTCATGCCAGTCTCAAAGGAATGAAACAGGAAAGATGAACTGGCATACGTTTTTTCGGTCGCGAATCAGCCAGCAGGCAGACTGGTTGAATTACCTGGAGTTTGTCCGTCGCACATTGCAATAAACTTGGAGACTTCTGTCGTAGCTAGTAACAAAACTATAATCACTCTGGAACGAAACACTATACCAGTTAGAATCTCAACGAGAAATCGTCAACAAAGTCCAAAGCAAAGAATGCGTAATGACTGCATACCCGTGAGGAAAACCTTGCGTAGAAGAAACTTGAATAACTTAATACCAATTAATTGCAACTCATCGATCGCGAATGCTACGTCCTACTACAAAAAAAGTTCCTTACCCTCTTTGTTCCTTTCTAATACAAGATCACTCGTTAATAAAATTGAGGATCTGGAAGTTGTCATTAACCAAAACGACGTGGATATAGTTTGTATTACAGAAACTTGGCTGACCAACAATATTCCCAACTCAGTAGTCGACATTAGTGATTACATGCTAGTACGGAAAGATCGAAGCGTTGATAAACGTGGTGGTGGTGTTTGCACGTACATCAAATCATCAATTGATTTCACAACAATTGACGAACTTAATGATTCCCCATTTGAATCTCTTTGGGTATACCTCCGTCCGAACAGACTCCCACGAGGCTTTTCTTGCCTAATTATCGGTATTATATACCACCCACCACAAGACGATGATGCTACTTTTACGGATCACCTAATTTCATCATTGGATGCTGCTTTGAACAAATATCCTAATGCTGGAATTATGTTGGTTGGCGATTTTAATCGTTTAAATTATCGATATATTAGTAACCATTTTAACCTGCGACAAACCGTTAAAAATCCTACACGCGGTGCTGCAATCCTCGACCTAATTTTCACCAACCTGTTTCACCATTATAACACTCCTCAAATTCTACCCGGAATCGGCTTAAGTGACCATAACTCCTTACTTATTCGTCCTTTAAGGAGAACTCACAAAACGAAAGTAGAATCAATTTTTAGAAGGAATGTAAAGCCAAGCATGAAGTCCTGTTTTGGAAGATGGTTAGCATCTACTGATTGGTCATTCCTTGAAACACTATCAAACTGTACGGAAAAACTCGCTGCATTCCAATCTCTGTTAAATTTTGCTATTGAAACTTTTTTCCCACTCCGAAAAATCAAACAACACCCAACAGACAGGCCTTGGATTACTCCTGAACTGAAGAGTCTAATCCAGCAACGACAACAAGCAATGTCCAAAGACCCTCCTGTTTACAAAAAATTGAGAAATAAAGTTAACAGGCTAAATAACAGTCTTAGGAGTTCCTTTTTTGCAAATAAGGTAAAAAACTATGACAATGCAGCTTCCTGGTGGAAATCCATTAAACAACTTGGAGGACTTCCTAAGAAATTACCAGTATCCAGTGTTTTTGTATCGGGCAAAGAATTCCATTCAACCGAATTAGCAACAAAATTAACGAAAGCTTCCTGTGTATCACAAACCCTTTACCACCTCTAAACAGCCAATTGGAAAACGTTGAAACTGATCCTGCAGTAGTTAACGAAATTATTTCAAAATACCACATTTCTCCTGAAGATGTTTTTACGAAGCTCTCCAACCTCAAACGCACTAAAGCCTCGGGTCCTGACAACTTACCAAGTTGGGTCTTAAATGACTTTGCCATGGAACTCTCATCACCCGTTGCTGAAATTTTTAACGCGTCAATCCAAGAGAGAGTCGTACCCGTTTCATGGAAAGAAGCTGATGTAATACCTATCCGTAAAACAGATAAGGTTAAGGAAATTGAAAATGATCTACGCCCAATATCTCTAACACCAATTCTCTCAAAAACCTTGGAACATTTTGTCGCAGATTGGATTATGTCACAGATCAGACACCTCGTTGACAGGAAGCAATTCGGATCACTCGCCGGCTTATCTACAACTCACGCTCTTCTATCCTTTTTTCATCATCTGTATGGAACTACCGACCAATCTGACCAATGCGTGCGTGTACTGCTTCTGGATTTTAGTAAAGCCTTCGACAGGATTGATCACCATATTCTCATCAAGAAGATGGAGGAAATGGCCATCGATCCCGTTCTTATCGCATGGGTAAAACAGTTTCTTACTGGCAGGAAACAGCGAGTGAAGATAGGTAAATACACCTCAAGTTTCGAACCAGTGAACGGTGGGGTTCCACAAGGCACTGTTTTAGGCCCGATTCTATTTATGATTATGATAAATGATTTGTTAGTTGATTGGGACGATAGATGGAAATATGTTGACGATTCGTCTGTTTCAGAAACCCTTTCTAGAAACCAAGATTCGAACTTTCAAACTATTTTAGAAGGGATTACGCAGTGGTGTGCAAGAAATAACATGTCCTTGAACCCCCGTAAATGCTATGGTCAACAGTGGCGTAGCCAGCCTGCCGATTTGGTCCCGCTATGCAAATTTCAAATCATTATCATTATTCATTTCTTTAGAAATTGATTGTTTTCACTGTCAATGAACACGAACAAATTTGCATAGCGGGACTAAATCGGCGGGCTGGCTACGCTACTGATGGCCAAACGAGAACGCAAAACACCGCAAGTTTTAACTCCTGATGTATGGGAAAGAGGGAATGAATAATTTGATAAAAAACACGGAATGTGAAATACACAAAGTATCTTGTGAACTGTGATTAATGTGATTTGTTTCTAATACACAGCTAAACATAAATATTTTACGCTGTATATTTATATAAAAATTGATTCGGTTCCACCCTTTATCATAGAGTAAGGAATGAATAGAGAGACAGGTCCTTTGATCTTTTTGTGACCACCGACAGCGACTTCCGGTTGGCGGCGGCCATTAGTCTGGCCAGAAGATTTGCAAATTCGTATTAGAAACTATATGGGGAATTTGCATTCTTGCCTACTAAATCGCGTTTTTTAGCGATTTTTTTTCATAATTTCATCTTTTGAACTCGGAAATACAAATGAGAAAGGTAAGAAAGTATTTTTAACGTTTAAATTGCTAAGGAAAACATATTTATCGGCCGATATTCGCTACTCGAAGGAGTGACAGGAGCGAGACTACGAGGGCACACGTTTATTTATTTATGAATAACGTTCAATAAACTTCAAGAAAGACTTTTAATGTAAGCATACCTCTTTGGTATGACAGTACCAAGAGTATTAAAGTTATTTGGTAATATATACTATATAGTTTGCAAAATATATGGACTGTATAGATGGGAGCATACATACAGTATATACAGTACTCAGCATAGTGAAGTTTTATACATACTTATACAATATTTACATGGGCTTTGTTTTACTGTATTTGTAGGCGACTTACTGGAATACCACAGACATTGCATTCTATGTCTTCCAAACTTGAATGAATATGACTATATTAATTATAAATTGTTCCCTTCAAGTGGTGGAATTCCACATCAATGATGAATTGGTTTTGTGAAGTTCTTTGGTTTTATGCAACATTTATTATTCAACACACTCCACCTTTGAAAAATGTTCTGTTGATATGACTAATACTATTTGTTTTAACCCATTGAGTAGCAATGCACTTCAGTGCACGCCACTTAGCACCTTAATTACAAAAGTTATCAGGAGTGGCATATCTTGACTAACTCATGTAAGTTGAGATTGGTTGGTTCCCTCCTGTGCTTCGAGGGTTTTTCTCCGGGTACTCCGGTTTTCCACCCTCACTAAAACTAACCCTTAGGCACTAATCAGTACTAACCATGGTGTTATTACCTAGTAGGAGACTTTGAGTCCTATTGTAATATCACCAGCCTTTGGGCAAACAATATATAAATAAATAAATAAAAATCTAAGGAATCATAATTTTAATTTTGTATGTAAAATAATTTGGAATTTGTTAGTGGAAGTTTTTTTAGACTTAATATGGAGTTCAAGACTTTAATACAGTGATACAAAAATATATTGTACTGTCAATATAGTACGAATAGAGCAACTGTTTATTGAAACTTCTTAATTGAAGTTAAAATTAAAAAGAAAATTACTAAATTACAAAATCTTTATTGTACTGTAGAAGGAATTAAAGAGAAGAGCCCCAGTTAACATGCAAATAATGTGCAAATCTGTTGAAAATTGACCATATGAAGACATTTTTACTTGATGCGTTGTACAATTTTAAACTATAAAATTCAACTTAATTTTTTTGCTCCCCGGGGTGGGACATTTTCCACTTAACTGTTGCCACGTGGGCAGGACATTTGCCCTCAAGCTGTTGCCCCGCAGCAGGGAATTTTCCCTTTCTTTACAAAAAGTAGCTAATATCCGGGTGTATTCCCAGGGGGGGGATGGTTACTTATGGATTTGACTCGTGCATAATAAAGAACCACTTTTTAAAATTGTCTGCTATGTTAGACAGAGCACAAAAAGTAGCGTGCACTGAAGTGCATTGCTACTCAATGGGTTAAAACAAATAGTATTAGTCATATCAACAGAAAATTAAAATAAAACAAAAGAACTTCACAAAACCAATTCATCATTGATGTGGAATTCCACCACTTGAAGGGAACAATTTATAATTGATACAGTCATAGTCATTCAAGTTTGGAAGACATAGAATGCAATGTCTGTGGTATTCCAGTAAAACAAACCCCATGTAAATATGGTATAAGTATGTATAAAACTACACTATGCTGAGTAGTGAGTACTGTATATAATGTATCATGTATGCTCCCATCTATACCGTCCATATATTTTGCAAACTATATATTATATATTACCAAATAACTTTAATACTCTTGGTACTGTCATACCAAAGAGGTATCTTTACATTAAAAGTCTTTCTTGAAGTTTATTGAACGTTATTCATAAATAAATAAACGTGTGTCCTCGTAGTCTCGCTCCTGTCACTCCTTCGAGTAGCGAATATCGGCCGATAAATATGTTTTCTTTAGCAATTTAAACGTTAAAAATCCTTTCTTACCTTTCTCATTTGTATTTCAGAGTTCAAAAGATGAAATTATGAAAAAATTTCGCTAAAAAACGCGATTTAGTAGGCAAGAATGCAAATTCCCCATACATTTTCTAATACGAATTTGCAAATCTTCTGGCCAGACTAATGGCCGCCGCCAACCGGATGTCGCTGTCGGTGGTCCCAAAAAGATCAAAGGACCTGTCTCTCTATTCATTCCTTACTCTATGCCTTTATGTTGTTCAAATCACTCACTCCCTCTTTTCCATCTCTCAGAAGTTTAATTTGACGACGACTTGACTCTCGTTTGATCCAGGATTTAGTAATGTCACAAAAAATGGTAAAAGATAATGTTTTCTACCTTCATCTCCCCATCCATGGCGGCGATGACCCCACCAGCCGCGGCGACGACGATGATGACCGCCCCCGTGGTGACGATGACCGCCCCCGTGGTGGTGATGATGACGACGCCTCCTCCACCAAAAACGTTTGGACATGGCTGGTTCATCTTCGTCATTTGACGCCGGATTCTCAAATCTGTCAATGGCACTCTCTCTGAATTTAAATGATTAAATATTTGATAAATCTGGTTACTTTCAAGAATCTTTCACAGTAGATGTAGGTGTAGAATATTACTAATAGTATATTACTGAAAGAAATACTGTGTGGTGGATTGTGGCATAGCACTGTATAGTATATTTTACACTAGTGTGGAATTGATATTGTATGGTGCGTTATCTATTCTATGGTATATGATATGGTAGGCTATGGTATGGTATGGGATACTACGGCATAGTATGGCGTTGTATGATATAGTATGGTGTGGTATGGTATAGTATGGCGTGGTATTGTATGGTATGGTATGATATAGTATGGTGTGGTATTGTATGGTATGATATAGTATGGTTTGGTATACTAAGGTGTTATGGTGTTGACAAATAACTTCACTTACGTTTCAACTAAAGAGCTGGGATCAGACACTTCGTTATCATCATCGTCATCGTTTTCAGTATTTTCAAACGAATCAGATCTAAAGAGTGAATAAAAAGATAGGAATCGATGTTATATGCTTAATATTACTTTTAGTATTACTTTAAAGCTTGTTGTTTTTTTCTTTCGAACCAAGGGTCATTTCTGTGTTTAGTGTAAGTAATTACTGCACAAGAGAACATTTAGTAGAAGCCATCATTTTTAGATGCCCTTTAATAATTAATATGCAATTTGATCAATGGCCTTTGTTAAACCGCAGAACCGCATAATATATGTAAAGTTAGTATCAAATAAACTTAAAGTAGTGCATAGCTAAGAAAGGCAAAGGTGTAGTTATTTAGTTTTGATTAGGCATCGCCATAATGCTTCAATTCTTCTCGTTTTGTGGACAAAATAATTACTAGTTTCTTTAAGTATCGATTTGTTATTGTACCTCAAATTTTTAATCCCCAATCTCAGTCAGTCACTTTATAAAATAGTATTCTTCGAGAATCAATCATTCAAATTGAAAAGTAACCTACCGTTAATATTATTATTATTTTATTATTTCAATTTATTTAATAACGGCGACCCTTCAGCGTCGGTGCTGCTTTTCAAAGGGCCATTAGTCTATATACATATATTAAAAATGAATGTAAACATAAACGAAATGTAATATTATTCTACATCAAACTTCGTCATTGTAGTTTTTATATGAATTTTCATATTTTTATAAAAAGAGTAATAGCTTGGTGTACAGATATTGAATGAATAAAGAAAGATGACTTACAATTCTTCTTCGTCGTTCAATACATCTCCCAAAACTGGTTCTCTGGTATCCTCTTCAGTCTTTTCAGTGTGCCCAACGCCAAGAAACACAGCACAGACTGCAATCAGCAAGGCAAGAATTGTCCAAAACTTCATCGCAATGGCTGTATTCTCTCTGATTAACTTGGCTGTTTTTTCGCGCTTTTATGCGTACCGCGTATATGCGGCTTGACCTAAAAGAGATGAAAGAGTTTCTTTATTTAGCCAGGATTGCGGAGAGAGTATCAAGACAATGATAATCAATTACTCCACCCTTTGAAATCGGGAACGTGCACTTAAAAGTGAGGCAACGTGACGTTAAGTGCTTCTTGCTGTTCCAAACGGGTTCCAGGGATAACTTACACAGCTTGAGTTGAGTTTAAATCTCCTTCGGAAAAATAATTAAAATATTTACCTCCTTTGAAAATGCTGTTTTGAATGGTAGATAATTAACAATTCAAATATGTGCTGGGGATGTTATATAACTATATATCATCTTAAAGCTACATGTCAATATCATAGAATATAGAATATCATAGCCTACATGTTACAAGTAGGTATTCAACTTGTATCAAACATGCAGCAGACTTGCACCAATGCTGTTGCAACAACTTGTTATCAAGATGTGTTCGCACTGCTTGTTCCCAGCTTGTCGACAAGTTGTCAACGGCTTATCGTCCTGCAATTCAACAGCTTGTTAACAAGTTGTGACTACGTGACAACTTTGTAGCAATTTGATAAAATGACCAAATTGTTACAACTTGTTAATGACAAGCTTGCTACAAGTCAGTTTTGCGAACACATCTTGTTGACAAGATAGCATTTAATGGTGCTTGAAAATTGATTCCCACCAATTTTCGTATAATGAACATCTACACTGTAAAGTATAAACTATGATAAGTTGATAACTCAGATACGCAACCAGCAATCAGATTAGAATTTAACCCAATTCCGGGTTAGGATTAACCATTTTTAGAGGTTTCCTTCACTAGTGCATGATAAAGTTTGTACTAGCATTTAAAGGAAAACTCGACAAAAAAAGTAGTAACGCTGGATGAATAAGGGATGACCCTTATTGGACCTCTAGGGAGAACAGTTTAGAACTGATTGTTAGTTTAGGAGATGAAGTTACCAGTTGACCATAGACCACTAGACCTCTACTGAGAACAGTTAAGAATGAAATAAATACATTTTAATTGGAAAGCATGACGGGCGCCGTACATATTTGCGTATATTTTTCGTTTATACATTCGCTAACTAGAATTAGCGTAAAAACACCCAGACATCCAAACCGACGGCAATTAAAACCTAACTGACCTATACGGGATGAAATATCAAATTTGCGTAGGTGCAAATGTATATGCAAATTTGATGCCAATTCCAAAATCGATCACCTTTGACCACATTGCACTAGTGCAAATTTATAGATCTGCTTCATGTTTGCACCCAGTGCGGTAGAGTGATGACCGCCAATCCACGGGGTGCAAATTTAGTGCAAATTTAGTGTGAATTTATATATTTGCACATATTGCCAATTCAGTGTGAATTTGTTGCGAAAGTAAGTATGGAAAAATAAATCGCATATGGTGCATATATGAGACATTTTTAATGTTTGCAGCATTGCGAATTTAGTGCCAAATTTTTGAAAATGGGATAATCGCACAGCAGTCCACATGTAAATTTGTAATGGCACATTTGATGTTGTTTAAGACTTTGCTGCTATGGTCAGATAATATATTATATGCAATGATGCAAATAGCCACTTTTTAAACTTTTGCAGCTAATGAGTATGTTATAACTATACACTGATTTCGCATTTAGTAAAAATACAATTTTTCACGCGACTGCATGAGCTTTCTTTTTCTATCTCTTAAAACACTCCCAATTAATTTAAAAGGATAAATAAGCTCTACTGTATGCAATGAGCAAAAACAGAGAAACAGAATGTTGTTGGATATTTTTTATTATATACAGTTACAACAACACGGATAACGTTGCTGTTCTACAAAACCTAGAAATAGTTAGTGATCAATACTCGATATAACCTTCAATATGTCAGGAAAATAAGACTGTCCAATTGAGAATGAAATTAGTTCATATTTTTATAGAACGAGTTAAAAATAGACAGGTGTGATATTGAATGAATAATATATACAAATAGCTTACAATTCTTCATTCAATACATCTCTCAAAGCTGATTCTCTAAAATCCTCTTTAGATTCTTCAGTGTGTCCGAAACCAAGAAACACAGCACAGACTGCAATCAGCAAGGCAAGAATTGTCCAACACGGGATGGCTGACTCGATTATCTCTGGTTAATTTGTCTGTTTTCTCACGCTTTTACGCGTACCGTATATAGGTGATGTTTGACTCAAAAAATAGATAAAGGAGTTTCTTAGTTTACCCAGGATTGCGCAAAAATGTCAAGATAAACCTGATAATAACCTCAAGCTTTCAAGTGTTTGTTCCTGTTTTAAGAAAGGGTTTCTAAAATTCCATTTCACGCAGCTTGAGTTTAAATTTCCTTCGGCGGCATCGGCAAAGCAAATGATATAGTGCTCAGGATTCAAGGTAGATGCGAAAGCATCTATTGCTTTTCTCTAGAAGTCGAGTCAGACATTGTAGAAAATTAAACAAAGACCACATGCGTCAAGCTGACAGATTCAAACAAGATAGCATATAATGAATATGCTTCGCCAGAAAATTGAACCCCCCCCCAGTTTCTAAACATTAGCTACGGTATTCAGGATGGATTGAATAGGGTATCCAAGTTTACAACTTTAATCGTCATTTTGATGATTTGGGTGCTTTAAAATTGCATGTAATATCCTAGCACCTATGTGAACAAGGCGCTCTACTGTCGTATTGAGCGTTAAGTCTCAGGGGCTATTAAAATAGAAGCCGTGGTTATAGATCCGACACCGGACCTTTAAGTTCAACGGTTATAGATCCGACATTTCTTGTTACAAGAGTCGCACGACGAATTTTCATGCCGTCGCTCGTAGTCTAGCGGTAATGCATTGAAACGCCAACGCAAACGTTCGAGTTCGATTCCCTATAGGTGCATCTAATTTTCACTATCTAATAGTTTCGGTTCTCAGCGATCTAAGTTGTTTTTTCTCGATGTCTCTTTGATGAGCCACTGATGTTTTGTAATTAAAATTTAGTTGTGTGTTAGGGAAGGCATTCCTAAAATTTAATTTTGACTACCGGACACTCGCGGTCGGCATGTTGAATTATCTGTGTTAACTATATTCCAATTTACATGAAGTTTCCCATGTGTGACCATCCACGGAAACTGCAGATTGCTGACAAATGCAAACCGAAACCAGTAGTCGCTGTTGCCCCGCAACTAATTATATCTAATTTGTTTCGCTCGGTATTCTGGTTTAATTGTTTAAGTAAATGAATGCAAAGAGCGGTCGAATTTTTGCTTAAAATGTTCTGGTTCAAACTAAAAATAGCCCGATTTGGATTAAGCCAATTTTCCTGGTGAAATTTCCTGGTTATGTTATTCATTTTTTGAATCCATATCTAACAAGGCGTTTGGATTGACTTATATAACCAGCACATCTTGGTTGAATTACGCGATGGATACTATGAATTACTAGGTGGATAAAGAACCATATAAAAACAATCTCCGCGAATATTAGCATCTTGTAAACCCAAGATATGAGTTATTGAAAAACAAGACACACTATTCAAGGTCATATTTCGACTCTATTTCAAAGTCATTGTCAAAACTCAACAGTTTGTACAGCATTTGCATAATAAATGGTGTGATTTCAAGACAAAAAAAGACAATTATATCTATTTTTACCATGCAACCATAAAGGAACCAATTATGGTCGATTATCACCATGGTATCGAGACAACGTAAAATATCTTCAAAACAGGAACTATACAATTATTGCGGTAAAAAAGATAAAATGCGTGGTAGCGATACCTCCAAATGGAAATATTTCGAAAGTTCGGTACTTTAAAAGTAATTTCAGCTGTTATAAATAAAGGCAGTTTGGAGAAAATATATTTACAGTATTTTCAAGGGTGTAAACAGCAAATATTCTTACTAATGTTCATTTATATAATTAAGAAATATTTCGGTTCAAACCTAAAACCAGAAACATAAACGATTCCCCATACAATATTTTGTACATTGTACTTTTTCAGAATGTGGGAGACTTGCACTTCATGTGAAATCAGGGACGTAGCGAAGCATCTGGATTTGAGGGAGGGTGGGGGAGTGTCAAAGGATTTTAACTGAAATTTGAATTGTCGATGTAAAATTTACTTGAAGTGTAGTGATTGTAATAGACTTTTCTGATTGATTATCATTGTAATACTGAGTTTGTTAAAAGAAAGGGGGGTCTGGGCGTTCTCCCCCAGAAGATTTTTATATTTTTGAAGCTCTAGGACTGCACTTTGGGCGCTTTCTGGAGCGAATTCGCGAACGAATTACGTCCGAATTGGATGGATATAAAATCACACCGTTTGAAAAATTGTTGGCGCCACTGTTTTTGACGGTTTGTAGGTTCAAACTACATGGGAAACATAACAAAAACGTCGACGTTTCGGGCAAACTTTAAAATGTAGATAACATATTGCAGATTGGGAACGAAGTTTTGGCAATTTCATTATTGAATAATTTTTATTTAATTAAGGAAACCAGTTAAAAGTTTCGGTTTATGTGCTATTAATTATGCAAGAAGACAGGTCGACTAAAATATTGTTTAAAAGTGCCAAGTGCATGATTACGTAAGCGTACGTTCATGTGCTTATTAATGATGCATTGAATTACGAAATGGAATGCCTGGTACGTAAATATTTAAGTACTAAAAGTGTCACTACGTTAGTGTACTTTATTCTTCACCGAGCCATGGTTCGTCGTTTTGTGCAGCTTGCTTGCGTTTCTTCATGCGAGGAGATTCTGTAAACAAAATTAATTAGTATCTTAAATAATTTCAAATCACAACTAAACTATAATACATAGTGGCGTTTATACTGAATAGCTTAATCAGCTGCGTAGAGTCTTGTCTAGAGGTCCAGGAATTGCGATCCTTTATTGATCCAGTGTTACCAGGATACTTCTAGTGAACCGAAACTAATC
Organism: Trachythela sp. YZ-2020; assembly: GCA_016169945.1. Lineage (NCBI taxonomy): Eukaryota > Metazoa > Cnidaria > Anthozoa > Malacalcyonacea > Clavulariidae > Trachythela > Trachythela sp. YZ-2020. Next base: position 32,681 of record JADLSH010000356.1, read on the forward strand.
TAACTTTATTGATGCTGGATGGCTCTATCAGTTCGAAGCTGTTCTCCGAACAGGTTTCGAAAGTGCCAGGGTTACTCCAATGTTACTGCGGAAGGAACTGCATCGAAACTATTCTACTTACAGGTTTAGGTGAAGCTAACTCTTATTAATATAATTTTAGCGGGTATTGTGGCGTATTTTGCGGTGAAGCTAACTCTTATTAATATAATTTTAGCGGGTATTGTGGCGTATTTTGCGGCCTAAAATGAACAAAACAGTGACTGGAGCGACAGCAGACCATTGTTTACGTCTTTAGCCGGCTGACGGCAAGTGTCTTTTTTACACTTTAAACGACAAAATACATGGCTGAACAAGAATCCTTTTCAAAAAGACGAGAAGACAATGTCTGTAGTGCAAGAAATTATTAGTATAATAATACGGCGACGTGAATGTAAGTTAAGTTTGTTTTTATCGTGCAATGAAACTAGCATTATTCAGCCAAACTCAAGCAATTGTACTAAACTAAATAATTTCATAATTATGTTGTTCAAATAATACTTTACTTGTCTTTTCAAAACGGTTTTCTGCTAAATATTTAAATATAGTTTTTAAATTTAGTAAATACAATGCCGGGTGATGGCGGCACAGTTCATTTTATATATTCTGCTTGCCGTATATTTTGATTTTGTGATAAGTGCATGCCCTGTAAAATCATCACAATAATAGTAAAACAGTTGATGTTCTTGGGCATAAATATGTTTTGGGCCTCCTCAGAACTAATTTTAACCTTCGCAATGCTCGGACTAACATGAGTCTGACTCGGACCAAAAATAAATTGTTATATTGCTCCTGTATTAAGCTATGGTCAAACGAGAACGCAAAACACCGCAAGTTTTAACTCCTGATGTATGGGAAAGAGGGAATTACTAATTTGATAAAGAAACACGGAATATGAAATACACAAAGTATCTTGTGAACTGTGATTAATGTGATTTGTTTGTAATACACAGCTAAACATAAATATTGTACGCTGTATATTTATATAAAAATTGATTCGGTTTCACCCTTTATGTTGTTCAAATCACTCACTCCCTCTTTTCCATCTCTCAGAAGTTTAATTTGACGACGACTTGACTCTCGTTTGATCCAGGATTTAGTAATGTCACAAAAAATGGTAAAAGATAATGTTTTCAACCTTCATCTCCCCATCCATGGCGGCGATGACCCCACCAGCCGCGGTGACGACGATGATGACCGCCCCCGTGGTGACGATGACCGCCCCCGTGGTGGTGATGATGACGACGCCTCCTCCACCAAAAACGTTTGGACATGGCTGGTTCATCTTCGTCATTTGACGCCGGATTCTCAAATCTGTCAATGGCACTCTCTCTGAATTTAAATGATTAAATATTTGATAAATCTGGTTACTTTCAAGAATCTTTCACAGTAGATGTAGGTGTAGAATATTACTAATAGTATATTACTGAAAGAAATACTGTGTGGTGGATTGTGGCATAGCACTGTATAGTATATTTTACACTAGTGTGGAATTGATATTGTATGGTGCGTTATCTATTCTATGGTATATGATATGGTAGGCTATGGTATGGTATGGGATACTACGGCATAGTATGGCGTGGTATGGTATGGTATAGTATGGTGTGGTATGGCATAGTATGGCGTGGTATTGTATGGTATGGTATGATATGGTATGGTGTGGTATTGTATGGTATGATATGGTATGGTTTGGTATACTAAGGTGTTATGGTGTTGACAAATAACTTCACTTACGTTTCAACTAAAGAGCTGGGATCAGACACTTCGTTATCATCATCGTCATCGTTTTCAGTATTTTCAAACGAATCAGATCTAAAGAGTGAATAAAAAGATAGGAATCGATGTTATATGCTTAATATTACTTTTAGTATTACTTTAAAGCTTGTTGTTTTTTTCTTTCGAACCAAGGGTCATTTCTGTGTTTAGTGTAAGTAATTACTGCACAAGAGAACATTTAGTAGAAGCCATCATTTTTAGATGCCGTTTAATAATTAATATGCAATTTGATCAATGGCCTTTGTTAAACCGCAGAACCGCATAATATATGTAAAGTTAGTATCAAATAAATTTAAAGTAGTGCATAGCTAAGAAAGGCAAAGGCGTAGTTATTTAGTTTTGATTAGGCATCGCCATAATGCTTCAATTCTTCTCGTTTTGTGGACAAAATAATTACTAGTTTCTTTAAGTATCGATTTGTTATTGTACCTCAAATTTTTAATCCCCAATCTCAGTCAGTCACTTTATAAAATAGTATTCTTCGAGAATCAATCATTCAAATTGAAAAGTAACCTACCGTTAATATTATTATTATTTTATTATTTCAATTTATTTAATAACGGCGACCCTTCAGCGTCGGTGCTGCTTTTCAAAGGGCCATTAGTCTATATACATATATTAAAAATGAATGTAAACATAAACGAAATGTAATATTATTCTACATCAAACTTCGTCATTGTAGTTTTTATATGAATTTTCATATTTTTATAAAAAGAGTAATAGCTTGGTGTACAGATATTGAATGAATAAAGAAAGATGACGTACAATTCTTCTTCGTCGTTCAATACATCTCCCAAAACTGGTTCTCTGGTATCCTCTTCAGTCTTTTCAGTGTGCCCAACGCCAAGAAACACAGCACAGACTGCAATCAGCAAGGCAAGAATTGTCCAAAACTTCATCGCAATGGCTGTATTCTCTCTGATTAACTTGGCTGTTTTTTCGCGCTTTTATGCGTACCGCGTATATGCGGCTTGGCCTAAAAGAGATGAAAGAGTTTCTTTATTTGGCCAGGATTGCGGAAAGAGTATCAAGACAATGATAATCAATTACTCCACCCTTTGAAATCGGGAACGTGCACTTAAAAGTGAGGGAACGTGACGTTAAGTGCTTCTTGCTGTTCCAAACTGGTTCCAGGGATAACTTACACAGCTTGAGTTGAGTTTAAATCTCCTTCGGAAAAATAATTAAAATATTTACCTCCTTTGAAAATGCCGTTTTGAATGGTAGATAATTAACAATTCAAATATGTGCTGGGGATGTTATATAACTATATATCATCTTAAAGCTACATGTCAATATCATAGAATATAGAATATCATAGCCTACATGTTACAAGTAGGTATTCAACTTGTATCAAACATGCAGCAGACTTGCACCAATGCTGTTGCAACAACTTGTTATCAAGATGTGTTCGCACTGCTTGTTCCCAGCTTGTCGACAAGTTGTCAACGGCTTATCGTCCTGCAATTCAACAGCTTGTTAACAAGTTGTGACTACGTGACAACCTTGTAGCAATTTGATAAAATGACCAAATTGTTACAACTTGTTAATGACAAGCTTGCTACAAGTCAGTTTTGCGAACACATCTTGTTGACAAGATAGCATTTAATGGTGCTTGAAAATTGATTCCCACCAATTTTCGTATAATGAACATCTACACTGTAAAGTATAAACTATGATAAGTTGATAACTCAGATACGCAACCAGGAATCGGATTATAACTTAACCCAATTCCGGGTTAGAATTAACCATTTTTAGAGGTTTCTTTCACTAGTGCATGATAAAGTTTTTACTAGCATTTAAAGGAAAACTCGACAAAAAAATTGACGTTGTAAGTAGTAACGCTGGATGAACAAGGGATGACACTTACTGGACCTCTAGGGAGAACAGTTTAGAACTGATTGTTAGTTTAGGAGATGAAGTTACCAGTTGACCATAGACCACTAGACCTCTACTGAGAACAGTTAAGAATGAAATAAATACATTTTAATTGGAAAGCATGACGGGCGCCGTACATATTTGCGTATATTTTCCGTTTATAACATTCGCTAACTAGAATTAGCGTAAAAACACCCAGACATCCAAACCGACGGCAATTAAAACCTAACTGACCTATACGGGATGAAATATCAAATTTGCGTAGGTGCAAATGTATATGCAAATTTGATGCCAATTCCAAAATCGATCACCTTTGACCACATTGCACTAGTGCAAATTTATAGATCTGCTTCATGTTTGCACCCGGTGCTGTAGAGTGATGACCGCCAATCCACGGGGTGCAAATTTAGTGCAAATTTAGTGTGAATTTATATATTTGCACATATTGCCAATTCAGTGTGAATTTGTTGTGAAAGTAAGTATGGAAAAATAAATCGCATATGGTGCATATATAAGACATTTTTAATGTTTGCAGCATTGCGAATTTAGTGCCAAATTTTTGCAAATGGGATAATCGCACAGCAGTCCACATGTAAATTTGTAATGGCACATTTGATGTTGTTTAAGACTTTGCTGCTATTGTCAGATAATATATTATATGCAATGATGCAAATAGCCACTTTTTAAACTTTTGCAGCTAATGAGTATGTTATAACTATACACTGATTTCGCATTTAGTAAAAATACAATTTTTCACGCGACTGCATGAGCTTTCTTTTCTATCTCTTAAAACACTCCCAATTAATTTAAAAGGATAAATAAGCTCTACTGTATGCAATGAGCAAAAACAGAGAAACAGAATGTTGTTGGATATTTTTTATTATATACAGTTACAACAACACGGATAACGTTGCTGTTCTACAAAACCTAGAAATAGTTAGTGATCAATACTCGATATAACCTTCAATATGTCAGGAAAATAAGACTGTCCAATTGAGAATGAAATTAGTTCATATTTTTATAGAACGAGTTAAAAATAGACAGGTGTGATATTGAATGAATAATATATACAAATAGCTTACAATTCTTCATTCAATACATCTCTCAAAGCTGATTCTCTAAAATCCTCTTTAGATTCTTCAGTGTGTCCGAAACCAAGAAACACAGCACAGACTGCAATCAGCAAGGCAAGAATTGTCCAACACGGGATGGCTGACTCGATTATCTCTGGTTAATTTGTCTGTTTTCTCACGCTTTTACGCGTACCGTATATAGGTGATGTTTGACTCAAAAAATAGATAAAGGAGTTTCTTAGTTTACCCAGGATTGCGCAAAAATGTCAAGATAAACCTGATAATAACCTCAAGCTTTCAAGTGTTTGTTCCTGTTTTAAGAAAGGGTTTCTAAAATTCCATTTCACGCAGCTTGAGTTTAAATTTCCTTCGGCGGCATCGGCAAAGCAAATGATATAGTGCTCAGGATTCAAGGTAGATGCGAAAGCATCTATTGCTTTTCTCTAGAAGTCGAGTCAGACATTGTAGAAAATTAAACAAAACCACATGCGTCAAGCTGACAGATTCAAACAAGATAGCATATAATGAATATGCTTCGCCAGAAAATTGAACCCCCCCAGTTTCTAAACATTTAGCTACGGTATTCAGGATGGATTGAATAGGGTATCCAAGTTTACAACTTTAATCGTCATTTTGATGATTTGGGTGCTTTAAAATTGCATGTAATATCCTAGCACCTATGTGAACAAGGCGCTCTACTGTCGTATTGAGCGTTAAGTCTCAGGGGCTATTAAAATAGAAGCCGTGGTTATAGATCCGACACCGGACCTTTAAGTTCAACGGTTATAGATCCGACATTTCTTGTTACAAGAGTCGCACGACGAATTTTCATGCCGTCGCTCGTAGTCTAGCGGTAATGCATTGAAACGCCAACGCAAACGTTCGAGTTCGATTCCCTATAGGTGCATCTAATTTTCACTATCTAATAGTTTCGGTTCTCAGCGATCTAAGTTGTTTTTTCTCGATGTCTCTTTGATGAGCCACTGATGTTTTGTAATTAAAATTTAGTTGTGTGTTAGGGAAGGCATTCCTAAAATTTAATTTTGACTACCGGACACTCGCGGTCGGCATGTTGAATTATCTGTGTTAACTATATTCCAATTTACATGAAGTTTCCCATGTGTGACCATCCACGGAAACTGCAGATTGCTGACAAATGCAAACCGAAACCAGTAGTCGCTGTTGCCCCGCAACTAATTATATCTAATTTGTTTCGCTCGGTATTCTGGTTTAATTGTTTAAGTAAATGAATGCAAAGAGCGGTCGAATTTTTGCTTAAAATGTTCTGGTTCAAACTAAAAATAGCCCGATTTGGATTAAGCCAATTTTCCTGGTGAAATTTCCTGGTTATGTTATTCATTTTTTGAATCCATATCTAACAAGGCGTTTGGATTGACTTATATAACCAGCACATCTTGGTTGAATTACGCGATGGATACTATGAATTACTAGGTGGATAAAGAACCATATAAAAACAATCTCCGCGAATATTAGCATCTTGTAAACCCAAGATATGAGTTATTGAAAAACAAGACACACTATTCAAGGTCATATTTCGACTCTATTTCAAAGTCATTGTCAAAACTCAACAGTTTGTACAGCATTTGCATAATAAATGGTGTGATTTGAAGACAAAAAAAGACAATTATATCTATTTTTACCATGCAAGCATAAAGGAACCAATTATGGTCGATTATCACCATGGTATCGAGACAACGTATAATATCTTCAAATGAGGAACTATACAAGACAAAAAAAGACAAAATGCGTGGTAACGATACCTCCAACTGGAAATATTTCGAAAGTTCGGTACTTTAAAAGTAATTTCAGCTTGGGCGTAATTGCTCTAATTTCTACGATAAAATCTTGAATGCTTTCCAGTGTAGGTAGCAATATGTTTGAGCAGTGGCGCCAGCAGGATTTTTTATCGAGGAGGCAAAATACGTTACATTACTTATACTTGCTTGTAACGGCGCATTCCTAGGAGAGTTCGAGGGCATTCACCCCCAGGAGTCTCTGAAACGGCATTTTCAGATTCCCAAAGGCAGTTTGGAGAAAAATATATTTACAGTATTTTCAAGGGTGTAAACAGCAAATATTCTTACTAATGTTCATTTATATAATTAAGAAATATTTCGGTTCAAACCTAAAACCAGAAACATAAACGATTCCCCATACAATATTTTGTACATTGTACTTTTTCAGAATGTGGGAGACTTGCACTTCATGTGAAATCAGGGACGTAGCGAAGCATCTGGAGTTGAGGGAGGGTGGGGGAGTGTCAAAGGATTTTAACTGAAATTTGAATTGTCGATGTAAAATTTACTTGAAGTGTAGTGATTGTAATAGACTTTTCTGATTGATTATCATTGTAATACTGAGTTTGTTAAAAGAAAGGGGGGTCTGGGCGTTCTCCCCCAGAAGATTTTTATATTTTTGAAGCTCTAGGACTGCACTTTGGGCGTTTTCTGGAGCGAATTCGCGAACGAATTACGTCCGAATTGGATGGATCTAAAATCACACTGTTTGAAAAATTGTCGGCGCCACTGTTTTTGAGGGTTTGTAGGTTCAAACTACACGAGAAACATAACAAAAACGTCGACGTTTCGAGAAAATTTTTACATGTAGATAACATTGCAGATTGGGAACGAAGTTTTGGCAATTTCATTATTGAATAATTTTTATTTAATTAAGGAAACAAGTTACAAGTTTCGGTTTATGTGCTGTTAATTATGCAAGAAGACAGGTCGACTAAAATATTGTTTAAAAGCGCCAAGTGCATGATGATTACGTAAGCGTACGTTTATGTGCTATTAATGATGCATTGAATTACGAAATGAAATGCCTGGTACGTAAATATTTAAGTACTAAAAGTGTCAGTACGTTAGTGTACTTTATTCTTCACCGAGCCATGGTTCGTCGTTTTGTGCAGCTTGCTTGCGTTTCTTCATGCGAGGAGATTCTGTAAACAAAATTAATTAGTATCTTAAATAATTTCAAATCACAACTAAACTATAATACATAGTGGCGTTTATACTGAATAGCTTAATCAGCTGCGTAGACTAGAGTCTTGTCTAAAGGTCCAGGAATTGCGATCCTTTATTGATCCAGTGTTACCAGGATACTTCTAGTGAACCGAAACTAATCTAACTTTATTGATGCTGGATGGCTCTATCAGTTCGAAGCTGTTCTCCGAACAGGTTTCGAAAGTGCCAGGGTTACTCCAATGTTACTGCGGAAGGAACTGCATCGAAACTATTCTACTTACAGGTTTAGGTGAAGCTAACTCTTATTAATATAATTTTAGCGGGTATTGTGGCGTATTTTGCGGTGAAGCTAACTCTTATTAATATAATTTTAGCGGGTATTGTGGCGTATTTTGCGGCCTAAAATGAACAAAACAGTGACTGGAGCGACAGCAGACCATTGTTTACGTCTTTAGCCGGCTGACGGCAAGTGTCTTTTTTACACTTTAAACGACAAAATACATGGCTGAACAAGAATCCTTTTCAAAAAGACGAGAAGACAATGTCTGTAGTGCAAGAAATTATTAGTATAATAATACGGCGACGTGAATGTAAGTTAAGTTTGTTTTTATCGTGCAATGAAACTAGCATTATTCAGCCAAACTCAAGCAATTGTACTAAACTAAATAATTTCATAATTATGTTGTTCAAATAATACTTTACTTGTCTTTTCAAAACGGTTTTCTGCTAAATATTTAAATATAGTTTTTAAATTTAGTAAATACAATGCCGGGTGATGGCGGCACAGTTCATTTTATATATTCTGCTTGCCGTATATTTTGATTTTGTGATAAGTGCATGCCCTGTAAAATCATCACAATAATAGTAAAACAGTTGATGTTCTTGGGCATAAATATGTTTTTGGGCCTCCTCAGAACTAATTTTAACCTTCGCAATGCTCGGACTAACATGAGTCTGACTCGGACCAAAAATAAATTGTTATATTGCTCCTGTATTAAGCTATGGTCAAACGAGAACGCAAAACACCGCAAGTGTATGGGAAAGAGGGAATTACTAATTTGATAAAGAAACACGGAATATGAAATACACAAAGTATCTTGTGAACTGTGATTAATGTGATTTGTTTGTAATACACAGCTAAACATAAATATTGTACGCTGTATATTTATATAAAAATTGATTCGGTTTCACCCTTTATGTTGTTCAAATCACTCACTCCCTCTTTTCCATCTCTCAGAAGTTTAATTTGACGACGACTTGACTCTCGTTTGATCCAGGATTTAGTAATGTCACAAAAAATGGTAAAAGATAATGTTTTCAACCTTCATCTCCCCATCCATGGCGGCGATGACCCCACCAGCCGCGGTGACGACGATGATGACCGCCCCCGTGGTGACGATGACCGCCCCCGTGGTGGTGATGATGACGACGCCTCCTCCACCAAAAACGTTTGGACATGGCTGGTTCATCTTCGTCATTTGACGCCGGATTCTCAAATCTGTCAATGGCCCTCTCTGAATTTAAATGATTAAATATTTGATAAATCTGGTTACTTTCAAGAATCTTTCACAGTAGATGTAGGTGTAGAATATTACTAATAGTATATTACTGAAAGAAATACTGTGTGGTGGATTGTGGCATAGCACTGTATAGTATATTTTACACTAGTGTGGAATTGATATTGTATGGTGCGTTATCTATTCTATGGTATATGATATGGTAGGCTATGGTATGGTATGGGATACTACGGCATAGTATGGCGTGGTATGGTATGGTATAGTATGGTGTGGTATGGCATAGTATGGCGTGGTATTGTATGGTATGGTATGATATGGTATGGTGTGGTATTGTATGGTATGATATGGTATGGTTTGGTATACTAAGGTGTTATGGTGTTGACAAATAACTTCACTTACGTTTCAACTAAAGAGCTGGGATCAGACACTTCGTTATCATCATCGTCATCGTTTTCAGTATTTTCAAACGAATCAGATCTAAAGAGTGAATAAAAAGATAGGAATCGATGTTATATGCTTAATATTACTTTTATTATTACTTTAAAGCTTGTTGTTTTTTTCTTTCGAACCAAGGGTCATTTCTGTGTTTAGTGTAAGTAATTACTGCACAAGAGAACATTTAGTAGAAGCCATCATTTTTAGATGCCGTTTAATAATTAATATGCAATTTGATCAATGGCCTTTGTTAAACCGCAGAACCGCATAATATATGTAAAGTTAGTATCAAATAAATTTAAAGTAGTGCATAGCTAAGAAAGGCAAAGGCGTAGTTATTTAGTTTTGATTAGGCATCGCCATAATGCTTCAATTCTTCTCGTTTTGTGGACAAAATAATTACTAGTTTCTTTAAGTATCGATTTGTTATTGTACCTCAAATTTTTAATCCCCAATCTCAGTCACTTTATAAAATAGTATTCTTCGAGAATCAATCATTCAAATTGAAAAGTAACCTACCGTTAATATTATTATTATTTTATTATTTCAATTTATTTAATAATGGCGACCCTTCAGCGTCGGTGCTGCTTTTCAAAGGGCCATTAGTCTATATACATATATTAAAAATGAATGTAAACATAAACGAAATGTAATATTATTCTACATCAAACTTCGTCATTGTAGTTTTTATATGAATTTTCATATTTTTATAAAAAGAGTAATAGCTTGGTGTACAGATATTGAATGAATAAAGAAAGATGACGTACAATTCTTCTTCGTCGTTCAATACATCTCCCAAAACTGGTTCTCTGGTATCCTCTTCAGTCTTTTCAGTGTGCCCAACGCCAAGAAACACAGCACAGACTGCAATCAGCAAGGCAAGAATTGTCCAAAACTTCATCGCAATGGCTGTATTCTCTCTGATTAACTTGGCTGTTTTTTCGCGCTTTTATGCGTACCGCGTATATGCGGCTTGGCCTAAAAGAGATGAAAGAGTTTCTTTATTTGGCCAGGATTGCGGAAAGAGTATCAAGACAATGATAATCAATTACTCCACCGTTTGAAATCGGGAACGTGCACTTAAAAGTGAGGGAACGTGACGTTAAGTGCTTCTTGCTGTTCCAAACTGGTTCCAGGGATAACTTACACAGCTTGAGTTGAGTTTAAATCTCCTTCGGAAAAATAATTAAAATATTTACCTCCTTTGAAAATGCCGTTTTGAATGGTAGATAATTAACAATTCAAATATGTGCTGGGGATGTTATATAACTATATATCATCTTAAAGCTACATGTCAATATCATAGAATATAGAATATCATAGCCTACATGTTACAAGTAGGTATTCAACTTGTATCAAACATGCAGCAGACTTGCACCAATGCTGTTGCAACAACTTGTTATCAAGATGTGTTCGCACTGCTTGTTCCCAGCTTGTCGACAAGTTGTCAACGGCTTATCGTCCTGCAATTCAACAGCTTGTTAACAAGTTGTGACTACGTGACAACCTTGTAGCAATTTGATAAAATGACCAAATTGTTACAACTTGTTAATGACAAGCTTGCTACAAGTCAGTTTTGCGAACACATCTTGTTGACAAGATAGCATTTAATGGTGCTTGAAAATTGATTCCCACCAATTTTCGTATAATGAACATCTACACTGTAAAGTATAAACTATGATAAGTTGATAACTCAGATACGCAACCAGGAATCGGATTATAACTTAACCCAATTCCGGGTTAGAATTAACCATTTTTAGAGGTTTCTTTCACTAGTGCATGATAAAGTTTTTACTAGCATTTAAAGGAAAACTCGACAAAAAAATTGACGTTGTAAGTAGTAACGCTGGATGAACAAGGGATGACACTTACTGGACCTCTAGGGAGAACAGTTTAGAACTGATTGTTAGTTTAGGAGATGAAGTTACCAGTTGACCATAGACCACTAGACCTCTACTGAGAACAGTTAAGAATGAAATAAATACATTTTAATTGGAAAGCATGACGGGCGCCGTACATATTTGCGTATATTTTCCGTTTATAACATTCGCTAACTAGAATTAGCGTAAAAACACCCAGACATCCAAACCGACGGCAATTAAAACCTAACTGACCTATACGGGATGAAATATCAAATTTGCGTAGGTGCAAATGTATATGCAAATTTGATGCCAATTCCAAAATCGATCACCTTTGACCACATTGCACTAGTGCAAATTTATAGATCTGCTTCATGTTTGCACCCGGTGCTGTAGAGTGATGACCGCCAATCCACGGGGTGCAAATTTAGTGCAAATTTAGTGTGAATTTATATATTTGCACATATTGCCAATTCAGTGTGAATTTGTTGTGAAAGTAAGTATGGAAAAATAAATCGCATATGGTGCATATATAAGACATTTTTAATGTTTGCAGCATTGCAATTTAGTGCCAAATTTTTGCAAATGGGATAATCGCACAGCAGTCCACATGTAAATTTGTAATGGCACATTTGATGTTGTTTAAGACTTTGCTGCTATTGTCAGATAATATATTATATGCAATGATGCAAATAGCCACTTTTTAAACTTTTGCAGCTAATGAGTATGTTATAACTATACACTGATTTCGCATTTAGTAAAAATACAATTTTTCACGCGACTGCATGAGCTTTCTTTTCTATCTCTTAAAACACTCCCAATTAATTTAAAAGGATAAATAAGCTCTACTGTATGCAATGAGCAAAAACAGAGAAACAGAATGTTGTTGGATATTTTTTATTATATACAGTTACAACAACACGGATAACGTTGCTGTTCTACAAAACCTAGAAATAGTTAGTGATCAATACTCGATATAACCTTCAATATGTCAGGAAAATAAGACTGTCCAATTGAGAATGAAATTAGTTCATATTTTTATAGAACGAGTTAAAAATAGACAGGTGTGATATTGAATGAATAATATATACAAATAGCTTACAATTCTTCATTCAATACATCTCTCAAAGCTGATTCTCTAAAATCCTCTTTAGATTCTTCAGTGTGTCCGAAACCAAGAAACACAGCACAGACTGCAATCAGCAAGGCAAGAATTGTCCAACACGGGATGGCTGACTCGATTATCTCTGGTTAATTTGTCTGTTTTCTCACGCTTTTACGCGTACCGTATATAGGTGATGTTTGACTCAAAAAATAGATAAAGGAGTTTCTTAGTTTACCCAGGATTGCGCAAAAATGTCAAGATAAACCTGATAATAACCTCAAGCTTTCAAGTGTTTGTTCCTGTTTTAAGAAAGGGTTTCTAAAATTCCATTTCACGCAGCTTGAGTTTAAATTTCCTTCGGCGGCATCGGCAAAGCAAATGATATAGTGCTCAGGATTCAAGGTAGATGCGAAAGCATCTATTGCTTTTCTCTAGAAGTCGAGTCAGACATTGTAGAAAATTAAACAAAACCACATGCGTCAAGCTGACAGATTCAAACAAGATAGCATATAATGAATATGCTTCGCCAGAAAATTGAACCCCCCCAGTTTCTAAACATTTAGCTACGGTATTCAGGATGGATTGAATAAGGTATCCAAGTTTACAACTTTAATCGTCATTTTGATGATTTGGGTGCTTTAAAATTGCATGTAATATCCTAGCACCTATGTGAACAAGGCGCTCTACTGTCGTATTGAGCGTTAAGTCTCAGGGGCTATTAAAATAGAAGCCGTGGTTATAGATCCGACACCGGACCTTTAAGTTCAACGGTTATAGATCCGACATTTCTTGTTACAAGAGTCGCACGACTAATTTTCATGCCGTCGCTCGTAGTCTAGCGGTAATGCATTGAAACGCCAACGCAAACGTTCGAGTTCGATTCCCTATAGGTGCATCTAATTTTCACTATCTAATAGTTTCGGTTCTCAGCGATCTAAGTTGTTTTTTCTCGATGTCTCTTTGATGAGCCACTGATGTTTTGTAATTAAAATTTAGTTGTGTGTTAGGGAAGGCATTCCTAAAATTTAATTTTGACTACCGGACACTCGCGGTCGGCATGTTGAATTATCTGTGTTAACTATATTCCAATTTACATGAAGTTTCCCATGTGTGACCATCCACGGAAACTGCAGATTGCTGACAAATGCAAACCGAAACCAGTAGTCGCTGTTGCCCCGCAACTAATTATATCTAATTTGTTTCGCTCGGTATTCTGGTTTAATTGTTTAAGTAAATGAATGCAAAGAGCGGTCGAATTTTTGCTTAAAATGTTCTGGTTCAAACTAAAAATAGCCCGATTTGGATTAAGCCAATTTTCCTGGTGAAATTTCCTGGTTATGTTATTCATTTTTTGAATCCATATCTAACAAGGCGTTTGGATTGACTTATATAACCAGCACATCTTGGTTGAATTACGCGATGGATACTATGAATTACTAGGTGGATAAAGAACCATATAAAAACAATCTCCGCGAATATTAGCATCTTGTAAACCCAAGATATGAGTTATTGAAAAACAAGACACACTATTCAAGGTCATATTTCGACTCTATTTCAAAGTCATTGTCAAAACTCAACAGTTTGTACAGCATTTGCATAATAAATGGTGTGATTTCAAGACAAAAAAAGACAATTATATCTATTTTTACCATGCAACCATAAAGGAACCAATTATGGTCGATTATCACCATGGTATCGAGACAACGTAAAATATCTTCAAAACAGGAACTATACAATTATTGCGGTAAAAAAGATAAAATGCGTGGTAGCGATACCTCCAAATGGAAATATTTCGAAAGTTCGGTACTTTAAAAGTAATTTCAGCTGTTATAAATAAAGGCAGTTTGGAGAAAAATATATTTACAGTATTTTCAAGGGTGTAAACAGCAAATATTCTTACTAATGTTCATTTATATAATTAAGAAATATTTCGGTTCAAACCTAAAACCAGAAACATAAACGATTCCCCATACAATATTTTGTACATTGTACTTTTTCAGAATGTGGGAGACTTGCACTTCATGTGAAATCAGGGACGTAGCGAAGCATCTGGATTTGAGGGAGGGTGGGGGAGTGTCAAAGGATTTTAACTGAAATTTGAATTGTCGATGTAAAATTTACTTGAAGTGTAGTGATTGTAATAGACTTTTCTGATTGATTATCATTGTAATACTGAGTTTGTTAAAAGAAAGGGGGGTCTGGGCGTTCTCCCCCAGAAGATTTTTATATTTTTGAAGCTCTAGGACTGCACTTTGGGCGCTTTCTGGAGCGAATTCGCGAACGAATTACGTCCGAATTGGATGGATCTAAAATCACACCGTTTGAAAAATTGTCGGCGCCACTGTTTTTGAGGGTTTGTAGGTTCAAACTACATGAGAAACATAACAAAAACGTCGACGTTTCGGCAAACTTTAAAATGTAGATAACATTGCAGATTGGAAACGAAGTTTTGGCAATTTCATTATTGAATAATTTTTATTTAATTAAGGAAACAAGTTACAAGTTTCGGTTTATGTGCTATTAATTATGCAAGAAGACAGGTCGACTAAAATATTGTTTAAAAGTGCCAAGTGCATGATTACGTAAGCGTACGTTTATGTGCTATTAATGATGCATTGAATTACGAAATGGAATGCCTGGTACGTAAATATTGAAGTACCAAAAGTGTCACTACGTTAGTGTACTTTATTCTTCACCGAGCCATGGTTCGTCGTTTTGTGCAGCTTGCTTGCGTTTCTTCATGCGAGGAGATTCTGTAAACAAAATTAATTAGTATCTTAAATAATTTCAAATCACAACTAAACTATAATACATAGTGGCGTTTATACTGAATAGCTTAATCAGCTGCGTAGAGTCTTGTCTAGAGGTCCAGGAATTGCGATCCTTTATTGATCCAGTGTTACCAGGATACTTCTAGTGAACCGAAACTAATCTAACTTTATTGATGCTGGATGGCTCTATCAGTTCGAAGCTGTTCTCCGAACAGGTTTCGAAAGTGCCAGGGTTACTCCAATGTTACTGCGGAAGGAACTGCATCGAAACTATTCTACTTACAGGTTTAGGTGAAGCTAACTCTTATTAATATAATTTTAGCGGGTATTGTGGCGTATTTTGCGGTGAAGCTAACTCTTATTAATATAATTTTAGCGGGTATTGTGTCGTATTTTGCGGCCTAAAATGAACAAAACAGTGACTGGAGCGACAGCAGACCATTGTTTACGTCTTTAGCCGGCTGACGGCAAGTGTCTTTTTTACACTTTAAACGACAAAATACATGGCTGAACAAGAATCCTTTTCAAAAAGACGAGAAGACAATGTCTGTAGTGCAAGAAATTATTAGTATAATAATACGGCGACGTGAATGTAAGTTAAGTTTGTTTTTATCGTGCAATGAAACTAGCATTATTCAGCCAAACTCAAGCAATTGTACTAAACTAAATAATTTCATAATTATGTTGTTCAAATAATACTTTACTTGTCTTTTCAAAACGGTTTTCTGCTAAATATTTAAATATAGTTTTTAAATTTAGTAAATACAATGCCGGGTGATGGCGGCACAGTTCATTTTATATATTCTGCTTGCCGTATATTTTGATTTTGTGATAAGTGCATGCCCTGTAAAATCATCACAATAATAGTAAAACAGTTGATGTTCTTGGGCATAAATATGTTTTTGGGCCTCCTCAGAACTAATTTTAACCTTCGCAATGCTCGGACTAACATGAGTCTGACTCGGACCAAAAATAAATTGTTATATTGCTCCTGTATTAAGCTATGGTCAAACGAGAACGCAAAACACCGCAAGTTTTAACTCCTGATGTATGGGAAAGAGGGAATTACTAATTTGATAAAGAAACACGGAATATGAAATACACAAAGTATCTTGTGAACTGTGATTAATGTGATTTGTTTGTAATACACAGCTAAACATAAATATTGTACGCTGTATATTTATATAAAAATTGATTCGGTTTCACCCTTTATGTTGTTCAAATCACTCACTCCCTCTTTTCCATCTCTCAGAAGTTTAATTTAACGACGACTTGACTCTTGTTTGATCCAGGATTTAGTAATGTCACAAAAAATGGTAAAAGATAATGTTTTCAACCTTCATCTCCCCATCCATGGCGGCGATGACCCCACCAGCCGCGGTGACGACGATGATGACCGCCCCCGTGGTGACGATGACCGCCCCCGTGGTGGTGATGATGACGACGCCTCCTCCACCAAAAACGTTTGGACATGGCTGGTTCATCTTCGTCATTTGACGCCGGATTCTCAAATCTGTCAATGGCACTCTCTCTGAATTTAAATGATTAAATATTTGATAAATCTGGTTACTTTCAAGAATCTTTCACAGTAGATGTAGGTGTAGAATATTACTAATAGTATATTACTGAAAGAAATACTGTGTGGTGGATTGTGGCATAGCACTGTATAGTATATTTTACACTAGTGTGGAATTGATATTGTATGGTGCGTTATCTATTCTATGGTATATGATATGGTAGGCTATGGTATGGTATGGGATACTACGGCATAGTATGGCGTGGTATGGTATAGTATGGTGTGGTATGGTATAGTATGGCGTGGTATTGTATGGTATGGTATGATATAGTATGGTGTGGTATTGTATGGTATGATATAGTATGGTTTGGTATACTAAGGTGTTATGGTGTTGACAAATAACTTCACTTACGTTTCAACTAAAGAGCTGGGATCAGACACTTCGTTATCATCATCGTCATCATTTTCAGTATTTTCAAACGAATCAGATCTATCTGAATAAAAAGATAGGAATCGATGTTATATGCTTAATATTACTTTTAGTATTACTTTAAAGCTTGTTGTTTTTTTCTTTCGAACCAAGGGTCATTTCTGTGTTTAGAGTAAGTAATTACTGCACAAGAGAACATTTAGTAGAAGCCATCATTTTTAGATGCCCTTTAATAATTAATATGCAATTTGATCAATGGCCTTTGTTAAACCGCAGAACCGCATAATATATGTAAAGTTAGTATCAAATAAATTTAAAGTAGTGCATAGCTAAGAAAGGCAAAGGCGTAGTTATTTAGTTTTGATTAGGCATCGCCATAATGCTTCAATTCTTCTCGTTTTGTGGATAAAATAATTACTAGTTTCTTTAAGTATCGATTTGTTATTGTACCTCAAATTTTTAATCCCCAATCTCAGTCACTTTATAAAATAGTATTCTTCGAGAATCAATCATTCAAATTGAAAAGTAACCTACCGTTAATATTATTATTATTTTATTATTTCAATTTATTTAATAACGGCGACCCTTCAGCGTCGGTGCTGCTTTTCAAAGGGCCATTAGTCTATATACATATATTAAAAATGAATGTAAACATAAACGAAATGTAATATTATTCTACATCAAACTTCGTCATTGTAGTTTTTATATGAATTTTCATATTTTTATAAAAAGAGTAATAGCTTGGTGTACAGATATTGAATGAATAAAGAAAGATGACTTACAATTCTTCTTCGTCGTTCAATACATCTCCCAAAACTGGTTCTCTGGTATCCTCTTCAGTCTTTTCAGTGTGCCCAACGCCAAGAAACACAGCACAGACTGCAATCAGCAAGGCAAGAATTGTCCAAAACTTCATCGCAATGGCTGTATTCTCTCTGATTAACTTGGCTGTTTTTTCGCGCTTTTATGCGTACCGCGTATATGCGGCTTGGCCTAAAAGAGATGAAAGAGTTTCTTTATTTGGCCAGGATTGCGGAAAGAGTATCAAGACAATGATAATCAATTACTCCACCCTTTGAAATCGGGAACGTGCACTTAAAAGTGAGGGAACGTGACGTTAAGTGCTTCTTGCTGTTCCAAACGGGTTCCAGGGATAACTTACACAGCTTGAGTTGAGTTTAAATCTCCTTCGGAAAAATAATTAAAATATTTACCTCCTTTGAAAATGCCGTTTTGAATGGTAGATAATTAACAATTCAAATATGTGCTGGGGATGTTATATAACTATATATCATCTTAAAGCTACATGTCAATATCATAGAATATAGAATATCATAGCCTACATGTTACAAGTAGGTATTCAACTTGTATCAAACATGCAGCAGACTTGCACCAATGCTGTTGCAACAACTTGTTATCAAGATGTGTTCGCACTGCTTGTTCCCAGCTTGTCGACAAGTTGTCAACGGCTTATCGCCCTGCAATTCAACAGCTTGTTAACAAGTTGTGACTACGTGACAACCTTGTAGCAATTTGATAAAATGACCAAATTGTTACAACTTGTTAATGACAAGCTTGCTACAAGCCAGTTTTGCGAACACATCTTGTTGACAAGATAGCATTTAATGGTGCTTGAAAATTGATTCCCACCAATTTTCGTATAATGAACATCTACACTGTAAAGTATAAACTATGATAAGTTGATAACTCAGATACGCAACCAGGAATCGGATTATAATTTAACCCAATTCCGGGTTAGAATTAACCATTTTTAGAGGTTTCTTTCACTAGTGCATGATAAAGTTTTTACTAGCATTTAAACGAAAACTCGACAAAAAAATTGACGTTGTAAGTAGTAACGCTGGACGAACAAGGGATGACACTTACTGGACCTCTAGGGAGAACAGTTTAGAACTGATTGTTAGTTTAGGAGATGAAGTTACCAGTTGACCATAGACCACTAGACCTCTACTGAGAACAGTTAAGAATGAAATAAATACATTTTAATTGGAAAGCATGAGGGGCGCCGTACATATTTGCGTATATTTTCCGTTTATAACATTCGCTAACTAGAATTAGCGTAAAAACATCCAGACATCCAAACCGACGGCAATTAAAACCTAACTGACCTATACGGGATGAAATATCAAATTTGCGTAGGTGCAAATGTATATGCAAATTTGATGCCAATTCCAAAATCGATCACCTTTGACCACATTGCACTAGTGCAAATTTATAGATCTGCTTCATGTTTGCACCCGGTGCGGTAGAGTGATGACCGCCAATCCACGGGGTGCAAATTTAGTGCAAATTTAGTGTGAATTTATATATTTGCACATATTGCCAATTCAGTGTGAATTTGTTGCGAAAGTAAGTATGGAAAAATAAATCGCATATGGTCCATATATAAGAACATTTTTAATGTTTGCAGCATTGCGAATTTAGTGCCAAATTTTTGCAAATGGGATAATCGCACAGCAGTCCACATGTAAATTTGTAATGGCACATTTGATGTTGTTTAAGAGCTGCTATTGTCAGATAATATAATATATGCAATGATGCAAATAGCCACTTTTTAAACTTTTACAGCTAATGAGTATGTTATAACTATACACTGATTTCGCATTTAGTAAAAATACAATTTTCCACGCGACTGAGCTTTCCTTTTCTATCTCTTAAAACACTCCCACTTAATTTAAAAGGATAAATAAGCTCTACTGTATGCAATGAGCAAAAACAGAGAAACAGAATGTTGTTGGATAATTTTTATTATATACAGTTACAACAAATTTTAGAGATCCAAGTTCAATTCGTAAGTACAAATCTTCTAATTCAGTGCACCATAATATATCGGTAACTAAATATCATCGCAGTTGTGCTGCGTGAGTACTTAAAATACGGTTCTTGTTTTAAAATCTATCGCCAGTATCGGTAGCCTATTTGATCATGATGCACTGTTTATGTTCTAGTAAAGTTTTAGGCCTATTAATTAAAAGCTCTCCATTCAAAATTATTAAAATTTAGAGGAAAATAAATGTTTGCAATTGTTCAAAATTGTTCAAATCGATATGCAGTACTCAGGTATAGTGTAACAACCTGATCTAGCGTAGTGCCTTCTTCAAGTTTCTTAAAGTAAACTGGTTTTCTTCAGCCGTACAGAACATCTCTAAAAAGGAAAGAAAAACATAGATTGACAAATAGATCGAGGTGTCATAACTAGAATGCAAATATTTAGAAATTAGATTGTTAATGTCCAGATTTTCACGTTAATGCACAAATTAATTGCTATATTTTAGGCGTTTGGGAAAAAAGCACGACTATTTTTTACTTCCATTGATGATAAGTACCGAGTCAGCGGTGGATGACTTACACTGTCCGTCTATCGATTCATGCTCGTTGTTATTAATTGTTAAAACTTAAGCCCCGTACAGACGAGCAAGTTTTGCTTTCTTTGACAAATTTTACGACCTCTCATATTAATGAATATTTAAATTACGTACACCTATTATATAGTGCCTGGATTATATGGCTTACTGCGCATTTCCTTGTCAAGTTTTCCTTGTCGGCCGTACACACAAACAATCTTCCTTGTTCAAAAGCAGGCATGACAAGCTTTTAACTGAATACAAGGCTCTTTGTCAAGGAAAACTTGTCAATTTTTGGTCGTACACACAAGCAAAAAAAACATGTCAAGGAAAACATGCTCGTCTGTACTGGGCTTATATTTTCCATTCCCTAACCCGAACCGCTGACCCTAACGCATAAGCAGCGAGATATGAATCTACATCTCACTGTCCACGCTGAAAGGCTTGTTTCTATTTCGCCACATCGCACGCCAATCAAGAGACACACGATACGAACAATTAACTCGCTTCTCGTGCCACTACTCAGTCCATTTGATCACTACCGTGCTGCATGCAATTGAATCATTATCGGGCCAATAGCAAAGACCGTTTTCCACTAAGCAAATTTGTTCGCGCCTACCAATTTTCGTCGTTGTGACGTAATGACGACACAAGAAAATGTAGTTTTGTGCGAACAAATTCGCCTAGTGGATGGAAAACGGTCTTAAAGGCTGCATTCCAGTCGTGCGTTTTTCGTACGCACGTACACCCACGGAAAAGTTTAAATCCATTTATTATATATTGTAGTCACTACGTGTCTCTGATTGGCTAAATGCTTAAAGTTAAATATGGATCTAAACTTTTCCGTGCGTGTACGTGCGTACGAAAAACGCACGACTGGAATGCTGCAGCCTTTAAGAACGTTTTCTATTCACTTGGCGAATTTGTTCGCATCAATATATGGCAATCACGCAACCTACAGATTACTGAGTTATTTGCTAGCCGATAACTCGGTTATCTGTAGGTTGATCCCGAGGTACGTGCTTTTTAGCGAGCAGCAACTTTAAACAAAAGAATAATATTCACCCCAATATTTTGTGTGACCCAATTTAAATCGTTGTTTATCGAAGACGTTTAATAACAATGTCATGTATAATAAAAAAATTATTAAATTTGGTTTTTGTTATATCCGGAATTATCAAGGTCTTGGTAATTGTTATCAGTCTCAGCAAACCTCATCCAATAATTGCTTGTTAAATGTTACTTATATATGAAATAACCAAATGAATGAATGTACAGAATTTAGTGTTCTGTAAATTTTAGTATCCATTTGTTAACTTATTTGTAAAAGATTAAAAACTTAGAGGGATTTAAACTTCTCCGCGCGGGTACGTGCCACTGATCTGAAAATATAGTACCTGGATCGAGCTTCTATACCTATGAAAATTGAAGCCAGTTTTGGATTTGGCGGCCATATTGGAGAGACCACCAATGGTCGTCGTAAGTCGAAGCAATTTGAAGGAAGCATTTTCAATTTGCGCTGTGTTTGGCGATGGAATTATTGAAGTTTAATTGGAAATATGTAAATGAGTTTGTGTATTGTTAAAAGTCACCGATTTGGGTTGATTTCGGGCGTTTCTCGGCGAAAAAACTGTTCGCGTGTGTATGTTGTTGTCAGCCATGAGTGAGACAGTTTCACATGGGAAAGTAATACTGGGCAAATAGTGATGGTGAAAGATCGGCCTTAAAACGGGTTTTTGTGACGATTAAAGTCGACAAACTTTGCGTGTTGTAGCTACAATATGTTGCCTTCCACAGTAATAGTAAATCAAGAAACGAGACAGGACATCTTGTGGAAGTGATATTGCGCGTATAAATAATGAGGAATCACTGATTCAGGCTGAAAACGAATGTGTTAAGAGAAACTTTACGCGTATAAGTGGCCGTGATTCACTTCGCCATATAGGACATCTATATAATTTATAGTGCTTGTAAATAATAGTATGCTTAATACTTTCTATATCCTCAGTTGCTTCAAATTTAGTATTATGTTTGTAGTGAAGTCATAAATATATTTCTTGTAAAAGTATGTTTTAAATTTCCCTGAAAGATTTGACCTGTCTGAAACTTCTGTATCTTGTGAAGAATTTTGCAAAAAACTGTATGCAATAAATCAGCATACCATGATAATTGGCCAATGCTATTGTAAAATTTCTCATTGACAAATGTTTTTATTAATTCAAATTTATTTTTAATATTTCTTTAAACTAGATTTATACCATTAGGTTCCTAACCTACTTGTCAACGATGGTGTCAATTCCTTGGCACAGGAAAGAACAGGGGCTAAATATATTAGGCCATCCTTTTAAGGCAAGGACTGAAATTTGCAGTAGGCCTATCCCAATATCCACAAGATACTAAAATTTGGTGTTGGATACTAAACTGTGAATGACTTGTATCCTGACTGGATACTACAAAGCTTCAAACATTGGTATAACATTAAACGTCTTAATTGATCAACATTCACGACAGAAGTTTGCTTAAGGTTTATATGCATCTTAGTGTATGATGATACCAACTTATTTAGTGTCTATAGTTGTTGACTGTTGTGTTTTATGTTGTTATTGTTACTTGTAACAGTGAGATGGGTCAGGAATGGGTAACTCAGTTGGAATGGATACTGAAAAATAATTTAAATTTCAGATTCTGAACCAAGACTTAATGCATATTACATGGTTTGTAGCTCAAACATAGTAACTGAATATGACAATCCCTCATATATTGGTGTATTTCCCCAATGGAGCCTGGGGTTCCCAACAGAGCATGTATTCCCCACTAGGACCTGCTTCCTCTGCACAGGTTCAAGCTTAAAATACATGTTGTAAATAAATTGTTCACTTTATTCAGAAGGAAACTAAATGCTACAGCATCATGTTTTATATAGATGGCCCTACCTCCTCCTCAGGCCCTTTTTCCCGCGGGCGGGTGATATTTTGCTTCAGGGGAAAGAGTAGACGAAGGGCCTGCCAAGTAATGGTCGAAAATCAGGTATAAATGTCGACAATCGGGAATCCAAAAAAATCTGCCTGAAATATTGCCCATCACAGCGTAAAACGATATATTTTCGTGTTTTCCATCTTAGATGGGTATATTTTAAAAGTTATTGCTGAAATATGATCCATATTAATCGAAATATGAAACGTTGAATCAAAGTGTTTTTGTCCTCAGTCTCGATGGGCGACAACACCGAAAAATGCACTCAAAATGCGAAGGGTTCAATTGACTTCAGTGATAGTGATGTCGACATTATTAATGTGTCATTCAGTATGTAGTATGAGTATGTATTTGACTACGAATATGTATAACTTGAAAGGAAAATTATATGCAAAATAATAACAAATATGTATAACAAATCTAAAAGTATATATGCTCATTTATTTTGCCATCAGAAGCGTGACAGTTAGGGCAAAGTACTTTCCCACCTTCCTTAACCTTTTGTAAGAGCCTACGTTCATAAGAATCATTAACAAACTCTTTCTCCGGACGATTATAGTCAAATAAGTGGTGAATAGCTTCTGCCATCTTGAGAACATTAGTCAGCAGGCGCTTCCCTTCGCCTTACCCGCATTTTTTATGCCGCCCGTGCGTCCCTTCCCTAATTTTCCAAGCCCGCTCCAATTAATAAAGCGCCTGTGGAGGAGGTAGTAGATGGCCCGTAATCAATATCTTGAGACACAGTAGACAAATTTGTAGTGGTACATTCTGACAAATTCTGTCAATCTGACCAGTATAATTTAGTAAATACATAAGTACTTTTTATTTATTGTGCTTCAGCAAACAATGAACTATTTTCTTGGACCTGTTAAATATACTGTCGTATTTGATACAAGTATGAACAACGTCTGTTCGCCAGGCAACAACAATCCACTATTAATTAATGTAGCTACAACACGCAAAGTTCGTCGACTTTAATCGTCACAAAAACTCGTTTTAAGGCCGATCTTTCACCATCACTATTTGCCCAGTATTACTTTCCCATGTGAAACTGTCTCCTTTCTTGTAACTTCTTTGATTACTACGCCGAAAGGCAGAGTACGGCGATTTATTCCAAAATTTTCAAGTGAATATGCTCACTCATGGCCGTGACAACAACATACACAGGCAAACAGTTTGTTTCGCCGAGAAACGTCCGAAATCAACCCAAATCGGTTAATTTAAACAATATACAAACTCCTTTACATATTTCCAATTAAACTTCAATAATTCCATCGGCCAACACAGCGCAAATTGAAAATACTTCCTTCAAATTGCTTCGACTTACGACGGCCATTGGTGGTCTCTCCAATATGGCCGCCAAATCCAAAACTGGCTTCAATTTTCATAGGTATAGAAGCTACGTACGTATAATAAATGCATGACAGGCGTACAGGAATATATGCACAGGCGGCCCAATTTCAGGATGAATGATCAGGAGTTGTGGGTTTTTAACAGCTTTTATAAACAAATTTTATACTCAACCAAAACTATTCTAAAAACATATAACTACACTTTGGACGTGACGTAAACAACTGGTAAACAATACCGCCTTACGCGGAGTGGGACAGCAGTCAAATTCGTCGCTACTTTATGTCCCGAGTAGCGACGAATTTGACGGCTGTCCCACCCCGCGTAAGGCGGTATTGTTTACCAGTTGTTTACGTCACGTCCACGATCATGCCCGAACAGTTCGAAGTATTATGAACCTAGCCGAACTTGAGAGAGATTTAGGCTCCGTTAGTCGCTGAATTTGCCCGAGTTTATGATCAAACCATATTCGTTAGAAAGAGAAATCTTTGTGAAAAGATTTGATCGAATTTTTTTTGCAGTACAACAAGTTTGAGCGGAGAAATTTGACTTTGAAGGCGATGCGGTCGGGCCGAGAGTAATGAGAGTCTTTACCTTTCATATACATATGACGAGCAACACACAAGTTGACACAACATATAGGCCACAGAAAAGGTTGCATAAACCGCCCTAAATGAGCTCATGGAGTAATTAAAAGAAGGCATTATACTATCATGTCAACTATATTTTATTGTTAAAGTGTAGTTATTTGACTAATTTAAGAATGTTTTTAGAATAATTTTGGTTGAGTATAAAATTTGTTTATAAAAGCCGTTAAAAACCCGCAACTCCTGATCATTCACCCTGAAATTGGGCCGCCTGTGATATATGCAGCCTTAAGGGGTGAATATCTCAACACTCACATAAGTATTACTTGCAATTCGCAAGCTAATATCAGAATCTCCCAGCGGGTGCTGTATGGACAGTAGCTTACACTGCAATTTCTGTAAATTATCTGCTCCATGATCGGTAGCGGCAGTTAGTAAGAATTGAAATGAATGCAGCCGAGCACAGTGGAATGTCTGCTGATATTTAGATATATCTCTATAAATCCTCTATAATTATATTCAAAACGCTGTGTTCAATGTTATTTTTATTTTGATACGTAACTCTCTATGTTGAAAATATTAAAAATTAATATAAGGAAACTTACGGTAAAGATGAATTGAATTTTTCGTTGCTTGTAATTCAATGGTTTACTGGTTTTCTTCACGGTAAGAATTGGTCTTCAAAAATGCTGTAAAAAGACATATGAAGATTAATCTGGAGCAAGCCAATACCTAATTATAGAACGAACATATACCCCTATTTAATATATAAAATATTTAGCTACCAATAGGGATTTTGAGCCTTCCTTCCCTCAGGTGTCGTCATTGTAAGAGTATGTATAGTATGATGCATCTACAATTTACTTAGTGAACGATGTATCTACATCGTGTACGAAGTATCTATATAGTATAGGAAGTATCTAAATTGTGTACTATGTACCTATATTGTGTAGAATGTATATACATTGTGTACGATGTATGTACATTGTGTACGATGTCTCTACATTGTGTACGATGTATCTCAGGGCCTTTTTTAAGAAATCATCAGTGGGGGGGCATCATCGAAAGGGGACGTAGCAAGTAGGTGGTTTATTACAGGTGTAGGAAGGCGAAGGGGGGTCTGGGGAAGGGGGGTCCCCAGAAAATTTTTGTATTCTTGAGTCTCTGTGGCTTGATTTCCTGCATTTTCAGAGACAATTTTTGATATATCCCATCTAAACGGAGCCAGGTTTTGTTGTGAGAATACAATAACTTTCCTCTAAACTCAGTTTTTTTCCCTTTTTGGCTTATACTTTGCACAAAAGGGACCTTCACTTGGGGGGCAAAAATAGCTTACTGGGGGGCCAACATGGGGGCTGGGGGGGCTTTTGCTCCTCCAGTACATTAGTTAAAAAAGGCCCTGATGTATGTACATTGTGTACGATGTCTCTACATTGTGTACGATTTCTCTACATTGTGTACGATGTCTCTACATTGTCTACAAAGTATCTACATTGTGTACGATGCGCCAACATTGTATAGGAAGTATCTACAAGGTCATTGTGT
The DNA here is from genome assembly GCA_016169945.1 of Trachythela sp. YZ-2020. Classification (NCBI taxonomy): domain Eukaryota; kingdom Metazoa; phylum Cnidaria; class Anthozoa; order Malacalcyonacea; family Clavulariidae; genus Trachythela; species Trachythela sp. YZ-2020. The sequence continues at coordinate 59,884 of JADLSH010000356.1, forward strand.
GCGATGTACCTATAATGTGTACAATGCATCTACATTGTGTACCAAAGTATCTACATGGTCATTGTGTGCGATGTACCTATATTGTGTACAATGTCTCTAGATTGTGTACGATCCACCACTAACATTGTATAAGAAGTACCTACAGCATTGTATACCATGTACCTATATTGTATACAATGTATCTACATTGTGTACGATGTCTCTACATTGTGTACAAACAATCACTTTAAAAAGTTGTTGGAACACCTGCAGTTTTAGAGCATAGGTCAATCTGTATACTTGTAACACACATTGATCTCCCTTCCTCCCCTCCTTCCCAATTAATATTGGATTCCCAATTATAAGACCATACCGCGATGAAAGATTGCATCAAGCATTGGAGCTATAAAACGTGTAAGGCCTTTTGTTCCATTTACGACTCTGCAGTATATTTACAATTCGTTAGTGCAACCGCATTTTAATTATTGCTGCGTCGTCTGGGATAATTGTAACAAAACCTATGCTGATAAGCTTCAAAAATTGCAAAATCGTGCAGCAAGAGTGTTAACATCTTCTAGCTATGACATTGCTGCTGATTTTCTACTAGAGAAGCTTGGCTGGAGAAAACTCGATACCCAGCGCAAGCTTGAAAAAGCTGTTATGGTCTATAAATCACTTAATGGGCTCGCTCCCGATTACTTGCGTCCCATGTTCATAGACCGTAGCAGCATCACGAACTACTCATTGAGAGACACCGAAGGCAAACTAGCTATTCCAAAGCCACGGACCAACTACCTAAAGAATAGCTTTGGTTATAGTGGTGCTGTGCTTTGGAATAGCCTTCCTACTGAGCTACGCAAAACAAATAATCTCAGCGTGTTTAAATCGGGCTGTAGTAGGTTTTTTTAAATGATTGAATTTTAACAAATTATATTATTGCACGGCACTTATGGCAAGCAGGTATTTTTATTTTATAATTATTTCTATATTGAGCTATAACTGTAATTTGTTAGTTTGTAAAATTTTGTAATTAGTTAGTGTACCATATATGTAAATCCTGATAAGTTCACCGTGGGTAAATAAAGATTCTATTCTATTCTATAAATATGATAATATTTTGGACACAACATTGAATAGGGGCGGGGGGATCGAAGTTTGTCAATGTAATAGGTATTTGGGGGCATATCTTCATATTGTCCAAAGGAGATGTAATTCAACATTTCTGACCAGTCTAGTTCGTGTGAAATTAGTAAAGTTAATAATTAACAGAATATATCGGCCTTTGGGTATAGCATCTTTAATTCCCTTAGGTTTATGGTGATTTTAGCTTTTATAAATTACGCCCGAAAACTAGTGAATTATTTAATGTGGTCTGGTAGTCAGAAAAGACATGCGTCGCAACTATTTTAGTTTAATTATCTTACATTTAGGGCTAGTTTATCGCATAGCAATAGACTTCCGGTTATTATTCATATACGTGCAATGGATCAGTCAACTGCTAAATCGGGTACTCAAACCAAACAAGCGATTAGTTCAATACGAATAGTTAACGCGACAGTGTACATCTATCTAGAGCAGAATTCTCAGATAGAATTGTCTCTCCATGGCTCTCGTACCGCCCATGAGGGATCACTCAGATGGTAGTAAGTTTGGAGGTACCTACGAAAAGGAGGTAGTCACTTGGACATAGCTATATATAACTTCGAGCACTACGTGTCTGTGGCAAGCTATCAGAAAGTTTTTAGATATTAAATAGGATTGTAAAAGACCATTATACATATGGTCATCACCATGGTGATGCAAGTCAGCTGGTGCCCTTTAGATATATTTTATATACAATTTATTCGAATACTACAAAATCAACAGAAATAAATGAGAGCATGTAATTCATGTGTTTCTAAACTTATGATCAACAATTCTACCTCCGCTCTTGGGTTAAATGAACGTTAATTGTATGCGAAAGCTATGCTAATAAGCGTTTCCTGATTAGACGATTGCCATCAAAGTCACATCGGTTAACACATCGGTTGACACTATATAAAAATAAAATAACGAGCCACTGAAATGCTTTTAAAACAGAACAAAGCTGAGAATAATATGTTGAGAATATCATTATAGGGTTTAAATGTGATTATGCCAAGTTTAGGAACGGTTGACGCTTTTTTATATAAATATATCTGATATACTATAGTGATATTTAGAGTCGAGTGTCAAACGATACACTTCACACAATTTTACATACTTTTTGGGAAAGAACAGCCAGTAATATATCAATACAGGCTGCCTAAACACTTTCTTTTAGTAGTTACTTTGGAAAAATTGACTATACCGTATCAACTCAAAGCTAAATTAATGAAAATGTTATGCGATTTACAGTGTCAACCGTGTGTCAACAGAACACGTACGTGTTTCAAGCTTCTTATATTACATACATGTTTCACGTCATAAATAATAGATCTATATTTAACCACAACCTCAATGCGCCTATCTATCAGCATATACATAGTAAATGATCATAATAAATAAAGGTATCTTCTACTGGTATTTGGAGTATAGACTTACGCGATTGTCCTTTACACTCCTGCCACGTTTCTTGATATATTCTTTATTAGCAATTGCTTGATGGACTCTACATAGTTGCTATTTTAGTCTGTGGGAAAATTCCCGATGGGATTCCTAGCCATTTTAGCAATTTTGCTAATATAACACTTGTTCCCATACTTAAGAAAGTAACAAATGCCTGCGTTTCGTCAGATATATCTTTTCCTCAAAGACCATGTTAGTATACAGTGTAACAAAACAACGGCATACGCTATAAAGTTATAACACAGACACATTGTACAATCAGTCGTCAAATATACACGGCTCACACAGTAATTTTTTTGGGGCCGTTTTGGCTCTTTAAAAGAGGGGCCGATTTGACCCTGACAGGGGCCAAAAGACAACTCTGGGGCCGTTTTAGCCCCAAGGGGCCGTTTGGGCTCTTCTAAACAGGGGCCGTTTTGGTCCTGACAGGGGCCAAAACACAACTCTGGGGCCGTTTTAGCCCCAGGGAGCCTTTTGGGCTCTTTTAAACAGGGGCCGTTTTGACACCCTGACAGGGGCCAAAACGCAACTCTGGGGCCGTTTTAGCCATAGGGGGCCGTTTTGGGCCAATTTGAAAGGGGGTCGTTTTGGCTCTGACAGGAGCCAAGACACAACTCTGGGGCCGTCTTGTCACATTATGGGCTGTATAGCCCTTTTAGAATTTAGAGCTGTTTTTGCCACGAAATTATTTTTATTTTTAAACACGGAGGCTGTTTTTGGCCAAAATGCCAAAACAGGAGAGCAGTTTGTTTACAAATCTCTTCAAATGACAAATTCAAAATGGAAATGTCTTTTTAAAAATGTGATGCTTGATCACTACCAAAATAAATAACAAGGCTGTACTATTACTACACAATTCTACACAAATGCTATTTTGACCCCATTTGCTTCTCCTTATATGCTAATATATTTTGTGATGTGATTTCCATATTTTGTTTATAGTTTGTTTTGATTAAATCCATCTGATTGGTTTATTTTTTATCACGTGATCGCTTTTTTATTCACTATAAAAGCACATGTTTTTTCCCGACCCATTCTACTAACTTCCAGACGAAGGGCCTTTGCTCGAAACGTCGAAGTTCTTATTGTATTTTTCAGGTAGTTTTACACAACAGTCAACCGCCGTCTTTGATTTTTATACAAATAATAGTTGTAGAAAATTTCGGATCGAAGACGGAAATCGTCCCTCTTTTTGGAAAAAATCAGGGGACCACCTTAATATATATGTTAATAATCTTATACTGAGAAATCCACATGTATGCTATAATATTTCTACGGAAATATTGAAATATATCGGGAAATTTATATCGGTATGCTCAAGTTCGAATTTAAGAGCTCTATATGTAACACAAAATCTTAAACATTTATTGGTGATTGAAGTTTTGTCACTCTATCAAAGCCAATGAACGAAAAATGAATAAATTCCGCAATGCGCGCTGACTGACAGACTGGTGCCTAGTCTTCTTACTACACGGGCAAAGGTTATCGGGATAGAGTCATCACATTTCCATATTTGAAATTTTTTTTTTTTGTTCTGTTAATCGAAATCGAGCTCGAAATTTTATATTTTTGACCCAAGATAAACTGGATTTTCAGAAGCAATACATCGGCAACTACTGAATAATATTCAGATAAGGTTATTGTTATGTTTTATATGTAATAGAGCGATTTTGTTAGAAAATATTTGCAATCTTCGTTCGTGAATGTTTAATAAGCATGTTGTCCCCGTTTAAAATTTGAATTTTCCGCGACAACATATGAATTAAAACGCTGAAAATAATACAGTTCCAATTTAAAATTACTTCAGCAGATGCTACTATACAAAATCTTCAATTTTATTTGGGCTTTCAATGTTTATATTTACCAACTGTATATGACATATTGGCAGTTAAATACTCAGAGCCCATCTTGTCCTCAAAAATCAGGTACAAATTTCATATAAGATTTTAATATAATTATGTTGATACATATGCAGTGAAAATTGCCTATTCTAAATATATTATTTGAGTTCAAGAGATTGCATCCTTGTGACCTTGTCATCACTAACTGGTATACTGTCAATCAGAGTCATGTATCTAAATTTTGCTGTATTTTGTAAGCTGAAATGTTTCATCGATACTAATAGGTCAGATTCGTATGACTTTTATATATTTTCACATGTCCGAAACCTGTCCAAGAATGTATAATCACTGAGCCCATTGTCCAACTACATGTAAATGTTCAAATGCCTGGTTGATATATTTTGATTGTGAGAAGTTTATGCACCAGTCAATGTAAATCCATGATGCTCTCATGCTGCCGATAAGTGGATATTTGGTAGTACCAGGAACATACTTTTACACTAAGGTTTGACTGGGTGAAAAGACCAATCCCCCTGCATCCCGGGGGTCGATCCCAGGGGGAAGCCACTGATACATGCATTTCCTAAGGGCAATAATGGCTGTGGTACAACATATCTATTTCTCACTCTACACTATGTGGTATCGACTAGTACTTCCTTCCCACATTCTATTGCGACCAGACAGAAACAATGTGTGGATATGGAGATGGAACTTATTGCCAGTGCCGGACACTTCGCGAAATATTGGAGGTGCGAACTTAGGTTGCCAACATATAACCATCCTTTTGTTGCTGCAAATCTCCATTCTTAAAACCTTTTTCACTTAAATTTCATGCAAATTTACTTAAATTACAGCCTATCAAGGCTTTTGTGGTTGTAAAATCATTAATTGATACAGCTTTGTTACACAGTTAACCAGCTATCATTCAAAGGCTTTGAGAAATTTATTCGGGGGGCGAGTGGCCCCCTCTACCGCCACTGCTTATTGAAAAATACTTTATTATTATATACTCTGTCTCATTGATGAAGCTAGACATAGCAACTGGTTGTGCTATAGATGCATTTGCAAGTAATCAAAGGGAGAGTAGGAGACTGCCTAGACATTATGTGCAGGTAATGCCATAAGCTATCTCTCTTGGATGAGAAAACCTCTGGTCGCAATAGGGACTTACAAAAATAACAATTATTAGAATTTTTGTATTTTTATGCGGTGAGAAGATTTGATACAGTATGTAGTTAACTAATTCAAGGTTATGGCGGTTGACTGTTATGTAAAACTACCTGAAAAATACAATAAGACATTCAACGTTTCGAGCGAAGGCCCTTCGTCTGGAAGTTAGTAGAAGCCCAGATGAAGGGCCTTCGCTCGAAACGTCGAACTTCTTATTGTATTTTTCAGGTAGTATTACACAACAGTCAACCACCGTATTTGCTATACTCTACCCACACTGGCACCGCACAATCGAGATAATTCAAGGTTAACCGATTAATGTCCAATGCATTTTAAAATAGTGTATTAATTTTTATTCTCCTAAGATTCTATTGTGGCCAGATGTTTTGCTTAATCCAAGAGAGCTAGCTTATAGCACTACATAATGTCCAGGCAATCTCCCAGTCTTTAGGTAGTTTTACACAACAGTCAACTGCTGAGTATCCCACTCTCCTTATAATAACTCAAATAAAGGTTTCAATAATTTAAAAAATATTAGCATGGCTAGTTGCTAATGTCTAGCTTCACCACTGAGACAAAGTATATAATCTAGCTTGCTTTCTGCAGGACATTTGATGTTTGGCAAGTGCTATTTACTGCGGGACATTTAATGTTGTGCAAGTACTCTGACCTCATACTTCATATTCTATGTTGGATGTGTAATCGTATTCTAGTTGAGTAGTTGTGTTTTACACCAATATCTACATTGACACTCACAATATTTTTTTCCATAGCCCTCGTCAGCAATGGAGAGTATGGTCCGGGACGAAATGGTCCAGTTTTGTGTACTGTGCACTGGGTACCCGGAGGATGTAGACCAGTTAATGATTATTGGGGAGAACCAAGTGTTTGTTGAATGCCCTGGTACTGGTGTGATCAACGCTGGTCGAGTCAACTGGTACCTTTTTTACACCATTTTTGGAGTAAAATTAACAGTGTATACAATCATATAGCCATCAAGATACATGTATTTTAAAATATGGGGTAAATGGGTATTGACATACTTATAAATCAGGTCTTCATCATTGAGACTACCATCAACTTGCAAAGTACAATATAACTCATTAGTTTATGTTTATGCAAGAATGTGATTTTTTAGTTTCGACATTACTATTGGTTGTTTGGATGTGATAAAATCACATTATAGCAGAAACCTGGACAATAATATAGATACTGAGTTATAATGTACTTCATGGAGTTTCCAAACCATATATGATGAGTTCTATTAGCTGCGATGGCAATTACTGGTCATGCAATCAAATTCTAGTAAACCTGCATCGAGTTTAAGGCAATAGATTAAGTTTTGTAATCAAATGCTAGTAAACCTGCATCGAGTTTAAGGCAATGGATTAAGTTTTGTAAGTTTTGAATAACACAAATAATTTAAAATTTGCATTACATACATTCATAATCATACATACATACATACAATATTCAGCTCCCTCCCCATTGGGGCTTTTCAGTGACCGATTACATCAAGTATCTAGCTTACCTATATTATGTACTTAACCTACATTATTTATTTTTACAATTGTGATATTACTTTCCTAATGTGTCTATCCTAACCCACCCAGTCAACTTTCCCTGTGGGAGGAAACCGGAGTGCCCGGAGAAAACCCACGACTTTCGACAGAGCGTTGACTTACTCTTTTCACATGAGTGTGATGAGTGTCCTCAACGAGAATCGAACTCAAGACTCAGAGGTGAAAGGCGCTTGCTCTGACGGTTTGCCATTTGTTTGGCTAGTTTGCCATTGTTAGTTTTGCCACTGTTAACTTGCATATATATATATGTGTGTAAACTAAGATTAATGTCAAACTTATAAATATATATTTTTTAACTTTTAAATTGTTGTGTAACTCACTATTATATTTTATCTTCACCAATTTTAGTTCCTATTAACAAGGGTCAATTTAGCTTTATTTGAAGTTATTAATATTATTATATATTACGAACGAAAATAACCTCAACGAAAGCTAAATTGGCCCTTTGATGGGGCCAAAGCTGGGACTGTTTGGCCCCATCAAGAGGGCTGTAAATTTGGCCCCCGTTTGGGGTAAAAACAGCCCCACTAAAAGGGGCCGTTTTAGGGTCAAAATGTTGGCCCCATTTTTGGGCCAAAACAGCCCCACTAAAATTGGCCCTTTTAATGGGGCTGTTTTGGCCCTTTTAATGGGGCTGTTCTGGCCCCATCAAGGGCTGTAATTTTGGCCCCCATTTTGGGGCCAAAACAGCCCAACTAAAAGGGGCCGTCTCAGGGTTAAAATTTTGGCCCCGAAAAAATTACTGTGCATACGCAGTGTCCATCAATTTTCCCGTGCATTTTACCGAACAATAATCGACGTCGCTAATTTTTCAGATAAATTTGCATATCACGCTTGCATAGACCAGTTTCAATAATATATCTCTTAAATCGTTTCCCTATTAAGACCATACCGCGATCAAATATGATAACACAACATTGGACACAACATTGAATAGGGGCACAACATTGATCGAAGTTTGTCAACATAATAGGTATTTTGGGGCATCTGTCCCAACACATTTGAAAAGGATTGTACATTGTATACGAAGTATCTACATGGTCATTGTGTGCGATGTATCTATATTGTGTACAGTGTATCTATATTTTGTACGATGTATCTATATTGTGTACGATGTATCTACATTGTGTGCAAAGTATCTATATTGTGTATGATGTCTCCACATTGTGTACGATCTATCTACATTGTGTACGAAGTATCTATATTATGTACGATGTACCTACATTGTGTACGATCTATCTACATTGTGTATGCATGATGTATCTATATTATGTACGATGTCTCTATGTACATTGTGTACGATCTATCTACATTGTGTACGAAGTATCTATATTGTGTATGATATCTCTACATTGGGTACGATCTATCTACATTTTGTACGAAGTATATATATTATGTACGATGGCTCTACATTGTGTACGATCTATCTACATTGTGTATGATGTATCTATATTGTGTACGCGATATATCTGTATCAGTTATGTACGATGTCTCTACGTTGTGTATACCATCTATCTACATTGTGTACCATGTATCTATATTATGTACGATGTCTCTACATTGTGTATGATCTATCTACAATACGTACGAAGTATCTAGTATATGTACGATGTCTCTGCATTGTGTACGATCTATCTACATTGTGTATGATGTATCTATATTGTGTACGAAGTATATACATTGTGTACGATGTATCTACATGTATCCATATTGTATACGATGTATCTACATTGTGTACGAAGTATCTATATTGTGTACGATGTATCTACATTGTGTACGATGTCTCTACATTGTGTACGAAGTATCTATATTGTGTACGATGTATCTACATTGTGTACGATCCATCTACATTGCGTACGATGTATCTATATTATGTACGATGTATCTATATTGTGTATGATGTATCTATATTGAGTACGATGTCTCTACATTGTGTACGATGTAATATATACAAACCGCGTGAGAGGTCTTTTTCTGATTTAAAACATCGAGGCGCAGCTGAGTGTTTTAGATCTGATAAAGGCCGAACTGCAAGGTTTGTATATGACTTCTAAAATGACTCGTTTTGTACGCTCACTGGCGTTGGAATTTCGAAGATTGATGTTATCTACGCTGTAAAAATTGAAGGAGAAAATTTGAGCAAGTCTATATCAAATATATAGATCCGCAACCTGTCACGAGTTTCCTTTGTATTTTGCTTATGAATAATTGATGAATTTTAGAAGTATCTATACTGTGTATGATGTACCTATATTGTGTACGATGTGTGTGATGTATTTCCATTGTGTACAATGAATCTACATTCTGTACGATGAATTAAGTATGTATGTTATGTACGATGTACCTATATTGTGTACGATGTATCTATGTTGTGTACGATGTATATATATGTGTACGATGTATCTATATTGTGTACGATGTATCTATATGTGTACGATGTATCTATATTGTGTACGATATATCTATAATGTGTACGATGTATCTACATTGTGTACGATGAATCTATATGTGTACGATCTATCTGTATTGTGTACGATGTATCTATATGTGTACGATGTATCTATATTGTGTACGATGTATCTATAATGTGTACGACGCATCTACACAATGTCCGATGAATCTACATTGTGTACATTGTCATGTACGAGGTATCTACAATGTGTACGAAGAATGTACATTATGCACAATGTATCTATAATGTTTACGATGTATCTACATTGTATACGATGAATCTACATTGTGTACAAAGTTTCTGCAATGTGTTCGATGCACCAAAATTGTATAGAAAGTATCTACATTGCTATTGTTTGAGATGTATCTATATTGTGTACGATGTATCTATATTGTGTACATTGTGTACGATGAATCTACATTGTGTACGAAGTATCTACATTATGTACGAAGTATCTAGATAGTATAGAAGGTATCGACATTGTATACGATGTGTCTGCATTGTGTACGATGAATCTACTTTGTGTATGATGTATCTACATTGTGTACGATGTACCTACATTGTGTACGATGTATCTATCTTGCGTAGGGTGTATATGCATTGTATAGGAATTATCTACATTGATATATTGTCATTTTGTACGATGTATCTACATAGTGTACGATGTATCCAGGGGCGCGCATTAAAAACATGAGAAAGCAAAGCGTTCGATTTAATGTCACAGGCTTGTTGTTACAATTAATATAAAATTTAATAGTTCGATGTTTGGTAATAGCACGAAACCGAGTAACTGTGTAAAAAATAGTATACAGGGTGTCTCAAAAAAGTAGACTGTTAGAAATTAACCTATTGTTCTAATTTGAATTCATAGTATATTAGCCACAAGCCCACAGTATTATTAAGGAATAGACTAATAGTACATTATTAAAGTCAAAAGCTTAATAATGCTTCTAAATAAGTCTATAGTGCGTGCCTGATATTCTCAACCAAGAGTAAATACCTGACAACTCAAATTGTTTAGAAAGTTATAGCAATTAGCAATAGATTTCAGAAAGTCAAATCAGTTTTTAAATAGTTCACCACAGTTTATTTGATCGAAAAATTACCATCGGAATTACTTCACACGAATAAGGCGTTGTGTTTTTGGCAGCTCGGCCCAACGATCGACAACAGTGTCTAGGTCAATCGTATCCGTGAGATCCTTTTCACATCCAAGAGTGATTAGATCCTTTAGCCTTCTTTCTTTCATCACTGAACGAATGGTAGTTTACACAATTTAAGCTTCGAAAAGCTGCGTTCGCTCGATGCGGATAAACCGAAAGCATCTGCTTGTCAAGGGGAAAATTGTCTGTCTCTCTTTCGCACAACGCGCAGCGTCTTCGACTGTTTTAATATCTGGCATGTTATCATCACAATGTTGTCTAAACATTGTAAGTTCAACATTCCGGACCTCGGTGTCAGGCTGTAATGACAAAGGGAGCAACTCTGTTAGGGACTCGATATCTTCTTGTTTGGGATCTTCTTTTTACGGTGGAAGAAGTAGGGAAATACACGAGGCAATAATGTCGAAGGCAACTTTAACGTTATCTGAGAGAGCAATGATTTGGTGGTCAAGGATTTGAATAAACTCTTTTCGATAGTATTCGTTCAGATCCAAGCGTGCTTCAGTCTCAGGTTGCTCGTCAATTCGTCTTGGTTGGCGTCTTGGACAACGATGTCGCTGATGTTCTTCAGTAGCATCAATTCCAATACGATGCGAAAATATAATGGCTGCATCTACCTGCTTGTTGAGATTATCTTCATCGTTGCGTAAGTGGCGCAATGTAGCAATGGTTGCTTCGGCAGCCTCAAGTGTATCGACGACGTTAATGTCAACGTCTGAAGTTGTTTCGTCAATATCTTGGTTTTCACCATGACATTCCTCATGAACTTAACCATAACAAGGAACTCAAACGAACGTACTCTTGCCAACAAATTCTTCGCCTTCGTTTTGGTCTTTGTGTCTTGAACATTTTCCAATTCTTTATCCAGCAAGAGGTCGATGTTCGCGGATTTTTTCTGAAAGGCCACTAATGCTGCGAGAGCTGCGCGAATCAGTCAGAATGGGCCTTCTACAGCCCGGATCACGATCAATTGGAACAAATTTAGTAGTAGTTGATGCTTCTTCGAAACTTGGTTGACTCTTTCTACTACATCAACAAGTTCGCCAAGCAAGTTTTCAAGCAGTGGGATATCTACATTTTCAATCTTCGACACCAACTCTTGACATTCTCTTAAGTTTGCACTTAGAAAACTAAGTTTTCCAAAGCACGATATCCAGGTTTTGCCTTCTTTATTGATGTTTATGTCTGTCAGTATGGCAGCCTTGACAGATTGAGCTTTGGAACCACTATGCTCTAGGTTTTCCTGTTAAATAAATATGTAAATGTTATGGCAAAACGATTCTCATCCACGCCAAAAATTTTACCAACGTTGCACTTTCAGCAGAAGATAGGCTACATTTGGTTCATCACAGGTTCATCATTTGGTTCATCACTTGGTTCATCCGTTCGAATACGTTTCTGTATAGTTTCCGAACTGCAAGAATTGTTTTCTTCCGCTCCTGTCCATGGTCTTTTGTTGACTATGGTCTGTATAATAATACAATCTATTATATGACAGTATACTATATACCTACAATAATTGATTACTTAACATTTAACAAATGATAAACATTTCCCTTATTGTAAGACACTATTGCTAGTCAGAGCGCGCGTGAAAGTTTGGCTTTGGATGAAGTTATCTGAATGATGTTATTTTACAATATGTTAATAATATATACGGTATTTACACCCACCGCTGTATCAGAGGATTTACTCTTGTCAGGTTGAATTTCTTCGGTTGTATCATCTTTTGCTACTTCTTCTGTAAAGCTTTCGTCGTTCGTTGACTACAAAATTATTTTTGACTTTTTAGACAAGCATCTCCTTGATCAATCAATCTCAATCAATCGATCTTTTATTTTGCCTGATCTCTATGTAGAATTTCAAATTTAATGCAGAACTGAAGGGAAGGACATATTCTTAGTTAGATTAAAATGGCACAAACCTGGTCTGAGTGTTGTCGCAAAATATCCGGAATGAACGAACTTTGGGAATCTGTTGCAGCACCAAAAGTCTAAATGATTGCATGACATTATTACATGCATGACAATTTTTCATGTTTTGTATTTTACACGTTGGCGTTGCATCATTGCATATTCGTTACTAGTTTCCGCGTCGTTGCCATTTTGTCATTTTGCTGTATACATAATTAAAATTATATATTTTATATTTAGTATAGAGGCGAAGAGAGTACTGAATTAAATAATATTTTGTATACTATTATCATTATATTCTAATTTATTATTTTTATTTAACTCTATTATATAGTGTTCTCCATAGGCGTACGGGAGGGTGGGGCTGCAGCCCCCCCCCCCAATTTTTTGAGAATTTATCTATTCGGGCAAAAATTGTCTTGTCATTCGGGCAACGACGGTCTGGTGATTAGACGAATATATTGATCCATAAAGCGGAACAGAAGTATTATTTCAACAAGTTCAACTTTTACAGGTTCAATCATGCACTGTAAATCTGTAATGGCAACGTTTGTGTATATTTATTAATACCATAGATCGCATAGCTGGATTCAAGCATGTTGCGTCAGGTTAACCTTTATTAAAGGTCAAGTGCTCTAACTTAATCGGATTTGGTTTTGATTTTTACGCACATACCACAGACGTAAATCCCCACAGAAACGGCTAGAACGAAGGAACAATTGCTATGGCTACTAATAAAATGTCACTACTGTATTCATGCCTATATTCAGCAGTTTACCTAGCATAATGTAGGCTATACAACTATTAAACTATATAAGTATATAGTATATAGCTACACATATTGCGAAGGTGTGGTATCATAAGTGTGCATAAATCGTAATGAATATATTTACCTTATAATTGAAATGGCTAGGGACGACGTATTTATTTTTATATCACGTTTGTCAATCTTCAAAGGAAAGCCTTTCATTTGTAGTCTTCTCAGATTATATAATTTTATGATGACGTCACGAAATCTATAACGTCATGTCATTCGGGCAAATTCAGCCCAGCCCCCCCCAAAAAATGTGCCCGTACGCCTATGGTGTTCTCTTCTTTTTATTTAATACATATTTAGAGTCTAGACTTCCATAGACATAGCTCCATACAATATACTCTAGTCTCTATAACGCAGCTCAGTAATTTCAAACACCTCTGAATATAGCTATATAACCTTGTATAGCAGCTATATGAATGGAACGAGGGCAAAATTCTGTACAATATGTCAACACACTCAAATTTTGAAGCAACATTATGTATAATTATAAAACCTGAAACATTAACATGCCAGTTTTGTCTGTTTTTTGTTGACAAGCGGCGATGTGTTCGGGTTATATTTTGGATTCGCAGCCTTTCAATTCTTCCTCCTGTAATCGTTGTCAAATACTATTGCACAAAGCACACGTTACTTTAAAGCGCTTGTTTGGCATCTAAAAGAAGACGCAAAATATTTAAATCAGCACTTGATATAAATATAATGATATATTAATGCGCAAATGTTAAGCCACTTAAGCGGTTCAAATGTTTGCCCAAAATGCATTATTGATTATAAATTATAAATGCTACACTGCCACATACCTCGCTTCCATTTATTAAAACGTAGACTCCTTCAAAATTGCGGATAGACTCTTCGATGGGATAGTATTCCAAGAGTTTAAACGTTCAGTTTTTCAGAATTTTTGCCCGCTTTCAAAGTTTCAGACTTTCAGTTTGTGCGACCACGACTAACAATGCGCGTTTTGACTGCAACGCGGGGGCTTGAGGTAATCTGATCGCATTACGTTGGCTGAAAAGCCTGAACTGTTGCGACACGGAAGTTGATTATTTGTTGCTAGTATAATATGATTGATATCTTGATTTCTGTATGCGCGTTTTTGTTATTTTTATGTAATTTCCATTTCTATTACAAATAAAACGTACACCTATTTCTCTTTTTCGACACAAAATGATACTGTATTTCAGATTTTAGCCGGACCGCCTTTTTTCGTCCCATACAGGTTTCGGGACCGACTTTTTAGACATATTTCACAAAAGATGGGGGGGGGGGTGTCACCCCCCCCCCATACACACCCCCGTAATGTGCGCCCGTGGATGTATCTACCTTGTGTAGGGTGTATATAGATTGTATAGGAAGTATCTACATGGAGTATTGTCATTTTGTACGATGTATCTACATTATGTGCGATGTAGCCATATTGTGTACGATATATCTGCATTGTGTACGAAGTATCTATTCAGTGTACGAAATATCTACCTTGTCGTTGTACACAAGTCAATAGGAACCTTACGATCTACGACGACGCGGCAGTCGACAACGTCATATAAATATGTGAATATAAAGAGACCGTGATTGAACAACGTTCTTGTTTTAGCTCACAGCTTTTTATTCATGACTTTTAAAACGTTTCAACTGCAGTTATCGACTACAATGCAGGCTGTAAAAATAATTCTCCAAAATAATAAAACAAAAAAAGTTAAATCGGGGCCGAAAATCAGCAATTTCGCGCGGCCAGGGCGACCCCAATGTAGACACCGGGTGAAAATACACAAAGTACGTACATTAGGGAGCTTAAGATCTACAACGCCAACGTCGATTAAACAATGAAGCCCTTCTATTAAACAATGAAGTTTTTCGTTTGTAATAAAGCAATGGAAAAACTTGCGGTCCCAAGAGAATTCTCGACGTCGTCTCTGTCTTGTTCACGACGCCAACTAGAGCATCAGTGATCACACATGCTGTCATGGCGGACGGTCATGAAAATTCGGGCTCCTCTATAATTTTAAATAATAGCCAAAACTAGGCTAGTCGGAGGGAGGCATCACTAAGAAGAGAAGGAGAAAGTGTGGTAACTGCGAACCATGCTTGAGGAAAGTAAATTGCGAAGAGTGTACCAACTGTGCGAACAGAAAAACAAGTCATCAAATATGTAAGCTACGTAAATGCACCTAACTCAAAAAGAAATCAATTTACGTGCAAAAGGAGACGAAGACAGTCGACGTCCAGTTTCCTGCAGGGCAAGCAATCGATGGGTTAAATAAAGAGGACGGTCAAGAGGAATTAAATCTGGAAACAGCAATGAGTAAACAACAATCAAATTTATGCAACAGCAATAGAGCAGAAATTTGCATGCAAAGACAAAATCAAGATCATGCTTTAAACAATGCTGCAGAAATTTGCATGGAGGAACAAAGACAAAATCAAGATTGCATTTTAATCGCTACTCCCTTGGGACCCTCGGAACCAAAACAAAGTAGAATAACAACTAGCCATATTGAGCCAAATCTGCCGGAATTTGATGTGTTGCCGTCTGATATCAAAGATAAAAAGTGGGGGTCTATCAGTCAACAAAGCTTCTGCAACGAGATTAACAAAATCTACGACGAAATTGCTCATTTGAGAAGGAATATTGTCAACATACCCTTGGGTAGAGCGGGAAAGAGTTTTATTGGAGAACTAACCTTCTGGTTGAAGCAGTTTAACTCCAACTCAGATCTGAACTCAATTGCATTGAAAGCTTTGATGGTGCTCCCCTCATTGATTCTTCAAAAGCCCTCGGCTACTTCTAAGAGCAAAGAACACAGCATCGCTATAGAACGTCGATTAGCTCTATGGAGGCAAGGAGATATAAATCTGTTAATGAAAGAAGTGAGATTTATACAAGAACGATTCATAACCTCAAAGAAAGCCAGATCATTTGACGATATCTCCAAAGTCTTCGCTAGATTGGTTATGCAAGGGAAATTATCCGCTGCGATCAAATTCCTGGATAAAGAAAGCTCTTCAGGCCTACTCGATCTTTCGCCAGAAGTATTGGAAGGACTGAAAGAAAAGCACCCGCCAGCCAGTGAAATAGAGGATGAATGCCTCCTGAACGGTCCGGTGTACCAAATTCCGCCCAGTATTTTCGATCTCATCAACGAATAAATGATCTATGATACAGCAATGAAAACAAAGAGCTCAGCAGGACCGTCGGGAATGGATGCTGAACTTTACCGGAGAATTTTGTGCTCGAAAAACTTCAGTAGTGAGGGAAAGATCCTGAGAGAAGAAATAGCCGTGATGACAAGAAACCTGCTGAAGTCATGTTATCATCCATCCCTGCTTGAGAGCTATACGTCCTGCATACTCATCCCATTAGACAAGAATCCTGGAATTCGTCCAATAGGAGTGGGGCAAGTGCTGCGTCGAATTGTCGGCAATACTATAACTGCTTTTTTGAGGGGGGAGATTAAGCAAGCAGCGGGGCCATTACAAGTCTGCGCAGGATACAGTGCAGGAGCCGAGGCCGCCATACATGCTATGAGCCACGTTTTTGAAGAAGAGGGGACGGATGGAGTACTGTTGATCGATGCGACCAATGCTTTTCATCAAATGAACAGAGCGGTAGCCATGCACAACATCCAGATAACCTGCAATGAAATGCCCATGTACATAATCAACACCTATAGAAGCCCTTCCAGGCTATTTATTTGTGGGGGAGGAGAGATCTTGTCGCAGGAAGGTACCACACAAGGCGACCCTCTAGCAATGCCCTGGTACTCAGTTAACACATCCATCATGATACAAAGCTTGAGACTGAATATACCAGAAGTCAAACAAGTATGGCTGGCGGATGACTCAGCAGGAGGAGGAAGACTGGTACAATTATATAATTGGTACAAGCACCTCGAAGAGGAAGGAAAGACATTTGGTTATCTAGTAAATGGATCAAAGTGTTGGCTCATCGTGAAGTCACGAGAACTGGCAGACGAAGCCGAGCGGCTTTTTGGAAAATAAGTTAATATAACAACAGAAGGAAAACGTCACTTGGGAGCCGTTATAGGATCCAAGGACTACAAAGACGAGTATTGCAAAGATAAAGTCCAAGGATGGAGGAAAGACATCGTAAATCTCGCAGAAATTGCAAAAAGCCAACCACATGCTGCCTACATTGCCCTCACAAAGGGATACAAATCGAAATTCACATATTTCATGCGAACAATCGAGGCATTTGAAGAGTATGTAGACCCGGTACATGAAGCCATCAATGAAAGTGCCTCCCGCCACTTTTTGGTCAGGAAGAACCCCTCCCGGATGAACTAAGTAAACTCATGACTCTAACACCAGCACAAGGCGGGTTGGGAGTACCAGATCTGAAAACCGAAGCCCCGCAGCTTCAAAACTAATCACCAAACAACACGCAGAGACAATCAAAAAGGGCAAAGAGCTTTTATGGAACCGAGTGAGCAGTCTATAGATGATCGGAAGAGAATGCAGCAGACAATCAAGATGGAGACTGCTAAGTCAAGAATGAATAGCAGTGATGCATCTCTGTCCCCAGACGTACTACGTTTGGTAATGCAATCCATATCAAGAGACAAGGGTGCGAGCTCTTGGCTAAATGCCTTACCACTCAAAGACCAGGACTTGGCCCTTAATAAGCAAGAATTTAGAGACTCGCTGCGAATGAGATACAATCTGCCTCTGCATGATCTACCAAGCCATTGTGCTTGCGGAGATCACTTCAACATCAACCATGCCCTCTCATGCAAAAAAGGGGGATTCGTGGCCCAAAGACATGACGGAGTTCGCGATCTACTTACCTCGTTACTCGGTAAAGTTTGCAAGAATGTGGACATAGAGCCACATCTCCAACCTATCGACAACGAAAGGTTCAATCTAAGATCTGCGATTACAAGCCCTGAGGCGAGATTGGATATGAAGGCGGGAGGTTTCTGGTTGCGTGGAGCTACTGCATTTTTCGACGTAAGAATGACGCATGTAAACTCAAAGTGTAACCAAGGCCGGCCAACGGAGACGATTTTCAAGGAGCACGAGAACGAGATGGGGAGTGAATGCCAAATGTTTCTCAAACAACTGGCCCAGAAACTATCAGAGAAGGATAATGAACGATATGCAGTTGTCACAGCGTGGTTGAGAACCAGAATTCCTTTTGAAATTTTGAGATCAGTGCATGTAAGTGTCAGGGGGTCAAGATCACCCTTTTTTAGAAAGGAATTTGAAGTTTTAGACGATTTTGGACTAAACGTCAAGGCTGCTGGAGTCTTTTAGAATTTTTATCATATTTTAATAATATAGTTTTAAATAGTTTATAATAGTATGTATTCTGTATTCAAACATTATTACTGGTGAGAAAGGAACATTATTAGAGATGA
Source organism: Trachythela sp. YZ-2020 (assembly GCA_016169945.1). NCBI lineage: Eukaryota > Metazoa > Cnidaria > Anthozoa > Malacalcyonacea > Clavulariidae > Trachythela > Trachythela sp. YZ-2020. The sequence goes on from JADLSH010000356.1 coordinate 78,766, forward strand.
GAAAGGAACATTTTGCGTAAATGTACACTAACATAGTTAATATTAAGTTGTATAATTGTAATTTCATCTACTATTTTTAATAAAACTAGAGTATTTTTACGTCCTCAGGACGACGGCAAGTCAGAAGGATGAATAGGCTATCACTTGAGAAACAAGATGATACCCTGTTCTAAGATCCTCTTATTTTAGATTTTTTAATTTGGATCTGAAATATGGTAAATTTTGACACAAAGTAGGAGTGACTGTTGGCTGTTCGGCATAATGTGGAAAAGTCGCCTGCGACAAGAGTACGGCTCGAAGTAGCTAAAATATTGTTGATTTCAACTATAGTGGTAAGAAAATTTAAACGATTAAAAGAAAAACGTGGCAGTAGTTGAATTTTTATTAAGAAGAAGCTATTTCTAATCAATAACATTTGAATAAAGATGCCATAAACTGTGGTAAATTTGCATCTATAAATACAGTGAGACAAACCACAGTATAGTTGCAGTGCTTTGAATGATGATGTATATTTAAAATATGGATTCATAGTTGTATGCCAAAGTGGAAATTGTTCTAACTTGATTTATGTCCCCTCTGTATTTAATAGTTATTTAGTTTCCAGATGTCCTCATTTTAAAACTGCAGTATAGGTCATATGACATATGTTATGATACCAGTTTTATGTAAATAGTGTGATGCTATGTAAAATGAAGCCAGCATTGTGTATCTCCAGTTGCTAAAATCATTTTATATTTCCTATAACCTGCTAATTATGTACTCATTTCCTTCGCATTAAATTATTGAAGTGACTATACTTTTTTAGGGAAATTTAACAAACATGTAATCAACTTTCTGACCAGGTCAACTTAATATTGACCAGGTCATATTATAATTACCAGTTTACCACTACTGTAAAAATAGTAGAAGTGGTTCAGCATGGCAAAAATACTTATTGCTTTAGTCATCTCCTTTTAAGATAGCAGTCTGTGTCCTTAAATAGTGATTTCCCTAGGGTATTTTACCAATCTGGAACTCTTCTCCATCATAACAGAACACTCACTGGGAACAAACCTTGTAGATGTTATATTTAGTAAGAGGCAATTTACAGAATCTTGAGATTTAGTAGTCATAAGATCACATATTGAACACAAACTTTATAAATGTAATGTTTTTTCCCAACCTAACAACCTTTTCAAACATATAAATATGGTGTTCGCTACAAAATATTTGTACACTCAAATGTTAACAAGAAATAGAGAACAGTGTCAGACTGGCAATTTTATTGAGCTTGTGTGTGATGTTTGTATGTAGAGATAAGCAACATGTATGAGTTTGATTATTTGTATTGCACACATCTGTATTGTAAGTTATTGTATATTAATGTGCCAAATTAAAAATGCATGATTTGACAAAACAGTTGGCATTGGACGCCTCTCTAAATGGCTATGATCAAATGCTTTTTTATTTATGAATGTAAAATACAAATCCCCTGTCCTAATTGGTAATTAGTTCCAACTCAGTCCTTAATAAAGGAATAACAACTTAAAGCAACAGTAGTTTTTCAGGGAACTTTAACAAACAATTAATCAACTTTCTGACAGTTTCTGTAATAGTATTGACCAGGTCATATTATAATTAGTACCACTGCTGTAATAATAGTAGAAGTGGTTCAGCATAGCAAAAATACTTATTGGTTTAGGGACCATTCATTATTTATGCCCGGAGGGGCTGGCAAGATTCAATTAACTACTAAGAAAAATATATTTATACCATGTATTTTGCATCTATGTATTAATAATAATATATAGATATATTAATTATGCAAATATATCTTATTAAACCATTCAACTTTAAGTCTTTAACAACAAAAAAAACCTGATGAGTCTAATACTATGTCTATACAACATCATATACATCATCATTCAAAGCATTGCAAACTATACTGTGGTTTGTCTCACTGTATTTATAGATGCAAATTTACCACAGTTTATGGCATCTTTATTCAAATGTTATTGATTAGAAATAGCTTCTTCTTAATAAAAATTCAACTGCTGCCAAGTTTTTGTATTAATCGTTTAAATTTTCTTACCACTATATATAGTTGAAATGAACAATATTTTAGCTACTTTGAGCCGTACTCTTGTCGCAGGCGACTTTTCCAAATTATGCCGAACAGCCAACAGTCACTCCTAGTTTGTGTCAAAATTTACCATATTTCAGATCCAAATTAAAAAATCTAAAATAATAGGATCTTAGAACAGGGTGTCATCTTGTTTCTCAAATGATAGCCTATTCATCCTTCTGACTTGCCGTCGTCCTGACGACGTAAAAATGCTCTAGTTGGCGTCGTGAACAAGACAGAGACGACGTCGAGAATTCTCTTGGGACCACAAGTTTTTTCATTGCTTTATTACAAACGAAAAACTTCATTGTTTAATAGAAGGGCCGCGTCGTCGACGTTGGCGTTGTAGATCTTAAGCTCCCTAATGTACGTACTTTGTGTATTTTCACCCGGTGTCTACATTGGGGTCGCCCTGGCCGCGCGAAATTGCTGATTTTCGGCCCCGATTTAACTTTTTTTGTTCTATTATTTTGGATAATTATTTTTACAGCCTGCATTGTAGTCGATAACTGCAGTTGAAACGTTTTAAAAGTCATGAATAAAAAGCTGTGAGCTAAAACAAGAACGTTGTTCAATCACGGTCTCTTTATATTCACATATTTATATGGCGTTGTCGACTGCCGCGTCGTCGTAGATCTTAAGGTTCCTATTGACCTGTGTACAACGACAAGGTAGATATTTGGTAACCTAAATAGATACTTCGTACACAATGCAGATATATCGTACACAATATGGATACATCGCACATAATGTAGACACACCGTACAAAATGACAATACTCCATGTAGATACTTCCTATACAATGTATATACACCCTACACAAGGTAGATACATATAGGGGCGCACATTAGGGGGGTGTGTGGGGGGGGGGTGACACCCCCCCATCTTTTGTGAAATATGTCTAAAAAGTCGGTCCCGAAACCTGTATGGGACGAAAAAAGTCGGTCCGGCTAAAATCTGAAATACATTATCATTTTGTGTCGAAAAAGAGAAATAGGTGTACGTTTTATTTGTAATAGAAATGGAAATTACATAAAAATAACAAAAACGCGCATAAAGAAATCAAGATATCAATCATATTATACTAGCAACAAATAATCAACTTCCGTGTCGCAACAGTTCAGGCTGCTCAGCCAACGTAATGCGATCTGATTACCTCAAGCCCCCGCGGTGCAGTCAAAACGTGCATTGTTAGTCGTGGTTGCACAAACTGAAAGTCTGAAACTTTGAAAGCGGGCAAAAATTCTGAAAAACTGAACGTTTAAACTCTTGGAATACTATCCCGTCGAAGAGTCTATCCGCAATTTTGAAGGAGTCTACGTTTTAATAAATGGAAGCGATGTATGTGGCAGTGTAGCATTTATAATTTATAATCAATAATGCATTTTGGGAAAACATTTGAACCGCTTAAGTGGCTTAACATTTGCACATTAATATATCATTATATTTATATCAAGTGCTGATTTAAATATTTTGCGTCTTCTTTTAGATGCCAAACAAGCGCTTTAAAGTAACGTGTGCTTTGTGCAATAGTATTTGACAACGATTACAGGGGGAAGAATTGAAAGGCTGCGCGTCCTAAATATAACACGCCTGGCAAAAAGTTCATCAAAATCGCCAGAGGTCGCCATTCAGTCGTGTCAGCGGTACATCGTTAAGAATACATTAATTATCCAAGATGGCGCTCGCTCAATGAGTGAAAATTTAATGTTTCAGTAATGTATTGTGATATATGTGTCAGTATTTTAAATTTCTGGGGCAAAACATTGATGAAAGCTACATTATAATTATAGATTTTGTAATGACTAAATGACAATTTCAGATAAAATTTAAGTTCTCACTTCAAAGATATATTTTACCTGAAGTTCTTCAAATTGTACAAACTAAAGTCAACTGTACATTTTAATACAGCAGTGCATACTGAACAGTGTACACTTTTAGCAATATTATGAAGACTGTATGATCCTTCCAAGGCATTAGTCATTATTTTTTGCCATGCTGAACCACTTCTACTATTATTACAGTAGTGGTAATTATAATATGACCTGGTCAATACTATTACAGAAACTGTCAGAAGGTTGATTAATTGTTTGTTAAAGTTAAACACTACTGTTGCATCCATAAAGCATTTTATCAATTGTTTTGTCAAATCAGCTTAAATTGCCAGTCTGTGTTTTCTCTTTCTTGTTAATGAATTTGAGTGTACAAATATTTTGTAGCCAACACCATATTTATATGTTTGAATATGTGATCTTATGACTTTACTAAATGTCGAAATCACTATTTAAGGACACACAGAATGCTTTGTTAAAGGAGATGACTAAATCAATAATACTAATTACAGAAACTGTCAGAAAGTTGATTAATTGTTTGTCAAAACTATAGCCAGACACTTCAATAATTTAATGCGAAGGAAGTAAGTACACAATTAGCAGGTTATTGGAAATATAAAATGATTTCAGAAACTGAAGATACATAATTTTGGCTTCATTTTACATAGCATCACACTATTTACATAAAACCAGTGGTATCATAACATATGATCTATATTCTAGTTTTAAAATGAGGACTATGGAAAATAAATAACTAAACACAGAGGGGACATAAATCAAGTTAAAACAATTTCCACTTTGGCATAAAACTGTTAATCCATATTTTAAAATATACATCATCATTCAAAACACTGCAAAACACTACTATGGTTTGTCTCACTGTATTTATATATGCAAATTTACCACAGTTTATGGCATCTTTATTCAAATGTTATTGATTAGAACTAGCTTCTTCTTAATAAAAATTGAACTGCTGCCAAGTATTTCTATTAATATCTCTAATTTTCTTACCATTATAGTTGAAATCAACAATATTTTAGCTACTTCGACACGATCGAGTACTCTTGTCGGAGTTGTCGCACGCGAATTTTCCAACATTATGCCGAACAGCCAAAAGTCACTCCTAGTTTGTGTCAAAATTTACTACATTGCCGATCCAAATTAAAAAATCTAAAACGAGACGATCTTAGAAGAGGGTTTCATCTTGTTTCTCAAATTATAATAATTCTCCAAAATAATAAAACAAAATTTTTTAAAATCGGCCATCATACAAAACATGAAATGGTAACCTAGGAACATTAGGGGTCGTTGGAAAACTTATATTGTCCACAATTTACTCGTCTAAACAATATTTATTCAACAACAGCATTACACTCAAAATACCCAATTTTCACCTCACAAAATTCGTCACCAGTCCCCCAGAATTTGTTGACACTTCCGGCAAAATTTTCGGACATTTTCCTCTGGCGATTTTGACTAACTTTTTGCCAGGCGTGTAACCCGAACACATCGCCGCTGGTCAACAAAAACAGACAAAACTGGTATGTTAATGTTTCAGGTTTTATAATTATACATAATGTTGCTTCAAAATTTGAGTGTGTTGACATATTGTACAGAATTTTGCCCTCGTTCCATTCATATAGCTGCTATACAAGGTTATATAGATATATTTAGAGGTGTTTAAATTACTGAGCTGCGTTATAGAGACTAGAGTATATTGTATGGAGCTATGTCTATGGAAGTCTAGACTCTAAATATGTATTAAATAAAAAGAAGAGAATACTATATAATAGAATTAAATATAAATAATAAATTAGAATATAATGATAATAGTAAGTAGTATTATACAGGCCGTTCGAGCCTTATTTTTAGGGGGCCGCAGGGGGCCACACTAATTAGTATGCAAGGGGGCCGCAGGGGGCCACACTAATTAGCATGCAAGGTGGCCGCAGGGGGCCACACTAATTAGTATACAAGGCGGCCGCAGGGGGCCACACTAATTAGTATGCAAGGGGGCCGCAGGGGGCCACACTAATTAGTATGCAAGGGGGCCGCAGGGGGCCACACTAATTAGTATGCAAGGGGGCCGCAAACACTAGCATATAAGGGGCCGCAGGGGGCCGCGAACGCAACTCACCATTAACATAGACATTAATTATGTATTGACGTCATAATGATATGCAAGGCGCGTTTGGGCAAAACAGTCATTATGTTGAGATCAGTATATTTTGTGTGCAAAAAAAATATGGGTTTGTTGTCGCGAGATTTATAAACTCCTTCAATTTCGTATCTAGTGAAGTATTTCTTTCTGAGTCGGCCAATACTAATAAGTTTTCAAGCGTTTATTTAGTAAAGCCTATGCAAGAGAGATTTACAAACATTGTCGTTTTGGTGTTAGAAACATGTTGAATTTTAGCGCCAGGTTAAGAGCTATGGCGATTTTTTTGTTAACTCCCATACAAGTTATAAGAGTTTATACGGCGGCCATATTGTTAATAAATATTTTCTATGTGCATGCCAAAAATGCGCATGCGTGTCCATAATTTCTCGCCATCGCTCTTATAAAGACATGCTCTGCCTAATAAACGGCTTTCAAGATATATGTGGGAAACATCAGCTTTTCTATTATTATCAAAAACTATATATATTTATTCACGCTTACCCTTCAACAATAGCTGATTTCCAAGGGGGCGACAATACTTGACTTTGAACGTACCTGCTGTAAACAGAGGTAAACGGAGTGGCAGAAATTTACGACACTTACTTGAAATACGGACAATTAGACAATTGAACACGAACCATACCATTTCATGTCAACCACCAACCAAGCTAACAAGTAAAACCAAGGGCAAGGATTATTTTAAAGTGCAGTGATAACCAATTTGTGCAGTGATAGATCATATTTGTGCAGTGATATATGAGATTTTGTGCTGTGACACATTTTCGTTACTCTTTAAAAATAGGTGTAATTTTAATAATTATGACAATTCATATTTTCAAAAGCAAAATATCCGTCCATATATTTAATATTCAGTATGTCTAGAAGAATATCTCAAAATATTGTGTTTGAAATGCAGCGAATCAAGCTCCAGAGGTTGAAAAATACGAAAATGTTCAGTTCGGTCTTTTTTAATTAAAGATGATCTTCTAGTTAGGTCCCTTGACGTAGGCTCCTTGGGTTCCTGCCCTGCATTACGTTAACTTAGTTCAAGAATTGACAAGAAGCCAAGTTTTAAGTAGTACTGCACTGAACAACTGATAAGGCTATAGAACTATCCAGTCTCCAACATTGTTTAACATGCCGCAAATATCCAACTCACAAATTCAACATCCATTAGGCATTATACGTTCCGTGGTTAATGGTTTCTCTGAAGTGATTTCTCAGTAACAGAAAATTATAAATCTACTGTTACTTTTCAAAATACAGATCCAGATGTTGCAATAATTACAGATACATAGCTAACATACCATCTCAGGTCAAACAAGAAAAAAGTATCAATATTTTCTGGAACTGAAAGACGTAGATCTTCTTTCATACCGAGGGCTGCCTCACTATTTTAAATATTGGCATACTTTGGTGAATTTATACATCTATAGGAAAGCTAGACCTTTTGAAACACGGAGACCACAAAATGTGTTCATTATAAATTATGTTAGTGTGATCCACTGCCATCATAAAACACAAATGTTGTCAATCCGTTAACACGCAGGTCTCGAGAAAATTGCTATTATGTATGTATGTATGGTGGCTTCTATATGTGAGAAAATTAAATATTTTGGAAATTCAAAAATTCGACAACACCATCAGATAGAGCTGTATGGTGGCCTATCCTGCCATAAGAAAAATTTGCCGCTATAAGAAAAAAATCACAAATATAAAATAATTTCATTTGAAAATAAAAACAAAATCAAATCAATATAAAATTAAAATTAAATCAAATTAAATTAAAAACAAAATAAAATAAATTTCACATTAAAGTGAAATAAAATTCAAAAGCATTGCTGGCCTAGAGCTTCCATAGTATACCAGAAGCCTTTGCGAGATGTTAGCGCCAGTACGCACGTTGTTGTGACGTTTCGTTTAACACGCCAGTCGTGGCTGCCAAAAGAGCATGCGAATGGAACAAGTTCAAAGAACAAATGAAGGCTAAACGAACCGAAAGAGAGTCAAATACTATAGTTGCACCAGGTATGGCTTCTATATTAGAAAGGGAAGTACTGACGATGCAGCAGCTCAGCGCTACTGTTAGTGGAAAGGCGCAGAAATACGAACGAGTTGGTGCCCGCCAATTTGTTCCTTTCCACTTCGCGGAACTTACAATTGAGAATATCAAAAAAGCTTGCACATGTCAATTTAATCCTCGAACGAGAATGAAATGCGATGTATTGTCAGGAGAGCGGGGTCCTTCCTGCAAGTCCATGAATCACATCCCAGATTTGAAAGTCATTTATGTCAGGTTCATCGAGGACGATGGCAGTTCCAGTGATCCAGACGAAGCCTGCCTCGTCAGTAAGGTGATTTTTAGCGAGTCAGGTCGAAAACCTCAGAAGGCTGTTTCTTTGAGTCCGGCGAAAAAGGAACATATGGAAAAGCAAAAGGTACATGTAAAATCTAGCCCCAATTTTCGGTTTATCCGAAAAGTTTGTCAATTGCATTTATGATCAACATGGGAAAATTAATCCGTCAAAGTAAAACAACGGTGGTAGACATTTCAAGCTTTCATATGGCTAATATGTCGTGGTCAGCCCACCAAAGCTGAATTTGTAATTGCCGAAGATCAATTTGCTCAGGGTGGCTTTAGGAAAGCTTATAAAGCAACTAGCCAAACACAAGGGTTCTGAAGTTGTGAATAGCTTTCTGTTGTATAAAGTACTATAATAGTTTGCCATGGAGGAACCAACTATGTTTAATTTAGAGCATTTGCTTATCAATCCTTTTATGGCCGAGCTATCATGCATGTGTAAAATTCATCTAGGCAAAGTACTGAAATTGTAGGATTTTATAGTAGGGGGAGTCTAACACATTGTACATACCTGGAACCAGTGGCGTTACAGCCCTAGAATTTGTTCATGCTATGCAAATATTAACATGTCATATTCCATAAAAACAATAATTTTCTAAAGAAATGAATAATGACAATGATTTGAAATTTGCATACATTAACAAATTGTCGAGCTGGCTATGCCACTGTCTAGAAGAGATTTCCACCCCTATGTTCAAGTTCCCAGGACTTGGTCATAAGACTACTTTGCAGCCTTGCCTGGCCAATATTTCTGCACGAGGGAGGGAAGTGGCATGACCACTCCATAGAGGTTTTCATGCAAAAGGAAAAAAAGAAGAGGGGTGGGGGACAGTTAAAATCATTTTTCATACTCGCCACTGGATATAATTTTTATAAACTATATTTCACCTGTCTTCCTGTTCATGAAGATCATAATACCCTTGATCTTTCAACCAGCATAAACCAGTTTTAAAAAGCTTTTCAAGTCTTTCATGAAGTTCCCTCCACCACCTCTCTATCTAAAAGTCATAATTTCTTTTTATATATTGTGATGATACCATTAATGTTTTTTTAATTTTTGGTCAGATTTTACAAGTTTGCAGCCTGCAATAATAAGCAAGGAACAATCGTTCATTAAGATTTTATACTATACTATAAATACTGAAATCTAGGTAACATAGTCACAGTTTTACCTGGTTGGAAGCGGAAGGGCCATAAATCACTGTTTCACCGGATGGCATGCTGTCTGCATGACGACTTCGTATGAACGCATGTAACGTTTCATGATTCCGGTTTCTGTACCACAATCTACTCTTATTTTTGCTGCATCTTTTTTGGTTTCATACCGCCACTCAAAGTACCATCTTCCGATCACTTCTGGGTCACAATTACTTGTCCACACTTTCAACCATAGGAGCTTTCGGCTGGCGGTGTCTATGCAGCCATATGCTTCCAAGGGGAACATGTTTCCCGTGCCCGTCCAAAGAATGCACCCAGTTCGGTCGTCTTGTTGTGAAGTGACCTTTGGCTTTTTTCTTGAAACCAATTCTTCGTTCATTGAGTCCTTCTGGGTCGAGCTCAGTCAATGTTGCATAAACAACATCCCTGGGAACATTCAGGTGGTGTACCTGCCTTATCTTTTTATGTAAACCGCGGTAACCAAGTAACTTCCCTGCCCATCAAGTTCATTTCGAACAACTTCTCGAATTTGTCCATGGATATAGTTTCATCTGTGTAATAGATGTCGAAATGAAGCAGACGTCGACCAAGGGTTCTTACACTCCAAGTGTACTGGCTAAAATCTCTTGTCATAAAATCTAGTATTTCTGTTCTCTTCATTCCCTGCTGAACATACTCAGTCAACTGTGCCTTTAAAGATTGATCTTCCTTCCAGTCAGCCATGTTGATTACCAACATCTCGCAAAGGCTTCTGGTATACTATGGCAGCTCTAGGCTAGCAGTGTTTTTGAATTTTATTTCTCTTTAATTAATGTGAAATTTATTTTATTTTGTTTTTAATTTAATTTGATTTAATTTTAATTTTATATTGATTTGATTTTGTTTCCATTTTCAAATGAGATTATTTTATAATTTATATTCGTGAATTTTTTCTTATAGCGGCAAATTTTTCTTATGGCAGCGATAGACCACCATAGACCTCTCATCCGGTAAATAACATATATATCTTCCTTACCTCTATCTTCATTATCTTCCCTATATTTATCTTCCTTATCCTAAGATTGAATATAAACATTGAATCCTAAGATTGAATCATCGAATCATCAGATTCATCAGAATCATCAAAATCATCGAATCATCGAATCATCGTGAATTATTGAATCCTAAGATTGAATAATTGAATCCTAAGATTGAATCATTCAATCCTAAATTGAATCATTGAATCCTAAGAGTGAATCATTGAATCCTGAGATTGAATCATTGAATCCTAAGAGTGAGTCATTGAATCCTAAGAGTGAATTATTGAATCCTAAGATTGAAGCACTTAATCCTAAGATTGAATCATTGATTCCTAAATGGAATCATTGAATCCTAAGAGTGAATTATTGAAACCTAAGATTGAATCATTGAATCCTAAGATTGGATAATTGAACCTAAGAGTGAATAATTAAATCGAAAGAGTGAATAATTGAATATCGGGCGAGGTTACCTTCATATCGAGCGAGCCAACCTCCATATCGAGCGAGTTTAGCTTCAAGCCGAGCTCTAAGATGTAAGGATAGGCCCGAGCCGAGCACTAAGATGTAAGGATAGGCCCGAGCCGAGCACTAAGATGTAAGGATAGGCCCGAGCCGAGCTTATTGTACATCTTCGAGCGGAGGCTACAATATAACTCCGAGCTTATAACTCTATAGTCATAGACTATAGTCATAGACTATAGACTATAGTCTATGACTATAGTCTATGACTATAGACTATAGTCATAGACTATAGTCATAGACTATAGTCATAGACTATAGTCATAGACTATAGTCATAGACTATAGTCATAGACTATAGTCATAGACTATAGTCATAGACTATAGTCATAGACTATAGTCATAGACTATAGTCATAGACTATAGTCATAGACTATAGTCATAGACTATAGTCATAGACTATAGTCATAGACTATAGTCATAGACTATAGTCTATCTTCCTTACTTTATCTTCCTTATCTTTATCTTCCTTATACTAAGCTCGGAGTTATATTGTAGGCGCCGCTCGAAGATATATACTAAGCTCGGCTGGGCCTATCCTTACATCTTAGGGCTCGGCTTGAAGCTAAGCTCGCTGGATGTGGAGGTTCGCTCGCTCGATATGAAGCTACCTCGCCAGATATTCAATGATTCACTCTTACGATTCAATGATTCACTCTTAGGATTCAATGATTCACTCTTAGGATTCAATGATTCACTCTTAGGATTCAAAGATTCAATCTTAGGATTCAATTATTCAATCATAGGATTCAATGATTCACTCTAAGGATACAATGATTCAATTTAGGATTCAATTATTCAATCTTGGGATTCAATGGTTAAAACTTATGATTCAATAGTTCAATCTTAAGATTCAATGATTCACTCTTAGGATTCAATGATTCAATCTTAGAGTTCAATGATTCATTCTTAGGATTCAATGATTCAATTTAGGATTCAATGATTCAATCTTAGGATTCAATAATTCACTCTTAGGATTCCAATGATTCAATCTTTGGATTCAATGGTTCAATCGTGGGATTCAATTATTCAATCTTAGAATAAGGAAGATAAATGTAAGGAAGATAATGAAGATAGAGGTAAGGAAGATAAACAAGTATTTCAGGGTATCATACAGTATCGTAGGATATCATCTTAAGATATCATAGAATATCTTAGAATATCATCTTAGTATATCATTCAGTACCTTAGGATATCGTACAGAATCTTAGGTATCATACAGTATCTTAGAATATCATGCAATATCTTAGGATGGTGTAGAGTATCTTTCTACAATTATTCTCCGATTTTATTCATCTACTATACAGGGTGTCTCAAAAAAAACCAAAACCATTGAAATTGACGTATTGTTCGAATTTCAATGCCCTAGCACTAAGTTAATCCCACGAGTGCATAAAAGATTGACATAACTGCTATAATGAATGGTAATACTCAGCGTAAACTTGTTATGTCAGGCATAAAGTACTAAACCCACGAATGCATATTAAAACTGGAATCAAATCTTATGCAAGAAATTATGCCAGCCCTTTTAGTGGCTGTTAATCAATATGTACTTATAAGCAAACAAATTTATATTATTTACAGTTAAGATAGTATTTACAGTTTTTCCAAGCGCAATTATTTACACATTAACAATTATTTACAAAATCATCAAGCGCCGTGACCTTCGACGTGTCCCCCTTCTCTTGCAACACAAAGCATTGTTCGCCTGTGCATATCTCGAACTGCCCGTGTAACGAAGGCAGGTTGCTCTCGCAAAGCGTTAAATTCTCGGATGATTTTTTGGCGCAACTCGTCAATATCGCGCGGTGGACTTGAGAATACCTTATCTTTAATATACCCCCACAAAAAGAAGTCGCATGGTGTCAAGTCCGGTGACCGAGGTGGCCATTCAACATTATGACCCAGCCCAATGACACGGTTGTTCCCAAACACAGCATTCAGCCGATCTCTGACTGCGATCAGGCGATGTGCAGGCGCGCCGTCTTGAGCCCACCATAGACCCCGAAACATTCCCTCCCAATGCTGATTATTAAAACGTTCAGCTAGTTGTGGGAAGACAAATTCATTGAACATTCGGAGATAGGCGATTCCGTTTACATTCTGTTCGAAAAAGTAAGGCCCAAAAATCATTCCGTTACCACAAAGCGCTGCCCAGACCGTCAGATGCACACGAGAATGGCTCCTTTCAAAATTAAACGCAGGCGGGTGTCCTTTAGGCGCATACTGTCGTACGTTTTGGGTGTTGACTTCGCCATTCATTACAAATGATGCTTCGTCTCCGATAAGGAAACTATCCAAGAAATTTTCTCGGCGGCAGCGTTCGTTAAGCCAAACGGAAAAGCGTACTCGACGGGCAAAGTCGGCTGGCAACAATTCGTGTCGTACATGCATTCGATATGGGTGCCATTTTATGTCCTGCCTTGTTATGCGGTTAAAGCTTGCACGAGAAATTTGAATAGGGTTGCGACGAGCACTCATGTGAGGGTTTTCCTGCAGTAGATCCCTAACAGCGTCAATGTTTTCTGCAGTTCGAGTAGTTCTTCTTCTGCCGGAATTGCCTTTATTGAGGTTTAGACTGGTTCCGGAGTTGTCGTATTTCCTTACGTTTTCCAAAATTGTGCTTGCCGCAGGTGGATTGCGATTTGGGAACCTTTCTCGAAAAGCGTTTCGCACTTGTGTCGTACTTTGTGTTCTCGTATAATTTAACACGACAAAAACTCTTTGTTCGGGGGTTAGTTGAACCATTTCTCTCGAAGTGATGACAGGAATAATTTGTAATGTTCTCATTTTTGTTAATCCGTAATTTCTTTTACAATTTACGAAGCATTTTTAAATTCCCATGAGCAAACAAACGTTCACTTTACAAAGATATTTTAATTTTTTAAAACAAATTAATCACCCTGTCAAAATCCTTTGTGTTACGGCATTGAAATTCGAACAATACGTTATTTCAATGATTTTGGTTTTTTTTGAGACACCCTGTATAAATTGTACAAAATTACCCCCTCCCAGCATTCAAATTTATTCAAATTTGTTAGCTAGATAATTTTAATCATCGTTAACGACTTGCTAATGACTAACAACTGACAGCACATAGGAACCGCTATACAGGGTGTCCCCAAAAAAGTCCCCCTTTAGAAATCACTCTTGTGCGTTATTATATACCTTTGGGAATTTAATTGAATTATACATGAACGGCGAAAGTATTTACAACTTCCCTTCGTCCAAATAATTTAACGCGACGATCGAAGCAAGCAAAACGATTTCACAAACAAATGGTTTCTGTTTATTTTACATGAAATTAAAACCTATGGGCCAAAGCTATGGGCCATCTGACGGTAAGACGAATTTGTAATTTGAGAGGTTTGTGTTGCTGTTCGTTTTAGAAGCTATTTTAAATTCCCAGAGATTCGCACGTTTAACAACAAAAGAGTGATTTCTATAGGGGGAGTTTTTTTTGGGACACTCTGTATGTTTATGTTTATATACGATGTTTGTATGAGAATTATGCTCATAAAATTTGTTGAAAACTCGCTTAAAAATTCTTGCTTTTCATATTTTTGTATGCTATATATAAACGTTTGAAACATTGTAAGGTTTAAATCGCCGTTAGAACTATGCCCATGTTTGTCGAATATAAGCGTAAGCGTAAAAGTTGATTACTCTATGAGTTCAACCAGAAAACTGTGGACATCAAGCGACAATTAGATTTGTAAAACGCGGTCATAGCACTAAATTTTCAGCAAACGTTTGCGTGAAATATATATGCAAGTATAGCTAAGTTCCCGTTTTCGTAACACTAATTTATGTTAGTGAGGAAATTTTTTTATTCTTCCTCGCTTTCACAGTTTACAGATTCTATTCATACATACATATCTACCTTTTTATTAATGACATTGGAGCGCTAAATTCAAGAAACATTTAAGCCTTTCTACTCAAGTCAATCTCGTGACAAAACCTTGAAGACAGAAAAATAAAACCGTTAGAGTGAATTATATTCGAGTTTGAAAATGGCTAGAAAATGCTTACTCAGCACATTGTTAAAAACTCAATGAGCGATATCTCAGTAACGAGTGACCAACAGTAATTGGCATAATAGAGTTTTTAGTGCACTTCTGAAGCTCTATCTGATGGTGCTCTCGAATTTTTGAATTTCCAAAATATTTAATTTCCTCCCTATAGACGACGTCATACATACGTAATAGCAATTTTTTCGAGACCAGCGGGTTAACCGACTGACAACATTTGTGTTTTACGATGGCAGTGGATCACACTAATATATAATGAACAAGTTTTGTGGTGTCCGAGGGGGGCTACGAAAAGTAGGAATTCTGGGATTTTGGCCATATTGAAACACCATTTACCATAGCAATGGTAATGACGTCATTTTTGTGAACAATTTGCGATTCTTAGAATGCTGCTAAATACTATATTTCCAAATTGTAGGGAGCCACCTTCAAGGGCGGAAATCCGTCTCAAAAAGTGAGGGGGAATGGAGCCTGCTAATAGCTATGGAGACATGTAACAATTTCAGCCAGGGTGTTGACTATGGGGGCAAAACAAACATAGAACACGACCGAAAATGATGTGAGAATGTTAGGGGGTGCGGGGGCATGCTCCCGCGGAGAAACTTTGAAATTCTATGGTCTCTAGAAGAGCATTTGATCCATTCTGAGACGAGTTATGAAGAAAAATCATAACCACGAAAAAAGCCATTTTTATTGTTATTGCAGATTTACCCCCATCACTTTCTGCCCTACCAAACCTACCATACCAACACAACTAATCAGTATTTACTGCTAAGACCGAACAAGAGAATAAGTGCGTAATTTTTTACCTAAAATATTCATACATTTAGTTAAAAAATCTGAAAAGCAGTGCCAAAACGTCCGACGATTCCCTACTAGATTTAAGTAAAGAATAAGCCTTTTTTCTTATCATCTTTGATCAGTGCATAACTTCTGGTCAAGGGGCCCAGACTGCTGGGGCAGCAAGCCGTTTTTAACTTTCAGTGGTGGGGCAATAGAAAGGGCCCACTGGGGAAAATTCCCCACCACGCTGCGGTATTAAAAAAGTCCTGCATAACCGTTCTTTGAAGCCTCTCAGTTTGTTTATCAACGCCCAACAGGTTTGCAAAGTAACGCTATTTCAGGGTAAAAGGGAGAAGCAAAGGACCTGTAACTCTTTACGTATGTTCACTTTGCTGTCCAAGAAATTGATATCGCTTTTATTTGAAGGAACTTTGAAGCAAAGAATACATTTGTATTGCTCAAACTCGCCATGAATAATTATTCATTTTAGCACCAAATTTACACTGACACGCAGCACATAAATTTGAATAGATTAAAGTTAATTTACCCAAAAACCTGAAACGGATGTGAGGTAGGCTGGGCAAGCTTTTCTTCGTTGATTTGTAGGCCCCTCAAGAAACGTGTTTCTTCTGGGGTCTACGGCGTAGGCTAATTGAGGCCCCATTCTAGGGGTATGCGGGCATGCTCCTCCAGAAAATTTTTGAAATCTAGAGTCTCTGAAACGCCATTTCATGCACGTTCGGGGAAGACTTTACAGAATTCTGACGATCAGAACATGTCGTATGAGCCGAAGTGGAAAAAAGTGGGGGAATAATTACATATCGATCCCCCTCTGCCCAAAGAGTGGGGGGATTCGTCCCCCCACCCCCCCACGATTGACGCCCTTGGCCACTTTAAAGAAATAAACAGATTAAAAGCCAAGCATTTCCCCATGAAATCTTTCAAAGGTGTATGCCACAGATAAGCCCCGGATAACTTCAGAATTAAAGACGCAGTTAAAACGGGACAAAAATATTGGTCCTTAAATAATCAATCCTCTAGCTTCAAGTACTATAGAAACCTTGTAACTATACTCTGCAAATCAGCCAAACGTAAATATTTTGATTCAAAATGGATGACAAATTTGATATGGAAAAATTCATTTTTATGGCGATTGGCCAAATTGAATAGTAATTAAACCGCATCCAAAAATGATGGATTCTACCAAATTTTCTCTCGTGCAGTAATTACGTATGCTAAAATGACCCCTTGTACGAAAGAGAAAACAGCAAGTTTTAAATTAATACTAAACTGCTTTTATAAAGACTAGTACTGTTAAAATTATTAGGCATAAAACATCGATTCCTTGTATATTCACCCTGTAGATCTGATTCCTTTGAAAATAAGGAAAACGATGACGACGATGATGATGAAGAGTCTGTTAGTTGAGACGTAAGTGAAATAAAGTGTTTATGTGTCAAAGTGAATCATAATATAACAGCACACAAAACCGTCGTACAAAACTTACAACGCCATCGGAAGTAAATTTGTAGCAACTGAGCATGCGCACGCGTTCTTGCTTAGTGAATCTAATCTACGACGACGCCGTTTTGAAATTTTCATGTGGTCGTAGATTTTCTACCAAAATAAGAGCAAAAATGACAAAAAGTACTATGTCTGCGAAAGAGTTGGAAGAAAAGAAAGGGTCCAAGGCTGGGTAAGTGTTGCTTGGTTTCTTAGTTTCTTGCAAAATACATAAAATGGTAAAATGTTTGTTTAATAAGTTGCCTAAAGACAGCAAATGCTTTTACTCAATTTAATGTTTATCTTTGTATCTTTTCTCAAAAGTTCACCTCATATTTGTTATGCTTATTACATTTACATAGTTTGTTTTATAATGAAATGGACTAGTCAGCAAGATGTCGTATTTTGCAAAGAGGTTGTTGCTTCCAAACTTTTTGGAACCAAAAAAAGGTCAGCAGAAAGAGCTCAGGTATGGGAAGCTATTGCCAAAAATTTGGAAAAAATGGAATATCGTAAATTCAAGGTGGAGCAACGTTCTATCAGAGACAGATTGAAAAAACTAATCAAACAGTTTCGGAGAAAGGAAAACGATTAAAGACGAGCCATTGGAATTTCACCTGAATTAACGGAATTGGATACACTGCTGTAGGAGATAAGTGAAAAAGAGGAAGCATCTGAAACCCTGGAAAAGGGAAAAGAGGCGTTTGGAAGAAGATCAGATGGCGGGACAAGAGATGCGAAAAAGGGCCATGGAAACTTTATCCGGGACCCAGAAGAGGAATCCAAAAAATGATCAATATGGTCCCAAACGCAAAGTCAGAAAGGGTGGTGATACAGGCCTGGCATTTTTGGCAGAAAAGGCAGAAAAAGAAAGAAAACTGAAGGAGGAGAGCAACAGATTAGAGATGGAGCGCCAGGAAATGGAAAAGGAAAAAACAGACAAATTTATCCAACAACAGAATGACATGTTGACTGCTATTTTAGAAATGCAAAGACAGCAAAATAATCAGGTACAAGCAAGCCAAATGGTTTTAATGCAGCAACAGCAGCAGCAAGGGCAAGCACTAATAGCTATTTTGTCTAAGATTGTTGATAAGGAAAATTAGATCTGCTAACTAAGGCCCGTTGTTGTGATTAGCATGTTAAATTAATCAATGAATTTTGTAAAAATAATGGAAAAAATAATGTAAGCACTATTTGATCTTACAGAATATTGTAAAAATGTTATATATAAATTATATTGAAATGTCATTTACATATAAATTATTAAATTACGATGTTATTTGTATGATCACTAAATTGAGATGTTATTTACAAATTTATTATACATAGTTATCATATTATTCAAAAGTTAAATATTATATACAGTATATTAGTGTCAAAATCTCAAACCTGATAATATATATGTCATCCTTAAGAGAAGTACGCCTCAACAGTTGGTGGTTTAAGTTCAAGAAACTTCGAAGTGTTATTAGGCTGCATGCAGAAAGGGCATTTCTTAAAATTGCAGCAACAATATACATTTTGCCAACAATGCCTAGGCCCAGCCTCGCACCCATGCGCTTTTAAGGAAAAGAATGAAAATCGCGTTCAGCTATTTGTCCGGTGCCTGGGAAAACACTGAATTTACACACGTCCAAAGTGAATGTCCTGGATATGCCCGAGAGGGGGGTGGGGGAGCGAGGTTTCAAATGGCTGGTGCACAACTGCTCGATCTATACAGTTATAAGTGCTCTTCAAATTTAGCTCAATTGTTGAAAGACTTAAGGTCAAACCGGATGTTCTCGTGCGAGAAACATTGCAATATTATTGAAGATTGCTCTGAGCAATTTGCAACTGGCGCGAACAAATGCTCCAATCCAATGCTCCGAGCAATTGGATTGGAGCTTCCTTCTTGCTAGTAGCCAATCAGAGGCTAATTGTTTACAAAACTGGTTGTGAATTTCGCATTTGTTCGCACTGGTGGCAAATTGGTCAGAGCAATCTGCAAAACAAAATTGCAATATTGTGTCACAATATTGCAATGTTGCTCGCAAAAGAACATCCGATTTGACTGTGATAGACAATCCTTGATATTTGCCCAATTTGTTTGTGTGTAAATGTAGAAAACTAATGCATTGTCCATCATCGACCCATCTATGCAAACTATCTGCATAGTTTACCTACTCAGACAAACTTGCAGTGCATGTTTCTTCTTTACATATGGTCTGTCTGTGTATAAATACAACATTAAACATGAATTAAAATAGATATTGAGTGATTATAAATTTATAATTAATAGAAAATAGGCTCAATTTACATAAAACTGAGCTGAACTTTTGAATGGTCCCAATGTATGCCCCAAGCTAGACTGAGGCTGAAAACAATATCACATTTGGAGGACGAGTTGTCAATTCTTGTATGTTATGTGTTGTTTTCTGACCTTCACAATTCTGTGAAAACTTCCCCCAATGTGGATGAAATGGGATTTCAGACTCCATTTTTCTGGGTAGGTATGCCGCCATACTCTCTATAGGTCTTGTGCCTTCGCCACTTAATACATGTGCCATCCACACTGATCAGACAAAAACTTTCGCCCAGAGGGCCACATTATGCCACTACATCTGTTCATTTCATCCATGCTTATATAGTGTAACTATATACTTATGAGATATGGATTAGTGGTGGCTAGGCATGGCATGAGGGGAATGCATCGAAGTGGCATCAGGGGGGCTTAGTGATAAATGAGCTTTTTTCAAGTCTTAGACTTTTGATGGAAATGGTATGCCTATTCCTAATAAAGAATCCTGTGCTTCAATAGTCATAGACAATCATGCTGAAGGAGAAACCAGAACCATTTCCTGCACAACCATAGACCCTCCTTTAACAGAAATTAGAACAACTCTCTCAATTTCTCCAAAGATAGCAGATTAGCTTCTCCATCAAACCTTATGGAAGATGACAACACCAAGGATGGGCACAGTTCTTCGAAATTCCTGACAAGGTTGGGTTGGTACTGTATTCTTAGTAATTTCTAGCAAAGGGTGTTTTCATATTATTACTGTATAATGTTCTAATCACTGATAACAAAACTAGGACAGGATACTGCATATTAAATGAAGCCACATGCGACTAAATGCATTGGATGATAAAAATAGTAACAGTGTCCATGCTCTTGGGTTACTTTTTCTGAAAAAGCGATATTTTATGATCTATTGTTAACTATCTTAGCAAATTTGAAGTCTGTACGATGTAGCAATGAAATAAAGACAAAATACTGGAGTTTTGTTTGTTTTAAAATATTTTTGCCATGAGTCATAAGAAAGAAATTATTCCCAATGATTCATTAGAAAACAGTAAAATTAGAGAGTTTTAATTTCTGTATATCTATGCAGCGAAAGCAGTGGTGTAGGCAGGGGGGGGGGGGCATAGGGGCAAGTTTTCTTCAAAGTGCCCTTTTCTCCAGCTAAAACAATGGGAAAAGTGCCCTTTTCTAGTAGAGAGGTGCCCTTAAGATGAAGTCCCCTGAATCATTGGCTGACATGTTTTTAATCAGAACAGTATATATATTTCATCAACCAGTCGATGCTGAATTTGCATGTTTGACTATTTCTATCTAAATTATTTTATTGTCAACTTGTTAGGGATCATGGAAGCAGAAAATAAAGCACCGAATGAAACGTCTTCAGATAAATCCTTCAAAAAACACCCAGAAACCAATGATCAGGGTGGAGGAATATCAAACAAAGTCAAGAAATTCAAATTAAGTAAGCCTTGACGAAGGGGAAACTGAAGCTACCTTGAAGGAAAAGACTCAACAATTAAGAAAAATCTGCCGGACACCACGTCCTGATCAAACATTGGTGAAGTCATAGATGGCATCAACATATCCTGTTTGGCGTAAACTGGTTATTGAAGGGATGGAGAGCATGGAAGGTTTAATAAAACACTTTCCTTCATTGATGCATCACATTCATGTAAGTAATACCATACATTTTGTTGCGAAATGAGCGAAAAGTAGTGGGGTGTATTCACAGGCTTGTAGCTATCTTACAACTTTTTAAAATAACATTACAACTTGGACATAACATTCACAAAATGAAAAAGGCAAAACATATGCTATATTTTCTTGTCTAAAGCTGAAGCAAGAAATGTATAGAATATTAGAAGACAGAGATATTACAAGGCTCATGAAGGAGCGTATGGTGGAAACATGGCTGCCACGAATTCTGGAATATTCTCGAAAGAGCGAGAAGACATCTGAAAAGCAACTTATTAGAGAGATGGAATCTGCTATTTCTCTAGACAAACTCAATCCTGCAGGTACAGTATAAACATAATTTGGTTATAATTTAAAGCATTGTATACATGTACCATGCTTTTTTCTATTTAGCGACCAGGTAAGCACCGTTTTGTACAAAGCATCCACTCAGCGTCCTGACATATATATATGCATCCTGCATGCAACTGTGTTACCTTTGTTACAAGTTCAATATAAAGTTTACAATATGGGAGCTTAAACGTGCAATGATGGTAGCGTAGCAATATATAGTTTACCATATTGTCTATACATTTTTATTCTTTCGCAAAATTATTTTATCTTTTGCTTTTAATCCTTAGAATGCCATCAACGAGCTGCAATTTGGGCAATTTGCAATGAGTTATTGCGAAGTGGAGGCGGAAGAAAAAACAGCGGGGAAGAAAGAATTATCGTGCTTCTGAAGGTACGGTAATAACAGTAATAGTAACATTAAAATCAAGTGAGGTTGCTAGCTAGCCCTCTACACTTTTTTATGAACGAATGGAGTGAATTATAAGAAGTAAGTATTAAAATACTCGAAACCTTGATTGCTGCAGCAGCGAGCGTGCAAGTTTAACTGTTCCATAACTCATAACGCCCGATGAAGGCGAGCAGCATGATAATGAAACAAAGATATCAGGGATGGATTTACAGGGGGGGGGCGCAACCCTCTTATGTTTGGTGCAGGAGGGGTGCCAATTTCAATATCAAATCCAAATTTTGGATTTGACAGGGAACCGGCATTTGTCAAACAAAAATAAAATATCCGGCCATTGATGGGCCTTTTTGACCTTTCTGACAAGATGGCCCCTGTGGCGTCCTCAATAATGATTCACCCTACTTCGGATGCCTGTCACACCCTGCTCGATGACCACCGCCCGCTTAGCACCCCTCCCCCCCCCCCCCTTATCAGATCAAGATCCATCCCTGAACGATACTTAATTTAGCTGTGAAATTATAGTTTCTTACCAAATTTGTTGTGTAAAGTATTGCTTACATAAAAATGCCTAAAATAATAATTGCTGAGAAGATACTGATGAAGATAGATACACTTGAAGAGGTCTGTGGCGCAGTAGTATATTTTTCAATGAGAATGAAATTGCACTTTCGTGAGCAAGTCTCAAGGTTATAACCCACAGGTCACAGAGACCTTTCATGCTAGAAATCCATTGTAGAAATATATTGTACAACATATCTTTCACGTAAATAGAGCATTAAAACACAGTCTGTTACGCCAACCGTGTGTTCGTTAAGCATAAGTTTTGGAATCCAAAAATATAATACAAATGCTACATAGGCAATATTCACTATAAACCCTATGGCTAAACTAGTTTTCTAGTGGTAATTTAGCATTTCCTGTTATAGGAAGAAGACAATATTGATGAAAAGATAAAAATGGCAATTGCACCCATCATTTTATTAAGTGGTGATCTATTTAATCTCAACCTCCTATATGTCGCTGGAGAAAAGAGAATACTATGCGACAAACTTTTAGATACGTTAATTTCATACTGAGATTTTCAGTGCCATACAGATTGAGCATATGAATATTACCTTTACAAGGTCAAGACGTTTTTGAAGTCTACTTTGATAGAATATTTATTTTCAGGACGTTGATGGTTATCATATATTTATATATTTTATAGAGATGTTATTTATTATATTGAGATATTTTTAATATACTTTGGAACTAACAGTATGTGGTATATGTTAATACTCACTGAATGATTAACCATCTATAACAGGAGTCGAAATGGCACCACACTGGAGGAAACACGACTCTTCTGAGGAGTTAATATGCATTTTAACTGTTCGAAACAGGAGTCGAAATGACATCAATTTGAATGAAAACGACTCTTCTGAGGAGTTAATGTGGATTTTAACTGTTCCAAACAGGAGTCAAAATGACACCATATCGGAGGAAAAACGACCCTTCTGAAGAGTTAATATGCATTTAACTCTTCCAAACAGGAGCCGAAATGACACCATATTGGAGGAGAAACGACTCTTCTGAAGAGTTAATATACATTTTAACTCTTCCAAACAGGAGTCGAAATGACACCATATTGGAGGGAAAACGACTCTTCTGAGGAATTGATGTGCATTTTAACTGTTCCAAACAAGACTAGAAATGACACCAAGTTGGAGGAAAAACGACACTTCTGCGGAGTTAAGTGCGTTTTAACTCTTCCAAACAGGAGTCGAAATGACACCAAGTTGGAGGAAAAACGACTCTTCTGAGGAGTCAATGTCCATTTCAACTCTTCCAAGAGTCGTTTCTGAACGACTCTTTAGGTAGTCAAAATGATTCTCTTGAAAGGATTAAAATGACTCTTTAAAGGTGTCGCCACGAAAAGAGTCAAAATGACTCCTTTGAAGGGGTCGTCTTGGGGTCAACGACTCTTTTGAATTAACAGTGTATAGGTATATAAGTTATGCCAGATTTTAAGATCTACGAAGTCGGAGCGGCAAACTTGATAACGTCAACGATCTGCCAATTTGTGCTACAGCATGAGCGTTATATTAAACTTATGGTAATATGGATAGCGTTACTTTAATATGTTTGAAACGTAAAACGTTTTATATAAGCCTACAAACAGCTTTCGACTTTATGTAACACCTCATACGATGCAACAAGCTAGCCATTGCTCAAAAGACGCGACAATGATGTTGAGGTACCCCAGACAACAAAAATTACAGTCGAACCTGTATTAAGAGACCCTGTATTAAGAGGCCACCTGTATTAAACGGCCAGTTATTGAAATCCCGGTTGTTTACTCAAGTTTACTCTGTAAACACTACCTCTATTAAGCGACCGCGGCCACTTGTTCGTAGTTCCACTGAACGGATTAACCTGTACTAAACGGGCAGACTGACTTTACATAGTGCTTTCAATGCTTCAATTGGTTGTTTTGACAACAAATTCAGATTTTCAATATGAATACATCTGGGAATACAGTATACTATAGCGTTTCTAATTGAATAAGTAAACCACAGGCTATATCAGTGTTATTACAGGAGGCTTTTACCGAAACGGATTCTGTAATTTGTTTTGTTGTTACATTGATCTGCTCTTTACTTACTCTATATTTAGTTTAAGGTCTTTAACGACTTTGTAGCTATCTTTTGCGACTACGCTTTATTTAAATAATACAATTGAATAAAATGATAACTTGACCACACCCAGAGTCAATTTTCAGTGAACCTGCTTTAAGCGACCACCCGTATTAAACGGCCAGCAATCCATTCCCCAAGGGTGGTCGCTTAATACAAGTTCGACTGTATTTGTCTCTAAAGCGGCGTAGATCATAAACTCTGTAATTAATAAGCCAGCTTTTATACGGTCCACGATTTGCTCTGAGCATGTACATCAGCTAAAAATATAAAGAAGGTAGAAATAATACAGAAGTTCGATGCATGGATCAGACAAAAACTAAAACTGAAATTTGATCCCATGTAACACCAAGCTTACAAGAACTTAATTGGCTCCCCTTGGTCTTAGAACTATTACCTTTATACAGGGTTCTCGTTAAGCCTGTATAAAGCCTATGACAAGTTTTTATATGACAAGTTCTATTTGCTCGTCTGTATACGCAACTTTGCCAAATTTTTCTACGACAAGTGTACTTGTCATAGAAAAAATTGCCAAAGTACAAACTTTGCTCTTCTGTGTGGGTCAACAAGGAAAACTTGTCAAAGTAAGACAAAAAGCTAAACCAAATGGTCTCAAATCCTAAAATTGCCATTGGAGACAACAAGATCAGAAGAGTAGGAAGCAAAAAATTCTTAGGTGTAATTGTACACGAACAACTTAAATGGCGCGACCACATTGATATGCAATGTAAAAAAATTTCAAAAAATATTGCTCAGTTAAGAAGAGCCAAGAATTACATGACAGAAAACGCTCTAACTGTGATGTATAACTCCTTAGACTTACCGCACTTTACCTACTGCTCGACAGTGTGGCATCATGGGAATGTTACGCATATTGATAAATTACAAAAACTGCAAAAAAGAGACGCACGGGTTATTACAAATTCAAGCTTTGACATCAGAAGTGCAAAGATTTAAAAAATTGGCAACCGACTGGACATATATTTAAACAACGGGACGAACTAATGACATTTAAGGCAATAAGAGGAATGACACCGAGATACTTAACAGAACTGTTTAGTACATGCCACAACAATTATGCGCTGAGAAGTAACGACAGAAAACTTAATCTACCAAAACCAAACAAAAACTTTCTTAAAAATAGCTTCTCATACCGCGGAGCAGAATCATGGAATAGTATTCCTAACGAAATTGTTGATCATCCAGTCACAGCTACATGTTTTTCTTTAACTGTGATTTTTGCCCGACTCAGAACGCGTCATTTGGATGCGCGCCGAATTTCGCGATTCGTGTATAGCATTACTATAACATACTATTATTTTGTGCAACCAGACATGAAACAATTATTAAATAGATTCAAATTATGAAACCATTTCACTCTTCATTATCAGGAAAGTCGAAATCTATCAACCGGAATCTGATGTCTATTCATTTGTGTAAATGTAGTCTTACTTTTTCTTAAACAAAGAAAAGTAGACGGCGAACATTTAGGAATTAGACGGCGAAATTCGCCTGTCACCGGCTTCTAATGAGAACCCTGTTATACAAAGATACTAATAGACTGGTATAGAAGTTCTACAATATCCTTGCACCCGTATACATATATAATTGCCCTACTCGAAACCATAACAGTCTAGACACACCATTTTTAAAACCTCTAGGCTCTACATGCAGGGCAAATTTAGATTTTAGATTTAACATTATTGAAATTGGGCGTTGACAAGCCCATTTGGGAACACGCAATAAAGTATGTATTCATGAATTCATTCATTTATTTCAATAGTCTTTGAAAAACTCGCATGCATATACACCGAAACCATGCAATTACT
The DNA here is from genome assembly GCA_016169945.1 of Trachythela sp. YZ-2020. NCBI lineage: Eukaryota > Metazoa > Cnidaria > Anthozoa > Malacalcyonacea > Clavulariidae > Trachythela > Trachythela sp. YZ-2020. The sequence goes on from JADLSH010000356.1 coordinate 105,459, forward strand.
AAGAACAAATTATCCCACATAAGCTTCTATTCAGCTTCTCTCATCAAATCACTTAAGGCGTCATCTTACCCACTGATGGCCACCCGAGTTCGGGTAACCATCATAGTAACCAAGGTTAATATAATAAGAACCGCGCACAGTCTGGGCACGACGCATGTCCTCAAGAGTGACAAGCAGGCTCATTGTTCATCAGCTAACATATAGCCAACCGCGGTAGTACTTTGCTGGGAGAAGAATATATGCTAAATTCAATTTTTTTTCTTTTCATCAAATTGACGAATTTCTGTTTTCTAATTTCCGCCGAATACTTTGTTCGGTGTGATAAGGTGCAGATGTTCGGTGGTCAGGTCCTGACTGGACATGCTCACGTGATTCGGACAAGAATCCAAGTAACTCAAATCCCTAGACTATTAATTCGCTGACCACGTCTGCACGAAACCATCCACACGGGTAAGTATGGTGACGACAGATATTAATCCTAATCGTAGCCTTAATTTTAACCTTTAATCCTAACCTTGTGACGTAATTTCGGGACACTAATATAGAAAGCCACACAGTCCTCGATTCAAACGTAAATTTCGAAGAAAATAGAACGTGTCTTATTCACTCATCTAATAAGAGACTGGATATAGCTTCTATACCTGCTCGGCGCAAATCTACTTCCGGTTACCACTTTGCAGCAAAAACAATATGGAATTGTATAGGGAAATGAGTCGGCGAGGCTAATTTTTCACAATTTTGAGGCATTTCCAAGCGCTGGACTAAACCGTTCGTCTTGTAATGAAAAGAACAGGATATTTTCATACTTTTGGAGAGATACTTTTGTAGATTTCGGTAAAAAAGCACCGCTAAAGACATTTGACAAGTTGCATACGCGAAGTCCATTTTCGGCCAAAACTCTCTGCCAAGTGGTCTTTCATGCTTGAATTTTCGCTAAACAAATACTCTGGCTGGATAGAAACTCAAGTCGAATGGATTAAACGAAAGGTAAGCAATGTATAATAAGCGTTTGTCTTTCTCAATCAAGCGAAAAAGTATAGAATATCGGTGTTGCTCTCGGGTTATGTTGTGCTATGCCTATATGAACATTTATAGCAACAATAGCTTTATATCTATATTGGCTAATTGCATTTTGTATCTCAGATTGGAGTTTTGGTTTTTGTTCTTGACCGAAAACTACATTTAAATAATATATAAATGGTTCGTTTCTAAAACAAGCTCTGTATCATTCATATTATAAACTGCTTCAAGTGTTTTTATGCAGAAAACTTGCAATCCAGTAGAGTCTGAGAGTAGTATGGAGCACTAGTATACATCATATTAAAACGGTGTATGCCAAGTTTGACTAGTTGTCAATTCTCACATTTGAATTTTTTATTATATAGAGACTAAAACATTGAAATTAGAAGACATTATTAAGAGATGTCATCGTGATCCACTGGTGCTGAACGCTGTGATGGCACAGAGGTGCCGTATTATAGAATGTGGCTTGTTGAACAATAAATTCCCAGTTCCTTTTCCAAAGTAGATGAACATTTTGTAATCATATGAACATGAATAGCTATGTGGCTCACATTTTTAATGTTGTATAAAAATTAGCTGTTTTAACATAGTATGGATAAACTGATAATGATCTTTCTACTGTACCATGCCCATGGTCTTCCCTCGCCAGATTAAGACCCCTAGTAAATTCTGGTGAGCTGCTCTCCTCTCTTGTAATATTCCATAGTCTAACATTTTCAGTGTTTCTTGCAGAAGGGGGAGAATGCCATGGGTGGAGTTGGCAAAATAGTAGTAATATACAGGCCGATCAACCCTTATTTTTGAGAGTGTGCGAGAGTGTGCAACATCATTAACATAAACATAATTAATTATGTATTGACGTCATAATGATATGCCAGGCGCGTTTGGGCAAGACAGTCATTATGTTGAGTGTGCGAGAGTGTTCAACATCATTAACATTCATTAATTATGTCTTGACGTCATAATGATATGCAAGGCGCGTTTGGGCAAAACAGTCATTAAGCTGAGCTCAGCATTTTCGTCACAAAAAGAGTTAATCCTGACGCTTTTTATCACAATAGCTAGACGTTTCTATATATTTTCCAAGCTTTGTGTTCCAAACACAGTCCGTTTCGACAACGAGTAAATAATATATTCTCGTATCTAATATAACCTTATACGAAACGGCTTAGATAACTAATATAGCGACGCTTAACCTAGGAAAGTATTATTACCTTATGCGAAATAATAAGCAGAGAATATAGCTTTCTAAAACGAGAATATCTTAAGGTTTAATCGGCATAGCTAAGGTCTTACAGAGCAATACAAATATATGTTTGCCAAGCGATTGTATAAACATAGTTCTTACAAGGATTTAAACCTTACAAAGTTTCAAGCGTTTTAGATGTAACAGAGTGGGAAAAGCAGTGATTTTTAAGCGAGATTTACAAGCATATACAAACATTGTATATAAACATTTAGCGCTTGTTAGGTAATTACGGGCAATTAAGATTTTCTAGCTTAAAAATTTGAATAAATTTAGAATATATTATTATAGGATGGGGAAACACAGTCTTTTCCTTTTGGTGGATGGTATATTACTGCGTGCATGTTTTCGTCTCTTATTTCCTCGGCCTGATTGTCGTAGTAGCGTCTTTGCTCCCGGTTCAGCAAAGTCTTTGACAACTTCCCGTCGACGAGACTTTATTGATTTTGATACATTTTTCCCATTGAGTACATCTTGACCAACTTCCGAGGGAAAATATTGTACAATGTACACACAATAAAGTCTTTTGTCGATATCTTCAGGTATTCCTTCATTGAATTCTATTCCAGGCATCGTTCTCGTCATATCGAAATAGGATGGTTGCCATTGACCATAACACCAGATGATACGCTGAGGAGGTGGACTTATGGTTTTCTGGGCATTCTCCAATAGACTTTTCACCCATACAGTTTTGCCACTTTGTGTACATCCTGCTACAATACAAGTAAAGGGATGTTGCAGAACTGTAGATCCTCTTATGATTTTAACTGGTTCAATATGAACGTCTCCATGAATGTTGGAAGTATGGCGTTTAAGGTTACCACGTGTCGAAAACACTTTAGGGCATATGTCGCATACAAACGACATGTTTACAACACGAACGTCAAGGTGTATCTGATAATAAATCTGTTAATCCACTCAATTTATCTTCTTTATCTTTATCTTCCTTAACTTCCTTATCTTTATCTTCATTATCTTTATCTTCCTTATCTTCCTTATCTTTATCTTCCTTATCTTTATCTTCCTTAAATTTATCTTTATCTTTCTTATCTTTATCTTTCTTATCTTTATCTTCCTCATATTTATCTTCCTTATTTTTATCTTCCTTATCTTCTTTGTCTTTATTTTCCTCATCTTCCACATATCTATCTTCCTTATCTTTCTCTTCCTTATCTTTATCTTCCTTATCTTTATCTTCCTTAACTCTTTCTTTATCTTCCTTACCCCCTTATTCTTATATATGCACGTCTTTCAATAAGGTCTTCATTACTTTTTAACCGTCGAGCAGATATGACTAACCTTCCCAAGCATAGATCGTTTATAGAGCTCCTATGTACTTCTTATCCAACTCAACAACAAGCTCTGTTGAGATCTACATCTCATGAACAGATTCGGTTTCTATGTAATTGTGTGAAAAGTTTTATGAACCTCGCACTTCCTAGGACAAACTTAGACCTTTCGACAAAAACAAAACAAAAAGGAAGATACTTGTTCAGCGTGGAAATGGTTTCCTAGGATTGGTACTGGCTCCAATCTTAGAAGGACTTGCAGAATTGGTATAAAATGATCAACATTAAATTCATATCCATCATTCGAACCATGGATAGCACCAAAAGACCATCTCCTGAGCAGTGGCGACTTCAAGACATTCTTGAATATCTTGACAATGAAAATAGTTATGGGCGCTGAAGAAATCCTTCACTCCATTCTCACATCTACGGACATTTTGACGTGGAATACAAAAGGAGAAATCGTCTACAGAGGACAGGATATACGTGGAACTGATATTGTAAACATTCTAAAATATTGCACGAGGCCTTTTCATCCATATATTCCAGAGCCTTATGGATTGAGTATATTTCTCAAAGGTCTTGCGGCATTGGAAATTGATAAAAGTCTTATCACCAACGGGCGGGTCCTCGCAATGCTAGCACGGATGGAGTCACGGCAAGATGAAGATACTGAGGATTCGTCTGAAGATATAAAATGTAACAATTGTGAAAATTGTTTACAGATATGTCAATTGGGTACATGCCCTATCTGTACATGGACGGATTTTTATTCGAGTTTTACCGGATGTCACTGTATGATTTGTGATTGTACACTTTACAAAGATGATTTCACACATACGATTGCGTGTTGTTCACATTGTTATTGTGATGAAATATTAGACGTCCGTACAAATAGAACTGAGTCACTTTTATGATTCAAATAAAATACACAAGTAAAGTATTCTCCCATCAGTTGAACATTGGAAGCCGACCAAGACACATAAAAATATGAGGGGTGTACTTATCCCCGACGTAAAGCTACTAACTGAACATTACACAAGAAATAAACGTGGTGGTAGTATTGAAGGATTTCATGGAGCAAGAATGCAGAGGGGATATGAGATCGGGGGTATATTTTCAGAAGCCTTGCTAGATTTGCAATACCTTTATTCAAACAAGGCGCACAAGTAGTAGGAAAGAGAGCGCTACAAGCAGCAACGGAAGTTGGTCAAGATGTACTCAATGGGAATCGAAAAATATATCAAAATCAATAAAGTCTCGTGGACGGGAAGTTGTCAAAGACTTTGCTGAACAGGGAGCAAAGACGCTACTACGACAATCAGGCCGAGGAAATAAGAGACGAAAACATGCACGCAGTAATATACCATCCACCAAAAGGAAAAGACTGTGTTTCAATATAGACGATGAGGATAGAAGACCAACAAGGTGGATAAGGGATGATGAAAGTAGGGACGAAAATGACTCGGACAGTGAATATTCCCAAGATGACATTTAAGACACTCTGTAAAAGAAATTATAATCAATAAATGTGTTTTAAAAAATAATTATGTGTGTGTTGTATGTACATTGTACAATATTTCGCCGTCCTATAATAATATATTCTAAATTTATTCAAATTTTTAAGCTAGAAAATCTTAATTGCCCGTAATTACCTAACAAGCGCTAAATGTTTATATACAATGTTTGTATATGCTTGTAAATCTCGCTTAAAAATCACTGCTTTTCCCACTCTGCTACATCTAAAACGCTTGAAACTTTGTAAGGTTTAAATCCTTGTAAGAACTATGTTTATACAATCGCTTGGCAAACATATATTTGTATTGCTCTATAAGACCTTAGCTATGCCGATTAAACCTTAAGATCTTCTCGTTTTAGAAAGCTATATCTCTGCTTGTTATTATTTCGCATAAGGTAATAATACTTTACTAGGTTAAGCGTCGCTATATTAGTTATCTAAGCCGTTTCGTATAAGGTTATATTAGTGAACCTGCACCGTAGAACGAGAATGAACGAATATGCAGGTATGCAAATTGTTGCCATTGAAATTATGAAAGGTGATTGGTTTGCATATTTAAAGATGTACGAATGGACCAAAGCGAACGAACGAATGAACGAATGTTATTACGAGTTACGAAAATTAGTTTCATAAGGTCATAAATACTTTACATTCTGTTGACAACTTTAAAACAATTTTAAACTGAAATGCCTCGCGGGTGTTTTATATCTGGGATGATTTGTTACCATTCAGAGGCCGTTCCAGTGAAAATGACATGCTCTCTGACACTGTTAAAATTGTATAACTATTTCTCATATACGTGGCAAATATTCTTACTGCCTATTCCCTTTGGTCATTTCAATGTGCAATATTTAGTAAACAGCTATTGAATATGTGATAAATATAACTCCCATTGTTAAAGTCAAAAGGAATATATTAAAGTAATTGCACTGCACAGTGTTATTTTCGACAACGTTTTTATTGTTTGCAACTCCCTTAGCGATGTAGGACAATAAAAAGTTTGCCAAAGGAAAAAAAACACACGATGTAAACAGCGTAGACTCTATAGAATTCGTATTCAGCGTTAGCGGCATTGAGATTGTACATTCAGTTACTTACTTGTACTTTTGGTTCACAAATGCTTCCAAGACAAGTAAGACGCATAGGTGAGGTAGAAAGGGCTGTTATACACGATCGGTATATGGAAATTGGTCCAATCTGGGACATTATTGCAAATGATGTTGTGAGACACGAGAGATTTGATGAACTTCCTGCCAATGTACAGGAGCTCTATGCTGATGTCGGAAATCGACGTGCAGTTAGGCGAAGACTTCGCGATTTTATTGCAAGAGAGCAAAGGAAGTAAGTAAAATAAATGTATCATTATTGTAGACTTGTTGAAGTTAAGTTATAGAATTGCAATATATTTTTAGTGGTTTAGTGGAGAGGGTAAATGAGATGCGATACGCCAATCGGCAAGATGCGTTTGACAGGGAAGCAGCTCGTGGGGCAATTCTGGACAGAGTCAATGGCAACGAAGCAAACTTGGATCGCCCAGAACGAAACAATGGCGAACTGGAAGACAACCAAGGGATCCCAGATGGATACAATGCCAATGGCGATAATCCTGACCACCTAGGCCTCCTTGATGAAAACGAAGGACACCAACAACCTGCGCCCGACAACCACAACGCAAATATTCGCGATGAAGTTTTGCAAGAACGTGCTCAGGCAATCCCTGTCCCTCCCGTGGCTCAAGGAAGGCGTCCATATCACGCGTTGGCACGGGAAAATGCAGAAGCGTTGAACGCGCTGTTGACGAGAGAAATACCTGCCTTAACTCAGCAATTGCACCAGACAATGGATTTGACAAATGAACTTTTAAGGCGACGTTTGCAAGATTATTAGTACCCGTACTTTATTATGTTGAAAATGTTGTGTGTGTTGTACTTTACATAAATAGATAGACACCCAATTGCATTTTTAACTGAATTTTTTGCGGGATCTTCTTCTTATGGATGGGAACGAGTTGAATATATATAAATTTTCTGAAAATTACTAATATATTCATTCACATCTGCCAAAAGCAGAAAATTGCTCAGAAAATTGCAGCCAAAATGCAATTGTAAAGTTATTTGTGAAATATGTAATTTATTATTTAATATTAGAAGTGTCATCACATACGTATTTTGAGTATTTACAAATCAAATCACTTGTGAAAGTTGGATGTGCCTTTGCGCTAAGAACGAGCAAAGTTCTGTCACAATGGGGAACATCCAGCGTTCGTGACGCCACAAGTGGCTGACAGCGCCATATTCCTTCACCCTTCTAATACAATGCTCCACACGTACACGAACTCTTGCGTGTTCTCTATTGAACAATCGCCTGATATGGTTGGCAGCTGCATTTCTCCACGGTGTAACGAGGGGATAAACACTAGGGTAGCCTTTGTCTGCCAAAATGTATACGCCTGGTGGTAAGTGGAGTTCTTGCCCAGTTCCGATGGCAGGCATTAACTGAAATTGACCACCATCGTTGTTGTGCCCCAAGAACCCAGATTGAATATAAACAATATTACCATTGTTGTCCATTATTATCTGAGTTGAGAAATTATGATATCTGCAATATCCACTATAGAAATCTTGCTGACGTTCGGTTTGCGGTCGTTGTATTGCATGGCGGGTTCCATCTATTACAGCCACTGCGCCTGGGAACATTTGCCAATGCTCAGCCATCTCCAACCACTGTTCAGCTGTCGGCCACCTCACAAACTGTTTGAAATAATTCCATAGTAATGGAAGCAAAAATCTTATCTCTCTTTCCACTGTTGTGGGACTCACCATAAACAAGCCACTCAGCATTGCAGCCTCCGGATACATCCGTAGCCATATCAAGACCAAAAGAATTCTATTTCTTACATCAAGCGTAAAAGGGTTATCGCGAACCTTACACGCCTACGCCTGGTGTATGTTGCTAGATAGGGCGACAAATCTTGAACAACTTGCCGAAAGGATTCCACGCTTTCGCCCGTCATCATCCAAAGCAAATGCTCACACCTTTCTAGCTCGCTGTAGAAATCTCTTCCCGGGAAGTGTGAGCCAGCAAAATCAGGATAAAGAATTTGCTCAGTTCGAGCCTTTGCTAGTGTAGACTGAGCGCACGTTGCTATTAAAGTAAGCAATGCATATAACTGCCTAATACAGGCGAGTAGCGCACGTATCTCATCCCCATCGATTCTTTCCATCTCATTCGTTGCCTCTTCAATTGCGGCATTGATTGTCGGTATATATATCGCATATATCGCGTGAACAGCATTCTGCAGATTAACAAGCACTAGATTTATGGCCTCTATATCGTCTGCCATAGTTTGTTTAGGCCCACACAAACAGAAGCTCGATCACCTCTATAGATTAAATACAAATGCATATATGGAAATGAATTAATTTATCGCAGTCAAATTGTCTTAGAAATATTTTTGAATAGCATCCACTCAGCCATTACGGGCAAATACAATAAAGAAATGCTAATAGTCAACAATTTCTCCAACTTTACCAGCGATTCTTTACTTTTATAATCAATTTTAGGTAACACCCCTGCTGCTCACTACTGGCACTATTGACATTATACGTAGAAACGTATATATCAGAAATACTGTACAGCTAAAAAGGCAAGCCGAGTGATATGAAAACACGCCGAAATTAGCATACAACCTGCACCTTCGCTACAATTAAAGAAAGCGAATATGAAAATTTACTGGTCTTAGCCAATAGAAACCATTCAATTGAACGAATGTAAACGGTACAATCGTTCAGTTAATGAGGCTATTCGTTCGTTCTCGTGCTACGGTGCAGGTTCACTATTAGATACGAGAATATATTATTTACTCGTTGTCGAAACGGACTGTGTTTGGAACACAAAGCTTGGCAAATATATAGAAACTAGCTAGCTATTGTGATAAAAAGCGTCAGGATTAACTCTTTTTGTGACGAATGCTGAGCTCAGCTTAATGACTGTTTTGCCCAAACGCGCCTTGCATATCATTATGACGTCAAGACATAATTAATGAATGTTAATGATGTTGAACACTCTCGCACACTCTCGCACACTCAACATAATGACTGTCTTGCCCAAACGCGCCTTGCATATCATTATGACGTGAATACATAATTAATTATGTTTATGTTAATTATGTTGCACACTCTCGCACACTCTCGCACACTCTCAAAAATAAGGGTTGATCGACCTGTATATTACTACCCAAAATGTTGACCTTTTCCGTAAAGTATACATTACATGTATGCAAATTAAGTGTGAAATATATCACTTTCCCACATACATAAGAGTATCATAGACTGCAACTTGTACACACGCAAAAATCTCACATCCTGTAACAAGTCTGTCAACAAGCCGTCAACAAGTTGTGACCGCACTGCTTGTCCCAAGTTGTCAACAAGTATGGAACAACTTGTTAACAAATTGTAACAAGCTTGATGGCATTATCAGACTTGTTACAAGGTTGTTCCAACAAGTCCGTTACATGCTTGATTTGACAATATTGTTACAACCTTGAGTTGTCAACCTTGTAACATTCTTGTTGTATCATGGCTGTGACAGACCTGTTAGAACAACCTTATAACAAGTCTGATAATGCCATCAAGCTTTTTACAAGTTGTTAACAGCTTGTTCCAAACTTGTTACAACAACTGGGAACAAGCAATGCGAAGACAACTTGTTGACAGCTTGTGAACAGATTTGTAACAACTTGTTTGCAGACTTGTTACAATTTGTGCGTTTTTACGCGTGTAGTCTTGTGTGTTCTGTTGGTTGTTCTCATGCACTTCCTTGTTGGTAACAAATACTAGTCATTAAATATTGGTGCTTGGCAATTTGGCTTCTTTGGGGTCATTTCAAAACCACCAAGATGGTTGACATGCTATTTCATGTTTCATAAAAAATGCACAGAGTTCTACTAATTAACCCATTAAAGGTGCATAATGCTGCCCTTGACAAGTAGAATTATCTGGTGCTAGCATAAGCGTAGGAAGCAACTTCAAGTTGGGGGCGCACTTTGTCTTAAGGGCACTTTTTTCGTTGTTTTAGCTTAATGATAACCATCATATTCAAGTTGATATGTTGATGATAACCACATATTCAAGTTGATAAAGATTATATCAGAATGTTATAGTAAAGTACGCTTCTACCAACTTGGCAAAACAACCATGGAAGTGGTTTCTAAAAACAAAGTGAGAAAGAAGTTGAATAATCTTATCTTGTTTAATCACCAGTGAATCGCAGTGATGAAACTCACTTTAATACATAGGAATGGAATGAAGTAGTGTATTGGATTGATGTAGAAAGCTCACTGTGTCTCCTCGATGTGAAAGAATTTAAACTATTTAAAAGTTTGCAAATCAAATTTTGATTGAGCTCATACAACTTTGTCCCATGTCCTTTTTACAATTTTAGCTAGTATCATATCTGCATAAAAACACTTGAAGCAGTTTATAATATGAATGATACAGAGCTTGTCTTGGAAACAAATCCATTTATATATTATCGCTATACAACTCCATATTGTTTTCGCTGCAAAGTGGTAACCGGAAGTAGATTTGCGCCGATTGATTTTGGCTTCTGGCATTAATCACGGAATCTAATTAGACAAACAGTTAGGTTGCACTGTTGTTATCTCTCTCATCTGATTTCTTCACAGAGTCACAAATATATCCAATTGAAGGTGTCTCGCCATTTAATAAACGTGAGATTTCTTCTAAGTCCTGTCCTCTTTTCTCGATATCTTCTGATTTCGTCCAGGACATGTCATATTCCAGTTTGTAGCTTCCACAAAAATGATGAGGGCATGCATTTCCCCACTCCTAAATAAAGGACGTGGAATATAGGTTACTACGGTCGTTGTAGTTACGACAGTCCCTTGATTTCGCTTGTCGTTACTGGGTAAAGAACTTGTTCAATCCGCAAGAGGTCTCTGAGTTCTATTCGGTCGAAGTCTTTTCTCTTTTGAACATACTGTTAAGACGGTCCAATTTGATGCAGATTAACCGTGTAAGACATATTTTAGATAAAGACCTACTTATTCTAGAAATACGAATGCCACTACACGACTGCCATTAACATCCACAGGCTTCCAGCAGTACAAAATTTTGCTGTTGGAATAATTCCAACATAGATCATATTACTCCACTGCATGAATTCCCGTTAAACTTCAACTGCTCTACCCTGACGTTATTCTAACTTACAAATGTCCCAATGGAACAGCACCTGAATACTTATCCAAGCAATTCCTGAGGAGAGCCGCCATAAGTGGGCGTTGCATTAGGAGTTCAATATCACTGAAAATTCCCTTTTTCAAGAGCGCAGCTGGTTAGAGAACATTCTATACATAGCGCCGTCTCTCTATGGAACGAAATTCCGGACGACATTAAATCTATACTATGCGTTCGTTAGTCCACATTTTTAAACATAATTTACATAAATATCTTTTAGAGGAACATTATTAATATTTAGCTTTTGATAATATAATACAATTTCTTTATAGTTTTCAATTAGTTAGCATTTTATGTATTTCAAGGAACATAGTTGTTTTGTATGTAATTCACTCTGAAAAGCCCCGTAGAGGTTAGTTCAATACAATATTGTATTGTAATATGAGGTCTTAAATGTCGCCGTCCTACTGTAAAACGATATAATTACTAAAAGGTGTCGTTAACTCGAAGCAACCTGGAATGCCACCTCCAAAACTGCCAAAAACAACCAATACTATATATGCTTACTGTATTTTACTAAACTAAGCTCGCATATTGTACTGCAGTAACTACTACTATTTCAACACAAACATTCGACCAGTCCGAATGTTTGATCAGTCCGAATCAAGTATATGTATAAGATAACAAGGAAAAGGCAGTACTGTGACCAAAGAGCATACCTGAGGTGAAATCATTGAGAAACACGACGTGCCATCATTACGACGATATAAGTGGTACATTTTGCCGGGGATTTTCTTAAAATTGCAAGCAGCGTGATGAAGTATAGCGTTTTCTTTGGCTTCCTCAAGAACTTTCCTTGCCTAAACAAAAGGAAAGAAGCAAAATTGCTTCAAGAAAGCTGCATTAACATTTAACACATGATCTGAACCATGACGTCTTCATAATGGCTTGTCATGAATCCAACTCGTCTAAATTAAGTTCGTGATTTCAACCAATTGACGAATCTAATAGCGACTTTAATTCGAGGTACAGTATGAAACAGGCCTGAATGACTGACGTGTTTATACTCGCATAAAACAATTTAGAAATGGCAAACTTGCATTCCAGGCTAGATCGAAGATGAGTCCGCAGTAGCGTACTGCGCACACACGAACAATTTTCCTTTTTGTTAATATTTTAGGATCAAGAAACTTGTGAAACTCGGGTTAGAATCCTTCTGTAATTTGGATCCTAAAAGATCCTGTTGATACTTGGATCTTATGAATATAGGAACCCATTTAGCATTTCTATCAAGACAGTCACATCGTCTGGAATGGAACCAAGGTAAATCTAAAAAGTCTTAATAGCTCAACTACTCTATTGTACCTGATTCTGCAGGTGACGTATTTGGTCAGCAATAGCAATTAACTTGCTCGTTGCAATGCATTTAACAAAGTCATCTGCTTTCTGGACTTCTTTTGCTAATGAAACAATATCTGTAGGATCAGAAATGCGATGAACAGTTCTTGGGTCAACCAAACTTGAACTTGCTTCTGATCGAGCAACAATATGGGCAACTCCTAGAATGGTAGGTTAAAAATAGAATAATTTAACTCACTAAGCTGCAATGCACTCTGATCCACCCTATTAGTTGAGTTAAATGAGGTTATGCAATAACCAAGGTTAACAGCTAGGTAACCATGCCTCGATACGTCAGCACGTCACGTGACCGAGGGGGGTATGTAACATGAGAGCGGTCGACGTTTGGCATCAGTTACCATTGGCATTGCGTGCTAAGCAAACATTGTAGGCAATTTTTATTTCTTGTGGTCTTCCTTTATTAAAAATTTTGTTGGTTACCGAAATGGATTCTGAGGTGGATCTTTTGGCCTAGCAGTACATAGCGCTAATTATTCGCACAGCGAAGCGTTAGTAACTTACGGGATTGGAGTGTTATGCGACCGGACTTATTCAACTACCATACGGCATTCGTGAATCGTACAGTGCCAGCTAGAAATGAATCTAACCAGCCTCCACAACTTAGCATTCGTGATGAATCCCGGGGTATACCCTCCGCAACGCAGTACTCTAGCAAACTTTGCACCTGGTATTGTTCCGTTTAATGTCTGTCAACAAGAGTACTTAAACCTAGCTGGGTTTGACAATTTCCCGATTAAAGTTGACGTGTTGGATATGCAACTAGCCGCACATCTGGACAGATCTAAAGTTGAGTTTGTTGTTAGTGGGCTTCGCACGGGTTTTCGCACGGGTTTTCACAGGGATAAAATTAATCTTAGGGCAGCCGAAACTAACTGGTCGTCAGGTAATCGATAAATATCTAGCGGACGAAATTGAAACTCGTAGAGTGGCAGGGCCATTTATTACAATTCGCAATTGTTTTATATTTTCCCATACAGTCTGGGAACGATTAGGTCGCAATTCGCAAGGTGTTATGATATTTTCCCATACAGTCTGGGAACGATTAAGTCCCAATTCGCAATGGTTTATGATATTTTCCCATACAGTCTGGGAACGATTAGGTCGCAATTCGCAATGTGTTATGATATTTTCCCATACAGTCTGGGAACGATTAGGTCGCAATTCGCAATCTGTTATGATATTTTCCCATACAGTCTGTGGCCCACAATTCAAATGTTTTATAATAACTTTCCCATACAGTCTGGGAATGAATGCTTATGGGGCGCAATTTGAATGTGTTATGATATTTACCACACGGTCTGGTAATGCGTGCTGGTACTATGGAGTAGATCACTCGTGCTTTGTGTGTAGCGTAGCGTTTTATATATCTCAGCCCTTTGTCCTCAAAGTCTTATAGATGGGTTTAATATGTTTTGGTTGTTCGGACTGTTTCTTGGATGTGTGATGTTGGTCATCACCCTTGGTGGTCAGCTCAAGATACCACTTGCATGGATCTGAGTCCAAGTAACAGTAGTCGCCCCAGGCCACCCCTCGGTCATCAGGGCTAACACCTCACCATCCAAACGGGTAAGTATGGTGGACGAAGGTGTTAAATGAGGTTATGCAATAACCAACGTTAACAGCTAGGTAACCATGCCTCGATACGTCAGCACGTCACGTGACCGAGGGGGGTATGTAACATGAGAGCGGTCGACGTTTGGCATCAGTTGCCGTTGCGTGGTAAGCAAACATTGTAGGCAATTTTTATTTTTTCTGTCTTCATGATTCGTGTTAAATTTCCACCAATTGCTTAATTGGTGTGAAGGTGTTAGCTCTTGAAGGGGTGGTCAGCTCAAGATACCACTTGCATGGATCTTAATCTGAGTCTAAGTAACAGTAGTCGCCCCAGGCCACCCCTCGGTCATCAGGGCTAACACCTCACCATCCAAACGGGTAAGTATGGTGGACGAAGGTGTTAATTTCAGTTAGAGTTGCCAAAAAATCAAGAAAACATTCAGTGACTTCAAAGTGGTATAATCTTTTTGAAGTAGTTCCAACCAAAAGCCTAGGCGCAGTTGCTTATTGTGAAGTAGAATAATATTTACATAACTGGACGTCCAAGTGTGAGATGTCATCACTTAAGAACCGTACGTATACTTTGCTATTTTCTGGGTCTAAGGCAAAAGTGCTTGACATGAATGGCTGAACCAGACTATCAGCCCAGCTCACTTTTTATTGAACACAACACGTCGCAACAAACTCCAAATTGCACTGCTTTACTTTAATGGTCCGCCTGCTTCATATATTGATTGGTCGGGGATAGGGTAGGAAGGGAGGCGGACAAAGCAATTTGTTCTGTTCCATGAAACGTATTTGTTGACAATCCCTAATATGCCAAGATAATAAATTAACTCAGAGATCCTAAGGATAGTTAAAGTTTCAAGACTGCATTGCGTTTGTTTTGCATGAGCTATTTCAGCCTGGCTATGGCTATGTTATATTAATAAATATACAGTATACAAACAAATGTAATTGTTTTGCACGCAGCCTGTTAATAACTGGCACTCCTGACTCTGAAGTATATGTTTCAGTACATGCATGCGAATATACTAATAATAAATATTATTGTAATAAATATTTTCGGAGCTTATTCTTGGCTTATATAATTAAATGAACTGTCTCCTGCGATCGAGAGCAGCTGTACTACACGGAAAATACTATTAATATATTTTATATCGGAAACAGTATATCTATAGACTATACTTTTATAGTGGATTAATTTTCACAATTTAGTTTGTCTTTTCTATGACTATGTATACTCAGAGTTGAAATAAATCTAAATTTATCTTACATACGAAGCGGCGCACTTCAGGGTATATTGACTGTAGCGTAAACAAGGAAGTGTATTAAATCTTCAAAAGTACAAGCCCAGTATTTCATAACAAATAAATAAACAATTCCTACCGCATTCGTACTGAACAGATGTGTCAGAGTTACATATAAAACTGTCAGTTTCCTAACTAATACGAGAATCTGCCTTCTTAATAACCTTGGTCCTTGGCTTTGCATAAACAAGCAATCTTTATACAGTAATTATAGCGAAGAAAATGAAATACAGTTTGTAACGACTAATGTAGATTGATTGTATATGCAAATATTAATGCTTCATTACAGATTCGAGTAGTTTCTATAAACTCACGTCAGTAATATAAAATGTTTATGAATCGGTTTTGTGGCGAAATTCGCGGCTCAAATTGAGCACAATAATACCCTAAAATAGAATATCGTTTAGACGTTACTGCTGCAGCCCAATCTTGTCCAAAAATTGTTCTCAATTTTCGACACCCACACGTACATCGCCATGTTTATTTGGGTATGTCCTATCGATTCTCGGTTCTTATGGGGATTCGGGTGTTGCGGTGGGGGAAAAGCCAAAGTTAATTGCGATTTATAATATAGGCAATTTAGATCGACAATTTATCAAACTTTTTCGACATTTCCATTAAACTGACAGAAAAATAACATTAAATTAACAACTGTAGCTATTAAAATAATGTTTCAATGTTTCAAAAATATTAAGCCTTTGAATCCTATATAATGTAATATAGAACATCAAGTGTTAGCTCCCCCCGGATTGTTTTTACACTATCCATCTATCTATCTATGCCTATCTGACACACTTACGTGAATTTTTGCCCTGTAATCACAATAGTTGCAAAGTGAAACTTTGCACTAAAAAGTACAGTTATAGAGACACAAGTTATATATGAATATATACATGAATGAATACCACATAAATTTCAAGCATCTGAGATATCTTCCAATTGTAAGTAACATGTGATCAGGAAGCAAGTAAGGCCCACTCAATCTCACACCCACACACTTTAGGGGTTGCTCTGTCCCCACTGAATACTGGCAAGGGATGTGAATGCTGTGCAGTGTTCTGCCTTCTGGCTCTACTATCGCTGGTGGCGGTGAATTTCTTACGAATAGCATGTGTTATCGGAGGACAAAACTTTATCGTATGTAATGTTTAAAATGCCACTATTCCTTACATCATGTGTTTGGCTAACATGTTATGGATTCTATTATACCATTTATTATATTCATTTTGAAATCAATGGCATTTCTTGCTATCTGATAGGTCAAAAATAGTGCGATTAATTCCCAAATCGCACTATTTTGAGCTTTGCTCGCATCATCTCAAGATTAATCGCATCATTTTTAAGCCAATCAGATTGAAGCTCTGCACCAATGATAGAATTCAACTAGCCAATCAATTTAAAGAAAATGTGATCTGGCAAAAGACCAAATCTGTCGACCATAAATTGTCAATACTCTAGACTGCATTACTGCAGTTTTTTTCATAAAATTCAGCATAAAGGCGAGTCAACAAATAATTTTTCACAAATAATACTGGCCAAATTATCAACAGAATTTTGAATGAAACATTGTCAAAATGTCAACAAAAATAAGTTCCATTTAAGCAACATGCAACACTGAACACAAAGCCACAAGGTATTAAAATATGGAATGATCGATCGTGAACAACATCCTTCGACTGATCTCTTGTTATGTCAGTCAACGTTTCAAAGCAACGCGGTCGTCGCTTTGCTTGAGAGTTCAATAATACCACCTAAGAATCGAAATGATTTTGGAAGGGAAATTGGCCAAAAGTGCCAACAGTAAAATTGGTATGATAGATTACTGATGCCAGAGAGGGATTTAGTTTAGCACGTGCCGTGATCAAACCTGCCCAAGATCGCGTTGTGCCTTTACGAGTTATTAACATGTCCCACAATCCTATTGAATTGGCCGCCGGTGAAAATAGTGCGGATTTCTGTCCTTTAGTTGAGTCATGCTCTAAAATGTCCGTCCAACAAAGACCGGATGTTTGCGGAGCCGTGCAAAGCGATTTGTCAAAAACGTTTCTTGAGAAGGTTAATGCGGTAATTGATAGCTCTCTTACACAACATGAAAAAGAATGTGTACAACGTCTGCTATACAAGTATTCAGATGTTTCCGACGACAAATTAGGTCACACAACACTCGTCACGCATAAGATCGACACAGGTAATAACACGCCGATAAAACAAGCCGACAAGTTCGTGTTTACTTGCTTGTGTGCCATTTTGAAGTCGTAACTGATCACAATGCGCTGCGGTGGCTTCATAGTATGGAACCTAAGGGTCGTTTGGCTCGATGGATTCTGGACTTACAAAAATTTGATTTCTCGGTAGTACTGTACATGCATAAGCCCGGTCGTTTGCATAATAATGCAGACGCACTGCCTCGATTAGTTCAATCACTGTGCGAGCAACCGGCGCAATCTAGTGCGATTAGGACCAATGATCCGCCTGCATCTAATGGGTCAGATGTAGTTAAAACTACCATAAATTTTAAATTGTCTAGCGGAAGAACGGTATCGATTACGTTTGAAGGTTCCAAACCACGCAAAATCGACTCATCCGGGGCCCTAGCGACAGACGCATGCAATGATTGCAATTTGGCTTCTCATTCTAGTACACCAAATAAACACCAAATAATTCTTGTACTAATGAAAACACAAATGTTTCTGAAGAAATGTCTTGCGCCTTATCTGTCAATCCTTCACTCGATCTTGTTAATGCACAACAAAGCTCTATTTATGATGTTGACATGGCTTGTACGTGGTCTTTGGTTCGCGACTGTCCCTGCCATAGGGCTTAATCTTTTGAAATAGTTTAATAGTTAGGTTGCTTTAATTGGTTTATATTAAGTTTGGGCAGGTACCTTGCATGGTTCTTCGAGTCCCGTTTGTACCTCGCCCGTTTAGGGTCCTTATTAGGTTTAATATAGGTATATTTAACTATTATTAAAGTCTTTGTAAATATAATTTATCTGACCCTAATAAAGATAATAATAATAATAATAATAATAATAAAAGCGATCCTTATCTGTCACAACTAATTGAGATGAAAAACAGTGGGGTAACCAAACCTCCGTCTGCAAATGTGCAAGATCCCATTCAAACATGGTATAATCATTATAATCGCCTTTTCCTTCGCGACGGCTTACTAGTTAGATCCATAGGCAGCCGATCTCCTTATACAAATTTCGTAATTGTTGTACCAATCGCCCAACGTGAAACCATTTTGAACGCTGTTCATGACAATCCTTTTGCCGGCCAATTAGGAATATCTCGCACCGAGGAAAGGGTGAGAAAGGGTTACTCCCTGATTAGGCGTGATAGGGTTAACAAGATGGGTGGAGGCGTGTGTACACTTATAAAATCAACAATCCCATTTAAATTACTACCTGAATTACAAGATGAGTGGTTTGAAACACTGTGGTTATATCTAAGACCGTATAAACTCCCTCGAGGCTTTTCATGCCTGATAGTGTGCGTTATTTATCACCCACCATCAAGCGATAATCAAGCTCTAGTTGAACACGTTACTCTGAACCTTGACCTAGCCCTTGTAAAGTATCCAAATGCAGGAATTTTCCTGGTCGGTGACTTTAATAGATGTCCAATTTCAGCATCGCTAAGACACTTTGGGCTAAAACAAATTGTTAAGCAACCTACCAGAAAAAATGTTGCCCTGGATTTAATCCTTACGAATATGTCTAACTGTTGCAATACCCCACTGGTAACCTCTCCTATCGGACATAGCGACCATATTTCTGTGTTATGTACCTTTAAAAATAGTCATGTAAAAAATGAGACCAGTAAAGTTAAAATAAGACGCACTACACACGCCAACAAGATGGTTTTCGGAAAATGGCTAGCTGATTATAACTGGTCGATCCTGTATCGTACTGTTCCGTGTAAAGACAAACTAGATATTTTTATTAACGTCATAAATACTGGGTTAGACTGTTTCTTTCCAAGTAAAACTATCAAACTACATGCTAATGATAAACCACGGGTAACGATTGAATTCAAAGATATCATCAAAAAGAGGCAAAAAGCATATCAAGAAGGGAACATCCAAAAGTACAATAGTTTACGCAACCTAGCAAATAGAGAAAGAAAACAGCTTACGTCCAGCTATTACAATAAAAAAATGAATCAGCTTAAATCTAACCCTAACCCCAAGAAGTGGTGGGAAACCGTGGGATTGTATAAAGCAATTAACTTGCTGGGTACCCAAAGAGAAAGACTATTTCAACCACGGTTTTAGATGAGATTGTTGCTGGAAAAGTTTAAGCAAACAAGATGAACGACTTCTTCATATCCCTTACTAATGAAATCACACCTTTACAACCAATATCTACAGAAAGTCAGTCTGAATTTAGCGAATGTAGCATTCATCCTCAATTCATTATTGATGAAGAAAGCGTGTATAATAAATTGTCTGATATATGTGTTTCGAAATCGCCTGGTCCAAATGGCATACCAAATTGGGTCCTTAAACATTATGCTTATATCTTAGCCTCCCCAGTCGCTTCACTCTTTAATGCCTCGATACAGCAACAACATGAGTAGCTTAACCGGCCTAACCAGCGAGTAATTGATATTCATACGTCACGCCTGGAAGTAAGAATAATAATGAGGTGACGTAACGTAAAGCGTTGCGTAACATAAAGCGTTGCGTAACATAAAACGTTGCGTAACGTTTAAATACTAATAGCGTTGCGTAACATAAAGCGTTGCGTAACATAAAGCGTTGGGTAACATAAAGCGTTGCGTAACATCCATATCGAGAGTATAAACATGGGGAGTGCGCACTGTGAGAGGGGTGTTGTGCGCATAACGGTTAGAATAAAATACACGGGAGATCCTTTGTTAATATAAATAATTTTAACTTACAATAAATAACTTTAACATTTTTCCTTAAAAAGTTCAAATATAGAAGTTCTAAACAGATTTGCATTAATATATATTTCAAAGGGAGGAAAAAGGGGGTTTGACGAATACGAAATCATACTGTTTTTAGAGCAAAATATACTGCGCATGGGTGTGCGCACGGTAGTAATTAGTATTCAAATAAGAGGAAATTTCTTATAAAAAGACTTTTATGTAGGGGTTCTCTCGGGGTTCTGTAGGGGTTATCTCGGGGTTCCCTCGGGGTTCCCTTGGGGTTCCCTCGGTTTTATTTTAAAGGCCACTCGGACAATATTTATTTCGATATGCGGGCTTTTGTGACGTCTTGCGGGACATATTTAGGGCGTCCCGGGGTCCCGTTTGACAAAATGTATAGGTATCGCCATGGAACAGTCTTACGGGACTGTTCCATGGCAAAACCTACACATTTTGTCAAACGGGACCCCGGGACGCCCTAAATATGTCCCGGAAGACGTCCCCAACGCGTCCCTTCGAGCGGGACTTGTTTTAAAAATATGTCCCGCAACAAGGTCCGTAAATGAGTACTTCTACGGGCCTTGCTATATATGTCCCACAAAAGCCCGCATATCGAAATAAATATTGTCCGAGTGGCCCGATTGGCCTTTGAAAAAAAATTAAAATGAAACCGAGGGAACCCCGAGAGAACCCCTACAGAACCCCCCGAGAACCCCGAATACTAATTACTACCGTGCGCACCCTCGTGCGCAAGCGACGCCATTTTGAATACTAATTACTACCGTGCGCACACCCGTGCGCAGTATATTTTGCTCTAAAAACAGTATGATTTCGTATTCGTCAAAGCCCCTTTTTCCTCCCTTTGAAATATATATTAATGCAAATCTGTTTAGAACTTCTATATTTGAACTTTTTAAGGAAAAATGTTAAAGTTATCTATTGTAAGTTAAAATTATTTATATTAACAAAGGATCTCCCGTGTATTTTATTCTAACCGTTATGCGCACAACACCCCTCTCATAGTGCGCACACCCCATGTTTATACTCTCGGTATGGATGTTACGCAACGCTTTATGTTACGCAACGCTTTATGTTACGCAACGCTATTAGTATTTAAACGTTACGCAACGTTTTATGTTACGCAACGCTTTATGTTACGCAACGCTTTACGTTACGTCACCTCATTATTATTCTTACTTCCAGGCGTGACGTATGAATACCAATTACTCGCTGGTTAGGCCGGTTAAGCTACTAACATGTTCCTGCATTATGGAAAAAAGCTGAAGTTATTCCAACACCGAAAACATCAGTACCTACAGATATAACAACCGATTTGCGTCCGATTTCATTGACTCCTACTTTGTCCAAAACCTGCGAAACGTTTGTGTCTGATTGGTTGATCAATTCCATCAGGAATAAAACGATAAAAGACAACGCCGCACAATTTGATTAGTTTGGTACATCATTTACTAAGGGAAACCGATAGGTTACTCACTGATGTAATTTAACCGTTGGTTACAAAATTAGTTGATGAATAAAAATTATTATTATTATTAAAGCGTTTTTATTGGCCGGGCATTCGTGTTGATGTCGAAAAGTATGTTAAGAAATGTGCAGTATGTGCACATCAGACAACACCTGTCCTGTCCAGTTAACGTAAATAGAGCACCAATGGGTAATATTGCTGTAGGGGAACCATTTACATTTTGGGCAATGGATTTCATGGGACCACTGCCCAAAACCAGCCAAGGCAACAAGCACATACTTGTCGTTGTTGATAATTTCACAAAATGGTGCGAGGCGAGGCAATTGTTACTCCGGACCAAAAAGCAAGTAGGGCAGCGCCACGGTTATGTTAAGACGACCTAAATGCTGGAAATTAGGCAGTAGGTGGGTCGGGCCTTATAAAATTCTAAAACGGGTAGGGGTTAACTGAAAAATAGTATCAAAGGGTGGCAAGGAGAAAGTTGTTCATCATTACCAACTTAAGTTAAGCTATGTCCCTTTTCAACCAGGCAAACTTGTTTGCCAAGCTAGGGAAGTAGGTGAGTTTCAGGTGGTTGACGTTGCACCTCAACAAGTGGGAAACCTAAGAGCAAGGCCTGCTAGACTTAGACAAAAAGTAAGACCTCCAGATCGTTATGCCTATTAAAAAGCTTATGTAAATATTTGATTGTAGAAATATAATTAGAGAATGTCCTTGGGACGAGAACATTTAAGGAGAATGGTGTAATTATAACAATTGTGTATTATAGTTAAATAATTCATTAACATAAATTGTGCGTGGGCATGATACAGCATAATGCGGTAGGCACTCCCTTTCTGTACTACCTTTCCTTTATGTAGTAGATGTAAATTATGTTTAGTCCAGAGTACGAATTAGCGGCTCGCACTTCGCAATTTGCGAAGCGTTTCTTTGATTTTGCTAAGTAAAATTCATATGGAGATGGAGAAATGCAAAGCAAGTTGAAGGAATTACTGTAACATGCTCTTCTGCCTTATAGTTTTGCACACTTATTTACTAAATTTATTGTTCAAACTCAAGAAATTCAACATAATTTTGCTTCATATTTGTTCCTAAATTTACTTTTCTACTAAAAGAATGTGAAAATGAAGAATATGGCTGAAATTATTTCGAAATATTCACGAAATGGCCACCATTTTGTCAGTATTTACAAAATCGAAGAGTTCCTTGAAATTTCCTTAAAATTTTCATGAAAAATATTTGCGAATCGATTTTTCCTCCATAATTTGTACCCTGTAGTCATCGTGTCCTAGTTACTTAGAGTATAAATGTAGAGACATTACCATTAATAAAGTAGATTCTAACTGGATGTGTTAACGTCTGTTATTGGGAATCTCGGTATGCTATAGACCAAATGCCTCAATGATGGGCAGAAAATATTTGTCAAACACGTAAATGTTTTGGTGTGGAGCATTTGATTTTTTTACCAACACATTTCAAATATTCCTACCCTCTGGAAGAAATTAAGATCAAATTGCAGAGGGGGGGAGGCAAAAATTGATCAAATGTCCCACATATGCCCGACCTCCCCCCTGGGACTTAACATTGATAGGTGCAAAATATTGCACGTTTGACGTCAGGATACCAGGGAGCGTTCATAATGTATTGGTAAGGGGGCTAAGGGAATTTTGCATTTTGAAAGAATATTTTTTGGATTGCCCCCCTCTTCACCAAGATATATTTTTCAGTGATCCCCCCAAATACTGATTTTGAATACATACTTATTATCATGACCCCCTCCCCCCTCAACTATAACACATTGAAAAATATTTGCTTCTAATTGTTTTCATCCTGTGCTTGTGAAAAATCAAAAAACTGCATATAAAAAGATCAAAATAATTATGCTTTGTGTTTGTATTATAGTTTATAATATAATATTAAAGGTCAAAAGTTGTGAATAGTAAATAACAGTACTTCATACATCATCAATCCCCACCCTTTAATGAAGTGTGCTGTTCCAGCCCAGAACATTTTTAACCCTTTCATTACGGGAGCTATTCTTTGACAAGTAAATTCATTTGTAAGAGTAAAAAACTAAAGTGGCCACTGCTGTACTTAGGGTTAATGGATAGTTTTTAATGTAAAGCAAATACATGTAGGATTTTCAATGTCCCCCCCCAAATTTTGGTGGACAAAATGCTGGCCCCCCACCAAATCCCGATAGCCCCCCACCATATAAACTATGAACGCTCCCTCACAAACAAAAATTATGGCAAATTTGCTTTCGGTCATTTGAAGATTTAGGGGAAGAGTATTTGACTAAACAAAAATCAAAACGGCGACAAAAGGGTCTGAAATATGTTTGAGTATATGTACGAGCACACATTGCAAGACTACAATCGAGGAACTTGCCTTTTAATATTTTGAAGAATTTAACCCAAAGGTGCAACTGTCTTTCATAAAATAATTATTGAATTCGGTTTTGCCATGACATGAAAAATTAGCAAGCCCTCAGTTTGTGTTATTCGCCCAATTCAGATATCATGCTCAACTCAGACACTCAGTTACTCATTCAACAATAATATTGCTAAATAGTTGAGCCACGTACCTCTTTCACCAATTTTTTGTTTATCAAGAACACTCATGATTCATGACACCTTCTATATTAAACTGGTCGTATAAAAGTTCAAAAATCTCTTCGCTATACAATATAATCTCCTAGTTTCGTGAGACCTTCGCCGTAAATAATAAAACAAAATCTTCGTTCTACAAAAGATGACAACCGCTTAATTTACATGACGTTTTGCCAACAGGTGGGAATTTGGCCAGCGCTGGTCAGCAAATTGCGGGCGCACGCGAAATATTTTTAAAAAAATTGTTAAAATGAACAAAAACAAGTTTTTGTGTGTTCTTTTTTTCCAGAAAACAGTGTATGTATCAGTACTAAAATACTTTTCTACAAAGTTTATGACAAAATTAACAGGAGGAAAGAAATTGGACTGAAATCAGAGAAATATAAAGGATATTTTTCTACGACGGAACATGAGCGAAATTTTACTTTGTTCGAAGATGCTATTTGTCTTGGCCTCGTAAACATATAAAATTAGAAAGTTTAACTTACGGTGGGTTTGAACTTCATTTTCCAACGCATTTTTCTATACAAAAATTGCCATAATAGTTTTCTCATCAAAACCTGTCAGATTTCGTACGGCCAAAATCGGCATTTTTCGAAAAATAGGAAAATGCCAAATTTTCAACTTAAGATTGCAAAAAATCTAGCCGAGAGCCTCAAAACGAGACTATCCTTAAACGGTAGTCTGAACCTTTCTTAATCCCTTAATCAAAATAATTTAGATATAAAAATTCGCGCTGATACCAAAAACAGCGACACTATTTATGTGATCTGAAATTGTTCACAAAAGTACCTTTAAAAATGCTGCCAGAAATTCTATGTTTATACTATTCTTGCTTGTTAAAGCGATTCGATTGAGAGATTAAAGCCCATTGATTCCAGACAGTTTTGAAATCATATGAATATTTTGCTTTTGTTTCCCAATATAGTAAATAGTTAATTCAAGATGTGAAAATCAGCACAGTAAAATGATAAAGAAATAAATATTTCAAAATTTTGTCGAGAGCCTCAAAACCAAATACGGTTTAAAATACCCCTAATAGCATATGCATTATATTGGGGAATAATTTGTTTACATCAAAATTCGCGCTAGTACGAATTTTGGCGATTTTCTGGGATTTTCCGTCGAATTCCGGGAGTCTCCGATCTTTTCCGATACGTATAAAGATGTTTCTTTACGCAATTTTTAAATTTGTAAAAGTTATTATTCATTTGCTTACACTCTCAGTCAGTCAATCAATTAAATAATTTCGGTTGGTAGAAAAAAACTAGGTCAAATGTGTAAGAATCGCCCGGAAATTCAATAGCCAAGTTTACTCGCCCCAGATCTCATTTCGAACAACCGCGCGAAATCCAACGCATGCTCAAACAAAATTCCCACCTGTTCGTTTTGCCTAATGTGAGAGATGCAAACCACTGACCCTTACAATAATTCCGTGGGCAACGCTTATCCCCGAGCCGGCGCGAAGCGCCGTGCGAGGGTACTAATTCCGCTCGGATATTTACACCCGGGAAAAAAGGAAAGCAATGGGAAATCGAAAGTTCATCCAGTTTTGCGGGCGCATGGCTATGTTTCATCCCATCATTCCCATGTTAGGAGTGGAATGAGCGAATTATAAAAATATCAGTATCAGTATAAAGTCTGAATTATAACTTATAAATCGCTTTTTGGGACTTCAGGAAAAGCGGCGGAACAAATTTATCGTTTATACTTTATAAAAAAGGATAAATAGAGATAGATGGTCGAAAAAATATGGCAAGTTTCTTATATTATATTGTTGATGTATTTTAATATAGCTGTAAAAATGTTGTTTTATTTACATAGATTTTCATTTTTTTTCCAATTAAAGTATCCTATATTTTATGTCATCAAAAAGTTCCAACTTAAGGTGGCTCCCTACAGTTATAGTACGTTTGAAACACGATCTATATAGATCAGACGTCTCCTCGCGTTCCACGCGTGGAATCTTCGTGACCCGGCAGAAATTTTGAAACAAAGCCGCGGGAGGTTATTTTCGGAGACTTTATAGCGAAGAAACCACAAGTTTTTCATTATTTGAAATTAATTTAAACAGTACGTATGTTTTTAACCAGTTTCTAAGCTTTCTTTTAGTGTGTTTTCACCTATATATGTTCAGTATTATCCTTTATAATGTTCAAAATCATCGACTTAAAAAAACTTGCATTGACTTAAAAAATCTGAAATTATATTTTAATTATATTCTCTTCAAGGCAGTCTAGGACTGTCAAAGTAATATAATAGTCTTCAAAGCAATTGAAAGTTTGAAACTTATGTTATTCCTGTAGTGTTTGACATATTAAAAACTACAATACAGACAGTTTAATAATACGAGTTGTCTTATGAAAAATACATGTTGTTTGAATGTTTGAAAAGTTGTCACACCGATATCGATTTTAACAACCAAAACAAATTGAAGTGGTAACCGTTTTCCGCGCGTAATACAAAAATATACAAAATTTACCAACTTCACAGCGCTATATATTCCACATTTTACAACATTTCGCAACCAAACTTTGCAATTTTACTAAACTTAGGATGCTCTTTCCAGCTGTACTGATATAATTTCCTAGTTCAAAAGTTAGTTTAATAGGGGAATGGTCCATTGGCGAGTTAATAGTATTTCTATTTCCATGGTAATTAATCATGCATTTTCATCTCAAACAAGTAAAGAATATTTGGCACAAGCCAAGAAATAGGAATAAAAATACACAACAAAGAACCAAGCACAAAACTATACACTCGTTTGATTTTGTTTCAATTCGTGTAATCGTCAGGGTTGCCAACTGTAAATGTGTGAAATTCCCAACTAAGCTTCCCAAATATCCCGAGATTCCCCCAAAAATCCCAATGTTCCCACTTTCGTTCCCAGTCCCCAAAGACCCCAACCTGCGAACGGGCATACTCTGAAAAAGAGATTTAGAGATCGCGCCGGTTTCTCTAAATATGCGTAATACATCATGTTGTATAAATGAAACATACTTCAGTTGGATAAACTGATCTAGTATAACATTTGTAACATAAAGTTCAATAGGATGCCAGCAGACGAACGCTGGATTTTTTGAAAATTCTTATTATATTATTGTTTATTTCAATTTAAAATAATTTTACAATTTTTAATTCTCGAACTTTCTGTTCTCAAAAATCCCAAAAAAATCCCGAGCATGAATTTTTAAAACAAAAATCCCAAAAAGTTCCCAACTGCTTTTTAAAATCCCGAGATCTCGGGACAAAATCCCGAACTTGGCAACCCTGGTAATCGTGTTGTTCACGCATTATAATTCAGACGCATGCGCAAAATGCGATCATGTCGAGTCGATTTTTTTTGACGTCAGCAACTTCAACTGGAATTTCGAGCTGTTTTTCTCGTGATTCCTTCAGTAAAAATTTTTAAAACTTTGCACAATTGTTAAACAAGGCAAGAAGAAAAATATATCCAAATTTCAAAAAATTCTACAGATAAGTTTCTCTGTAATCGAAATTCCAAAATATCTCGAAAACTTACTTGTAAACTACCCTTCAAATTTTTATATGTTATTCCTTTGTGGACCATAAATCTTCCAAAAAAAAGTTCAGAAAAATTGACCGAAGGAAAAAAAAGATATTTTCCATTCAATCTGAAAATAGACAATATAAGCGCAGAAGATAAGACACTATGGTTGTCATAGCAACACCAACACTATTCCTGTTTGTCCATGAATGGACAGCCCAAGACCTCTTTACATTCGTGGAAATGTTCATTTTGCCCTGTCATAAGTGTATCTAATAAAAATTTGGTTGAAAGCGAAAGTTACTGAAAAGTACACATAGTTTTACAGAACTGTAGGGAGCCACCTTAAAAGGAAAGCGAAATCGTTTCACACGACAGAATTTGTATATTTTCATCTGATTTCATTTCAAAAACTACTTTATCGGTAAAAGGCAGTTTAGTTTTACAAACTTTTCGAAACGTCTTACCGGTTGCATTTAAACAATAATTTGAAGCTTATAGAATGCATAAGACCATACCTACACCATATACCTTGTATGGCTTACTTTTGTAGTTTTTGTGACCTGTTTAACTGTTTTGTACTCCAGAAAGAAGTTTAATTATATTCAGTGTGACCAGATTTTTTCAGGACCAATTACTAAAAATGCCTGCGGAAAATTACTAAATCCAGAAAAAAATTACTAAAAGTTGCACACTGGCAAAACAGCTCATAATTAAATCGGTTTTGCATTAAACTACCATAATGCTTAGCGAGTATAATGAGTATAAATATTATTTATATTGCTCCTATAATTTATTAACCCAAGATTTCAGGCTTTGGGCCAGGGGCGGTGGAGGCTGCAGAGCTGGGACCTTTGCCCCACCCCCCAATACCCAAACCGCTCCGCCGGCCCTGCTTTGGACAAAATAGAAAGCATTGTTGCAGAAACATTTGAGAATTTCTGTTTGCCAAATTTCACGTTTCGCATGTGTGATGCTTGTTGATGCTTGTTGCAAAAACGTCGTTTGCCCTGTCCAGGCGCAGGCCTCAGGAGTTGTGACAGGCACCAGTGGGCTGAGTTGCCTTACCTGCCCGAACTGCCTCCCGCCTGTGCCTAAATAGCATTGACGAGGACACTATTTTCTCTCAAAATGTGACAGTGTTCATACAAAACAATTGGTAAAATTTGAGAAATTCATCTTTTATCTAATTACCAACAGATTACTAAATTTCCCAAAAAATTACCAAAAAATTACTAAAAATATTTAATTACTAAAAAAGTCCCAAAAATTGCCAAAAATTACCAAAAGTAATTAAAATTACCAAATCTGGTCACACTGATTATATTATTAATCGTGTTGCCACTTGCCATGGCTACTGTGCTTCCTCTTCTCGAAACAAAATTTCCATTTTTTATTCTTTCAAAATAAATTTCTCAAAATATTGTTTCCTTCCACTCTTCTTTCCAAACTATTAGAGTAATGATCAAAATTTTATTGGCACATTTAAAATGAAGCTAGGAAAACACAGTGATTACGTCAAGTAAAACATTTCATGTGGCGATAGCCTTTGATTGCGTCGTGAAGAGGGGTGTGAGCTAAGGATCCAATTCTGTTTTCTAAGCCACAAATTTGTTTTGAACGCAGATATCCGACTCGCCTACAACCTTTGCATGGCAGATTTTGTGATGAAAAAGATTAGCAATAGTAATGTTTTGGAATGTAGTGTCTGGCAATGTTCAGCTGGGGCGAGGGGTTACTGCAAGCATGTATTTCTAGTTTATGATAATCGACCGGGCACAGAATAATGACGTACACAGGGGCCGGTTTAGACTTGCTCCAAGTCTGTCTCTTATAGGGGTTTATATTGGGGAGTTGGGAAATGCGGGCGGGAGGAAATTAAGGCGGACGGCGGGCGGGACGCGATAAAATTGGAAGAGGAGAGACCAGTGAACTATAAGTAAACTGGAACGCTAACTCCTATGATCAAGTCCTATGATTGAATGATTCGTTGAAGCCAATGCGCGGGAATTTGAACTTTCAAATGAGGCGGATCGTTATCGTATGTGGAAAAAAATGACAAATGTTTGAACGTGCCGAAGCAAACTTTGCTCTTTAACTCAGAAAAAATATTGTAGAAAACACTTCGGCAGCCCCCAAATTAATTTTGCACTATACTCCAGGTATTGCTTTCATCTTGAGCTTTTAGTCCTTGCTTTAACCCTTCTAAAATATAAACAAATTGACGATTTTCAAGTGGTACTATTTTTGTCTTCGCGCCTTCTTGTTTGTCATCAGTGAGTACTTTGAATATGACGGCTGAGCTAGCTTATATATAATCCTTATTTTAACTGTCAAAACTGAATACAGTTGCTGCATGCTTGAAAAGCAATTTTTTAATGTATCTTATATTTTTCTATTTTAATTTTATCCTAAAATCTCTTAACTCTTTTTGGAAAGTCTCATAACTCAGAAAAACCAAACATTTTCGCGCGGTTTTTTGACAAATTTTGTTTTTTTCCAGTAATATTTCAGAAACTGAACGACCTTTGTTCATTGTAAGTACTTGAGTAAAAAGTTTAATTGTTCTAGTGTAGTCAAAGATAAATAGTGAAAGTATAAAAGGAAATTAAAAGGGTAAAATTTTGCAATATAAAAAGCGGCTTCAATTCCTCCCCCCTGAGTTAGCGTTCCAGTATACTTATAGTTCACTGGGAGAGACAGACTTGTTTGCCTTGCAGCGCGCCAAATTTACCGGTTGATTTTTCCACCGGAGGCGGGTCAGTAGCCCGCTGCTCATTCAAAATTAATTAAATAAAAGCTGTCATCAATCGTCATCTGTAGCTATGTCGGTAGGCTGTAGCTTCGGAAGTGAGAGAAAATAATCCCAGCTTGTGGCGATTAACTGAGACTGACAATGCGATCTATAAAGGATGATCTACGGCATGGAGTTATACCTATATTTTCCCTATCTATATATTGAAGTTCTCATTGTATTTTTCAGGTAGTTTTACACAATAGTCAACCGCCATATTATCTATATATTTAAATTTATTCTTTGTCATTTCAATGACAGCAATTTTCGTTTTGGAATGTGATTATGTGTTTCAAGATTTTTCGCTTTACAACTATAGATTTCATTATTAAAACTTTTGTCTAGCGTTCCAGATACTGACTAAATTTAGTGAATAGATCAAGAGAGAAGCTCTAAATTTAAACAAGCTTTTATTTTTTTGCATGCTGTACTAAATAAGTTTCTTCTCACGTCAGCTTTCACGACAACGGTACAACACAGAACGCAAGTTTTATTCTTTGAATTTGGCGATATATCTAATAATAATAATAATAATAATAAAAGTCTTTATTGTAAAATATAGCATCACAACATACGTGTGGCTTTACAAGATTGTCAATAAGAAAGGCAAGAAGATTACAATTCTATTGTACCTACAAACTAATTAGTTTCAAGATAGTAATTGACTCTAAATTATTTTATAATAAGTTAAAAATAGATAAAAATTAGAGCATTAGGTTAACCTACATACTACATCAATACCTAGTTATTAAAAATAATTGAATAAACATCTATTACAAAAAGACCGTTTAAAACGTTCAGTTTTAACTTTAGGAAGAGTGAATGGGTGTTCTCGTTCTCTTAAAATCCTGTGTCTCTTCTCCGGGAGTAGATCATATAAGACATGATCAGGATCATTCACAATTTTATTAAATAACGTTTTGTCACGCTCTTCTATCAGTTCAGGCATTTTATATTATTTTAAAACGTATCCGTATCGGTAGGCTCGTCTGAAAAATTTATCAATACGCTCTAGATATTTCTTCAACAAGGCGGAACCCCAGACTTCAATCCCGTAATAAAATAACGATAAGATCAACGTTTCGAATAACTTATTAAGGTGATCCTTGGAATAACCATACGACTTGCATACTCGTAAAATATACATACGGCTTCCAGCTTTCGATAATAGATTATCAACATGTATATCCCAGCAATTAGGGTCGTCTTGGAATGTCATCCCGAGAAGTTTTAACCATTCTTTGCGCTCGATCTCGCCAATTCGTGGTGGTGTTTTCCACTCATGACCATTTCCCACGTTTTAGATAAATTTAGCGACATTCTGTTCTCCATTGCCCAGTTATCAATGTTGTTGACTTCAACTATAGCTGTGTCACCACCCATTTCGACGGGAGCACTAACAGTTATATCGTCAGCGAACTTAATCAGTAAGTTATCTTTCGGTTTGAGAGGTTTGATATCGTCAACCATAAGAGAAAACAAGAAGGGACCGAGGACCGCGTACCCTGCGGTACACCTCTGTTGATGTCAACAAATTCTGTCACAATTCCATCCACAACAACTCTTTGTCTTCGATACATGAGAAAATTAATTATCCAGTTGATGATATAGGGATTAAGATTAGTCAATTTAAGTTTTTCACATACAATGTCATGGAGTCAAAAGCTTTGCTAAAGTCGAAAGATACAATTCGAACAAAGTCAACATTCTCATCTTCTAACCATTTGAGCCAATGGTATTGACATGTTAAGAGAGCAGTTGTGGTATTACAACGCCTTTTGTATGCAAATTGATCATTTCTTATAATAGTATTCATATGTGACGATATTTCCAGTTTAAAAACAAGCTTTTCAAATAGTCTCATTATAACATTCGTAAGTGAAATTGGTCTTAATTGGTTACGCTCGGATAGTGGAGTTTCTTTCGGTATTGGAGAAATGTTCGCAAGTTTCCAAAGCATAGGGACACACTGCTGTTTTAATGAAGCATTCATTACATGGGTGAGTATCGGAGCAAGGTATTTCGCAAAATCTCTCCATAGCCAGTATGGAAGCCCATCCGGTCCTGATGCTGTTCGTTTAAGCTTTATCATAGATCTTTCTACATTAACCTCATCAACTGTGGGGATATAAGTTCCTACTGGGATGGATACTGGTACGGGAGGCGTATACTGAGTATCTACACGAGTGTAAGCTTTGTTGGAGTGATATTACTATTAATCTCTTGCATAACCACACATCATTTGCGGTAGATAACGGCGGTTAACATGCAGATTTGGAAGTTAAAAAAAGTTAAAGTATTAAAGTGTAAACAATGTGTGAACTTAGGTGTCGAATAAATTAAAGCACCGCAAGGCACAAACTTGTCAATCAACTTTCCCGCCGAATTTATAATCGGATTCAAATTCCTGCAAGGGAAACAAGTCTGTCTCTCCTCTTAGTCTAGGACCTGTATAGGAGTTTGTATGCGTTTCATTTACCACAGGCAATCTCAACTGTTATAGGGTAAAATGACCATGGCGGTCAACATGGCATATCTGCCAAAACCTGAATCCGGGACGAAAGTCTTGAAAATGACCCCGCCCTGAAACGGCAGTGTCGACATAGCTCTAACTTCCGAAAAGCAGAAGGGACAGCCTTTCTGAAGTGCTTATAGTGTTTAGAAGGTTGCTTTTAGGGGTGGTTATTGGAAGGAAAAATTTGTCTAAGTATAATATTTTACAAGAAAATGACCATGCACCACCCCAGGTCAACTGCTAATTATGCATGAAATAACTAATATACCTGGCAGAGATTAAATTTTCTTATTTCTTAAAATTTTTTATCATGGGGATGAAAAATTATGCTTAATTCAATATAATTATTGTAGATTTCATAAGGATTGACATTGTTTTGTTTAAATATAATACATTTTATTTCACTTTATCGCATACAAACTCCTATACAGGTCCTAGACTATGGAGTATGGTAGACTTGGAGCAAGTCTAGGGCCGGTTGTATCAAAGGTGGATAAATTATCCGGTGGATAAATCCTATCCGATGGATAAATCTTCTATCCGATGGATAGTTATCCGTTGGATAAAAATGCGTTGTACGAAGCACGGATAGCAGGGTGGATAGCTATCCGTCGGATAAGCTTAAATTTAACCGGGAAAAAACGGATTTTCCTGAAATTTCTTACCTTAACGTCAGCTGTTGCTGAGCTTTTGTGAACTTTATAATTCTACTTGTATAAAATCCATCCATATCTTGAATTAAGGGACCGGTCATAAAGTATGTGTATTGGGGGGTGGAGGGTATTCCAAAATACTACCATAAAATTTGGCATCCCCCCGAAAAGCGTCGGAAAAATTTAATACCCCCTCAAAGGTGATGAAATGTTTCGTACCCGCCCCCCCCCCACCCCACCCCACCCAACCAATCACCCTCTCCCAAAAAAAACATGAAACAAATATAAATGCCAAGAACATAATCTGTTACAAATTGTTATTGTTAATCCAAGTTTTGAGCATTTCCATAAATTTAATAGTGCTCTTTTACATCACATGTATCCAATCCGTACTTTTGTATGCTTGCCAGTATTCCATTAATAGGACTTGCCTGACTATCTTTTCCGTACCTAATAGAGGTCCCGGCCATGCGCATTATTTATGGATATATCAACAGAACGTCGTGACGTATTTAATATATTTTTCAATATTTAAATCATTCTAAACGAGTAGGGGAGCTACCCGACGGTAAAATTACGTAATCAAAGACTGTTCAGGTTAAACTAATAGGTTCCGATCGAGACACTTTCCGATAAATGCTACTGTGCTACATGGCAATTTAATTATTATAAGAACATACACTCAATTTTATTAAAGTATTAAAGTTTGTAGTTTTACTCATAGACATAGTATTAGACTCATTTTTTTGTTTCGTACCCCCCCCAACTTACCCTCCACCCCCCCAGTACACATACTTTATGACCGGTCCCTAACTTGCGTTAAATTTCCCGTTGTTGGTTGTATAATTGAGTATACTTTTTCCTGTAGAATACATTAAATATTTTGTTCCATGACCTTGCACACATTTCATAACAATTTTAAGGGGGTACACTACAAAATTTTAAAGGAAAATCCTATTTTTGAAATTAGCCATATTATGCATCGTTAATGATCCATTTTTCGTTTTCTGGTCTTAATTTTTCTATTTGTTTGGCGGAAAATGGGTAAATAGGGGAAAATAGCAGCTTGTTTTAAATTTTGTCCCGTAGTAACCACCATAGCAACGACATCCACCTACCCCCCCCCCTCCCACCCCTAGCTATATAGTGAATTTAAACGATTTTATTTCAAATTACACCAAGTACAAGTAGGTTATATTTAGGCGGGAGAGGCGTTATAATGGCGTGAAAGTAAATTGTGTTCACGCTATATATTTTGTATAATTACGGTTCCACTTCAAGGCTTTGACTGATTGAGGACATCCTGTAAAGTCCGACGAAAGTCGATCTGCCATAACCTTTCAAAGAACCGAAGGGTTAAACATTGGTGTCTTTTTAAAGACGGCAACGGCGGAGGTCACAGCTGGGAACCAAACTTAGATGTTGAAATAGTACGTGTTAAACATTTTTGAAAAAATCTAGCATGGCATTTTCATGATATATATGCCTACCTCTCCCGTTTAGGATATGTTTGGCTATGTGACTTCGACCCCGAATTAGTCAACGTATATTTTGTTAGCATATGAAAATATAGGGGAGCTCCATGTCCAATTTTTCATTTGTGCTTATAATATAAGTAGCTTTTATTCAGTTTTCAATTTTGACCTAATTAGCAGTACGCTAAAAACGATATCCCCTAAAGTAATGAACCAAATGACTTCAAATTTTCAGTGAAGCTTTGTGTATACCTTATCTATGCTGTGACCTAGGATTTTTGAAATTGGCTAAATCTGTGATGTACAATCATTATTTTTCTGACCGAAACGACATAAAAATATATGCGACATCAACTCCTTCAGAAAAAAATAACTAAAACTCAATAGTTTTTAAAGATCCTAGTTCACAGCATACACGTCATATACTGGTTTCTATTTTTACCATTTTTGAAGATTTGTCATGTTTGGTTGTCTTGTAATCGTTTTTATCGAGACACCATTCTTTGACTGCTGAGGGTAATTATATTGGTAACCATGGCAATCATAATTTTGAAAACTGTGTCATTGGTCATCGTTTGATCAGAGGAATAGTTCTGGGCAAAAAAATTATTGAAATAGCCATTTTTAAGAAAATAATAATTTGTTGTTGTGTACCACCTTAAGAACATTTTCTCTCAAGTTTTGATTGGCTAATCAAAGCGAACGAACAAAAATTACAAAATTCGCCGTCTTGTTGTCTATTGCCTAATTTTGTTTTAGGCCGTAGGATGAGCATCCAAAAGATGCAATTCCGTTGCACCCCTCGTGGAACTACGTAATTTTCGCATGAATCAATAGATAAAAACTTACTTTATCAGAATCCGTTGCTCCCCAAGCGAAACAGGTGCGTGCACAATTGGGAAAAAAATCCCTCCAAAGTTTGCTATTTTCGCGCTTCGAAATATTCGAACCGCCATTGTTTTGGTAGCAAATACGCATGCGAATACAGCCAAACTCGCACTGCGCACGCGCAGACAGGAAAAATGGATTTTCCCTGTGGGTTTTCCCCGTAAAAACAACAAAATAAAATCACGGAATAGATCGATGAAACCTTGTAATATTAACGAATAAATACACACACATTAAATATTGTTTAAAACACATTGTACATTTTGCTTGCTCATATGCTAAATCACTTCAATTGATTGGCTAATTGTTTCAAAATACCGTTTTAACGTTTAATTCTACTTATTAACATCCTAATTCAAATACAAATTTGTGAGGTAAAAAACCCACCAGTATTAAACAGGACGGAGAATATATAAATATACATTCACACGATCAAGGAACAAATTAAATATTTCGCTAAACTAAGCCTAACAACAAGCCTTGGCCAAACTTAAGAAACATTGTCACGGAAATATTCGTGATTTTCAATGTTTGCTCAAATGTTTCCGTCTCCCACATCTGGAAACATTGGCTTTTATTGCAGAAACAAAATTTGCTTCCCGGAAAGCAAAAATATTTCCTACCAAATTCAGAAACATTTGATGAAACACTCTTTCTGCATTTGCCGACGCTGGTAGGACAATATGACATACCGAAACATTGGTAAGACAAATAATATGACAAATATCTTTGCACAACAATGTTTCCCAGTTTGTCCCGGGCTTTAATGGATATTTATATAAACTCCTAGGAAAACCTCTGATTGAATCTTTAATGTATTATTGAATAACTATGCAAGATATGTTTGGCGCTTCTTAAATTGTGCGTTCCATCCATCGCTTAAGTATATTCTATGGATACCAATCTTGGATGTGGACCAACTTTTCCTTTCGTTCCAACCATCTGTTAGATAGATAGATAGATTTAATAAAATACTTCGCAGCCATAGGCTGAATTGCGTATTTTTTTTACAAGAAAATTTAACTAATTACGAGAATATAAAAGAAGAGTTTATCAAGCCATTATAATGGCATTCCATATAAATATTATATATACAAGATGATTATTACTTTAATATACTATAAAATTTAAAATTATTAAAAATATTAAGTCATTTCAATAGCATTAGATAAATGATTTGCGGCACGAAGCCACAAAAAAACTAGATTGAAAAGGATTAGTGTTACATCTAGGAATTTCAAATTTCCTATCGTTTCTTAAATCATAAAAAGAAGTATGTGTAGGTGGCAGTAA
This sequence comes from Trachythela sp. YZ-2020, assembly GCA_016169945.1. Taxonomy (NCBI): domain Eukaryota; kingdom Metazoa; phylum Cnidaria; class Anthozoa; order Malacalcyonacea; family Clavulariidae; genus Trachythela; species Trachythela sp. YZ-2020. The sequence continues at coordinate 143,144 of JADLSH010000356.1, forward strand.
ACTTCGTAACTTATGATTTTCATCAGCAACTACTGTTTGAAATAAACTAGTGCAAATATTTTCATGATGAACAGACAGTGACTCCAATCCACAACTAATTAAAGCGTCTTCGTAATTAGTGTTTGGACAGATAATTCTAATAGCTCTTTTTTGTAATCTTTCCAATTCGGAACGCAAGTATTTTGGCAACGAATAGTAAATGACAGGGATACCATAGTCGATAACTGATCGAATACATGTAACATAAAATAGAACCAGATCATTCCGAGGAATACTGGCCCGTTTGAGTTGGATCAGGTAATAGATTCGTTTGGATACTTTTTAACTACCTCTTCGATATGCAAATTCCACGTCAGCTTATTATCGAATGACAAGCCCAGAAGTTTAACGGATTTTACGACTCGAATACTTTTATTGTTAATAAGTATCGGGTTAAAATCACGAGGACTTTTGAGAAGGAAATACGGAGCTCCTTACATTTCTCTTCATTCAGCTTCATTTTATTGTTTTGGGACCATTGTGACATCTCATTAGCAATTGTCTGTGCTCTACTCTGTTGGTTTTGTCAACTGTTTCCGATACTGTCGTATCATCCACGTATTTCCATAAGTCAGTATCTGTGATAGATAAATCATTTATCAAGATTAAAAAGAGACATGGACACAAAATGTTGACTTGAGGGAAGCCAGAAGGTACTGCACCCCAATCTGAAAAACATCCTTGTGAAAGTTTGACTCTTTGGAATCTGTTACTTAAGAAATCAATAATCCAGTTTATAACACTTCGTGGTAGATCTAACTGAAGTAGCTTATTAAACAAAATTCTATGATCAATTAGATCAAAAGCTTTTTGGTAATCAAATAAAATGATTCTAGTTGTAGAACCGGTACCGTCAAGCCCGGAGGTCCAGTTATGCACCATACTAAGAAGAGCAAAGATCGTCGATGATTTAGGAATTGCTCCATACTGATTGGGTCAATTTTCTTCAAAACAGCTGGTTTCACATAATCATTAACAACGAAATGCTCTGCAACCTTCGAAATATTAGGTGTTAATGAAATGGGCCTAAGTTCTTTTTTCAGGTCCTGTACTATTTTTACTTTTGGCAGCGGTGAAACATTCGCAAGTTTCCATATTGCAGGTAGGCGTTGTTGTTTGTAGGATGCATTTAGGAGTAAACTAATTGGGAGGGCAAGGATTACAGCATACTCTCGCAAGAGCCAATTGGGCACTTCGTCAGGGCCACCACTTTTACTAGAGTTGAGTTTTTGTAGATGTGACAAAACCCTTTCTTCAGAAACTTCTAAGAATTCTGGGTTTTCCTCTAAGTTAAGTCGATCTAACGGTGAAGATAGTTGATATTCTGATAAGGGCTCAAGAAAGGCTATATTTATTCTGTTTGCTAGTTCTTGTTCCGATATATCTTCAAGACCAGCGATATTTATCAAATTTATTAGGGAGCTATTCATTGATTTCATTCCTCCTAGGCGTTTAATTTCACTCCACCAAGCTTTAGGGTTATCTTTTTCTTTACTGTGAACCTGGGTCGTATAGTATTTTGATTTACACGCTTTTCTCTCACGATTGACAATATTTCGGTAGTATTTAAAGCAGTTGGATTTTGGACCGTAACTGAAAAAGGCTTCTTGTCTTTTTTTTATAAATGTTTTCAATTTATCGGTCATCCAAGGAACATCTGCAGAGATTTTCTTAATCCGTTTAATTGGCATGAGGAGGTCAAGACCAATAGATACAATGTCATAAAAAAAATTCGCCATATCTTCGCAGCTTTGTGATTGAGCAAAAATTTCAGGCCAAAGGATTGATTGTAAAAATCTCCCCATGGCATCTTTCTTACTCTGACGAAGGTCTCGTTTGTATACAAATGTAGGTTTTGCTTTCTTCACAATGTGGGTGGGTGAAACTACAACTGTGTTGTGATCAGATAATCCAATTGGAGGGAGTATTTGCGGAGACTTGTAGAACTCATGCATGTTAGTTAATATAAGATCAAGTATTGCTTCGCCTCGAGTTGGTGATTTAACAATTTGTTTCAACCGAAAATGCTTAATTATTTGATTCACATTTAGACGATTGAAATCCCCGGCAATGATAATACCGCAGCTATAAAATTTTGCTTCGACGTCGCTCAGTGTCTGAAATAAGTGACTCTGCATGCTGAAATCGTCGGCACTGGGGGGGTGGTATAGGACGGCAACTATGATTGAGGAAAATTCACGAGGAAGTCGTCTAGGTTTTATATGAAGCCATAAGATTTCGTGTTCGGAACAACATGAAATTTCTGAAAGGATTTTGAGTTTCGTATCACCGTCTCTGATATAAATACAGATTCCGCCATGGTTGTTTATAGATCTATCTTTGCGTATGATTGTAAACCCAGGTATGCTTACAACGCTGTCTGTAATTGAGTCATTGAGCCAAGTTTCAGTTAGAAAGGATAAGTTTATCTCATTTTCCATCATGAATTCACGGACTTCGTCTATTTTAGGGGCCAAAGATCTCACATTAGTCACCATTAATTTTGGAATAAAATTACTAATCCTCTGTTTTAATGTAGTGGTATTAAGTTGATGGAATTCTGTAGTAAGGGGCTTACATGGCAGTGTACAGTTATTTGGAAGGTCAACAGATTCGTTTAATAATGACTGGGTGGTCTTGTTGGGATGTCCATCAGGGGAGGCATATAAGGGTAGTTTACATGGGGATAAAAAAAAGGGTGTCTCATAGTATTTAGGGGACTTTGGGGGGGGTATGGGGTTTGACCGTAAAAAGGGGGTGGAAAAAATTGTTGTTGGTGTGGTTGAAGGGACTGTTGTGAAATAGCGTGGAAGAAATCACATTTCGAACCCTTCAGGCAATGACCCTTTTTTCGTAAAAAGGGACATGGAACGTGAGATTTAGGTTTTTTTGTGTATCGGGGGAACCTATCTTGGTATGGTGCGGGTATTTCGTTCCTACCGGCGATTTCTGAAGCTGAAACATTATCGGTTCCAGCGTTATTTGGATTTGCCGCGCCAACGTTGTTTTGATCAGATATCTCGATTATACTAATGTCGGGGGCGTTGGGATTAGTCGTTTCATTGATTTCTTTTGTTTGGGCGTGAGTTAAAATATGCATATCGGTGGCAGGTTTGCCATTTCGATTTTTAACTAACTTTCCCCCATTTTCAACTGATTTTTCACCTTTACACTGGCCCATAAACTCAACTATTTGTTCAACAGATTGAGACAAAGTTCGTATAATTTCTCTGTTGATTTCTTGACCCGATTTAAGTTCCTCAATGTCTAAAACAACATCATTAGCTTTATCATTAGCTTTGATAAGTCCCGCTCCTTCGTTTTCAAGCACAATAATCGGATCGTCGCTTAGTCTACTTTGGGAGTGGATTATATCGCTGTCTATCTGAGTCATTACGGATTTAGTTTCATTCAAGCAATTGTTGTGTGCGTCGACATTTGCATCCTTTTGTTTAGAGCAATACTCATAGGGCTGATGAGAATCTTGATATAAAATTTTCAGAGTAGTTGTAAGGCTAGCTTTTTCATTCTCGAGATCCTTTACTTTATAATTCAAATCAGATAAAGCATATTTAGCTATGTGAAGACTATCTTTCAAGGCATTGTTTTCTTCCTTAAGTTTCGTATTTTCTTGCCGTAATTTCGTATTTTCTTGTTCCAACCGACGAAGCCGGACTGCACCAGAGAAGGACCTTTAACTGTGAAAGAAACATGTCCCAGGCACCAACTCGAAATTCATCACAAAAAAAGATAAATTGGGAGGAAATATAAAATCCATAATTTCATCATCTATCTATAGATTTTCATCAGTGCAATAAAATCTCACTTATTGGATCCTGGCCAAGGACCTACGCTCAAAACGAGATTGCATGTATTCTACAATAAGCTGTCCTGGCTTTTGTCTGGTAAAGTTCTACTTCTCGTATTTGAACTATTACATATATTATATTGTGACATAAGTTGGTATTTATCCACTATCTAGAATAACAAGTAACGATTCAGAATTTCCCTCAGTTTCTGTGTTGGAATTCAGATCATCATCATCAATGGTACAGCTCTCTTCATCAAAGTCTTCATCATTGTTTTCAGACTTATTTGACATATGTTCCTCAACCAACTCAGAAGCATCCAAATTTTCCACATATACAATCTCACTAACATTTCTCATTTTTGGTACACAGAACACAAGTTGGGGATAACTTTTCATCAGTCGTTGCTTGAGTTTAAAAGCTCTATATTTAGATGCATCCACATTCTCGGTGTCCTTAGCAATGATAACAAATTTCTCCAGCAAATCTTTCATATACTTTATTTGCTTATTTCCGATGACCTCTGTCTTGATTACTTTCTTACAGAAGACATCATAAGACTTCTCGTACACTGATGTACATCTTTCAGTTCCGATTGCTTCTTTGTATAATTGCAGTAGCAAACTTTGTGATAGCGGACTTCCAGTGCTACACAGTCTTTCCCCCGGATTTGCAAGAGTATCCGTTCATTATTCTTTCTCTCGGCAGCTGTACGTAGAAGACCAGCATCAATTGTTTCTGTCAACATGAGTGGGGTTCTTCTTCTCTTCTTAGTTACCTGGTGTGAAAGAAAATTATTAAACTAAATATCTGCTAATAACAAGGTTGGATGTTTGTAGCATTAGAAACTACTTTACCCTAAATAAACTTAATTGATCACAATTCAAGATATTTTAAAACCAAACCCGAGAAGGTTGTGCACATTGTGCTAGTATTATACCTATCAAAATGACCATACCTTGTCTAGTGAGAACCAAGAGGCGTCTCTTCCACAAATAATACATATCTCTGGGAGTACATGCTCGTTTCTTTTAGGCAGGATCTTATAAGCTTCTGCGACTGATTGACGTGTAATTTTTCGCCTTGGTTCTATTGGCTTCACTTCCACATGTGGTTCTTCGGTAGAAGTTTTAGAGCTAGTCCCTCCTCCTTTTTCTTCTTTTCTTTGTTGTCTACGGATCTTCTCTTCATCACAAAATCTCTTAATGCTGTCAGGGTTCTTCTCCATGTATGAATTTGACATCGAATTGACAGATCCGTCATCGATGTTCTCGTACGATTTCTTAGCTATTTCAGCTTGGCCCATTTAGACCATTTAGACCCATTTAGACCATTAAGCCTTTGGCGTGTAACTTTGCAAAGTTGCTCCGAAACGCCATAAAAATGCATAAAACATGAGGATATTCGAGTTTTATAAACATCTTCAGCCATGATTGTGTTGCATAACTAAGCGTGTTTCCACTTCGAAGAATGTGCGTGTTTGTGCGCGTGCGCTGTGCGAGTTTGGCTGTATGCGCATGCGTATTTGCTACCAAAACAATGGCGGTTCGAATATTTCGAAGCGCGAAAATAGAAAACTTTGGAGGGATTTTTTTCCCAATTGTGCACCTGTTTCGCTTGGGGAGCAACGGATTCTGATAAAGTAAGTTTTTATCTATTGATTCATGTGAAAATGATGTAGTTCCACGAGGGGTGCAACGGAATCCGTTTTCTAAGCATCTCTTGGATGCTCATCCTACGGCCTATTTGGTTTTCCAAGTTGTATCTTCGGTACGTTCATCGTGTTTTTAAACTGACTTTGGTTTTCAAACTATATAAAAGAGAAGGATCTGAAGAAGACTGCCGGTCGGCACTGCCACCGACATGGGATATTCAGTCAAAACAATATACAAAACTACAAAAGTGAGTACTTATTTTATTGCATTATTATAAAGGATGTTGACTTATAAACAGAATTATTGCATTTCTGTCACAATCCGACCCTCATTCATCCGAAATATTTATTGTCTTGGAACTTCGAGTTTATCCACCGGATAGAGGATTTAAACTACCTCCGGACCTCGGATAAATTTATCCTACGGATAGTGCTTTTTTGTCCGCTGGATAACGCTATCCAAGCTTGGTACAACGCAATTTTTACTCTGGATAAAATTTATCCGCCGGATAGCGACTTATCCACCGGATAGCGACTTATCCACCGGATAGCGACTTATCCACCGGATAGCGACTTATCCACCTTTGATACAACCGGCCCCTGAAGTGCGGGGGGGGGGGGGGCAGGGAGGTCAACATCTCCCGCCTCCCGTACCTCCTCTTCTGCCTCCCGTACCTTTTTCCGAATTGCCTCCCGCCCTTTTTCTACTAACTTGGCTATGTTGCTATATGAAGCCGTCCTATCTAATTTTGCTCATGACTGGGATCGAGTTTCGGTTTAACAGCTAATACGCCTAAATTTTGTGACAATTTTGTAACGTGTTGATTTTGTAATATCACGTTTTCTAGTTTTCTCTTTGTCTTAAGGACATTTAATGAGTATTTACTAGCACTGCCACGCTTTGCCGCGGTCGTGGTACATGGTACATAGTCACGTAGTACATTTAGCGCTTGGTAGCAACTTCAAAAGGACCCAAAGGAAACACAGTTACCAGAGCAAGTTAATTGTTCATTGTAGTCATTGTAGATCCTACTGGCTTGCTCATAGGCTGCAAAAGAGTTTTTTATACAAATAATCTTCAAAACAATTCAGTACAATTCAGTTACTCAAAAATTCCTTAGATTTCCTTGATTCCTTTTTTCGTCCTTTTTCCCTCCTTGAAACTCCTTTTTTCGGTCAAAATATCCTTAAAAAAGGAAATTTCCTTGGATGCGGAAACACGCCGACAGAACTCCAACCACCTGCGGATGTAAGTCGAATGCCATTTATAGACATTAAAAAGGACTAATAAATTACTGACGATAAAGTTTAATGCCAGTTAAAATAGTGAATAGTCAACATTGTTTGGTTCTGATTTTTTATAGTTTGCTTAAAAAGGGACTAAGCGACGTTAAGTTGTTACTCGTGATTACGATTGTTGCATAAAGGCGGGAATATTTGGAATGAAATCAGAATTCATAAAATTTCAAAATGCCGAGTCTTTACGGTATTTGCTCATGCTTTGGATGCCATAGATGACGAAGAATTTGCTCTGTTATTCGATGCAACTAAGCCAAAGAGCCCTAGAGTACCATTTTGGCGTTTTCAATGAATGTTGGGCAGAGTTTCGATTCTTCAGAAATGATATTTACAACCTTGCAGATATACTGGAATGTTGGGCAGAGTTTCGATTCTTCAGAAATTATATTTACAACCTTGCAGATATACTGGAATTGCCTATTGAAATAAAATGTTATAATGGCCTAAAAGTTGACAACCCCTTCAGGCATGATAGCTAATCTGTATGGTCCCATGGAAGGAAAGCGGCATGATAGTGCAATGCTTGCCCAATCTGGTATCCTCAACGAGTTACAGCAGTGTTCATTCAACACCCAAGGAGATGTCTTGTGCATATATGGAGATCCTGCCTACCCTCTCAGACCACAATTACAGGGCCCTTTTAGAGGGGCTGTGATTACAGAACAACAACAACAGTGGAACAAATCTATGAGTCAAGTGAGAATTGTTGTTGAATGGTTGTTTGGCGATATAGTCAATTACTTCAAATTTCTGGACTTTAAAAAAAATTTGAAAGTACGTTTAAGTGCAGTGGGGAAGATGTATATTGTGTGTGCTCTTTTGGAAAATGCACGGTCGTGCCTATATGGCACATCAACTGCAAAATATTTTGGCATTGACCCACCCACTATACAAGAGTATTTTGTGTAAATATATAAAACAAAGCAATGTTCATAATAAGTTCTTTTTAAAAGAGTACATTGAAAATATAGTTGCAAAAATTAAAACAGTTGCAATATAGTTGTAAAATATGAACAGCTGAAGTTACAAATACTTTAGTTAACTTGAACATATGAAACAATATTTAAATACCTCTATAGAGACTTGTAAACAAGTCTACTGTTATTTGTTCTTAACACAACATGAAATAATTTGTTAACTAACTGTTGCCTGGTAGTAGGCTATGTCAATATTCATTTTTGAGAAGTTAACTTATTCAATAGGACCATCATACATGAACTTTGCTCCTGCTGCTGCCTCATCAACTGCATAAACTGCTGTTGTTGAACCCTTTGCAATTCAACAACTTGATTCATCATGGAATTATTTTGATTTTGGGCTGCATCCATTGCTTCCTTTCTAAGTTTCATGTCATTCTCTCTTAATTCATGATCTTTGACTGTTTGGAGTTGCATTATTTCCAGTTCCTTCTTCTTTAACTCAGTCTCTCGCTCACTTTTATCACTCAAATACGAAACCATATCTGAACCACTACTTCTCTTTCTTTTGGTACCTGTGCCCTCAGAATCAGCTGACTCAGATCTCTTGCGAGTTTCACCAAATGATTCAAGGGACTGCTGTCTCATTTCAACTGCTTGATTGGCTTTCTCCTCAAGTTTTTTCTTCTTCTCTGCTGCAACTCTTTCATGCTCTGTGTCAGCTTCATAAAACAATGAGACAATTTCATCCATGCCAAGATCTACTTCATTCTCTTCGCAGGATATTCCACTTGCAAGAGTTTCTTCCCGGACTTTCGTCTTGTATTTCTTTTCAAGCAAGGCATATCGGTCACGCACAGACCTCTGGGTTACACGAAAAATTGGAGATTGCAAAGAATTCAATGAAGTAGCTATCCTCAACCACGCTTCTCTTTCAGGAGATGCTTTTCTGCTGGTCCATGGTTGCATCAGCAAAATTTCTCGTACAAACAGCTGATCATGCAGCTCATTTCATAAGTGCACTGAATAAATAGAAAAATATAATAACTTAACAAAATAGAGTAACCTTGACATGTACAGCACCTGGATTTTAATTTTATGCTTAAATGATTTTAATTTTATTTTCATCTTGTTATGACTGAGAAGACTGATAGAGAAGGAATAAATAGAGGAATTTGACTCAATTCCTAGTTCAGTACTTCAGTATAACCTCGACCAAAAGATTTCAAACCAGCAATTAAATATTGAGAACTATAAAATTGCCCGACGTGACAGAGATACTGGCCCCGGAGGGGGTTGTATTGTGTATGTTGCAGATCATATTTATTTTTCGCGACTTAAATCTCTAGAAACACGTGACATTGAAGGAATATGGCTCAAAATTACGGTTAATGCGACCTCAATCGTATTAGGAACTGTCTATAGCCCTCCATCAGATTCCTGTTTCTTCAATAAATTCTATTCTGTGTTAGAACTTGTCTGGAGCAAATTTAAGAACGTGTTAATTGTTGGTGATTTAAATGCAGATATTTCTCGGTTGAAAGACGGTGATGTCCCATCAATCCATGGTAAAAAATTACTCAGAACATTAGAACATTTCAATAACTCCATAATGAACGACCAACCCACCAGAATAACAACATCATCATCAACTCTAATTGATCATGTAATTTCAAGCAAACCTGAAACGATTAAGGAAACGAAAACTTTGGAATTAGGGATATCTGATCACATGCTAGTTTACGTTTCGTTGAAAGTTAAGAAGACCACCACCAAAAATAATTAATGCACGCACCTACAGCAAATTTAACTTAGAAGAATTTAGAAAAGATATCGAAAAAGCTCCTTGGTCTGTGTGTTCGGTATTTGATGATATGGACGATGTCTACTGGGCGTGGGGTCATCTTTTTAACAACATCTGCCAGAGTCATGCACCTTACAGACAAGTGAAGATAAGACAAAACCCTCTACCCTGGATTACTCCTCAAATTCGGCATTTAATGAATATTAGATACAAAACATTCTTGAAAGCCAAGAAATTGCAATGTCACGAGTTATTCGCTGAATACCGGGTATTGAGAAATAGAATTACGCATGAAGTGCGAGTTTCTAAAACGAATTATTACACGGACCTTTTCAACAAAGTTAAAAGCTGTAAATCGTACTGGAAACGTGTCACGAAAACCAATACTTGGTATTAAAGGGGAAGATGGAAAAATCACTACATCAGATCAAGATAAAGCATAAATTTTCAATGAACATTTTTCCACGATAGGTGCAAAACTAGCTGATAAACTGCCCAAAATAGACCATCAAACCTCCATCAGTACCATCAACCGAGTTACACCTACCGTGATGAAGATTGATCTGACCTACGAGAATGTGTCAAAAGCGGTAATCAAACTGAAGGCAGATAAAGCATGTGGCCCTGATAAAGCAGGGCATGCCGTCATTCCATCATTACTTTCTCTTTTCACCTCAAGTGGTACACGCAACAGCGTTCCCGATCAGTGGAAAAATGCCAACGTTTCCTCCCTGTATAAGAAGGATGACGAAACCGACAAGAGCAACTACAGACCGATATCAGGGCTTTCAAAATAAGCCGGCGACCGCCGGAGCTCCGGCGGGTGTTACGAGGCTTACCGCCGGCTACTTTCTATAAAACAGTACTCTTCATGTACTTTTCAATCTGTACTTTTCATTGCACTTATAACATTTAATGATTGGTAAGAGAATTAACAATAAACAAACGTAAGGTTAACTATTATCTAAAAACCAAATTGGGCTACGATTATTAATACAGTGTGTGATGGACGAGAAATGTTTGTCAGAAATTTATTTGCTTTTTCCTAATACTTATTGTCATTTTAGCATCTTTTAATGACACATTCCTTTTCAAGAAGAACATTGGCCTGTACTGAGACTTACACTGCTGTAAAAAGGCTTAGCTTAGGATTACATGAGTGACCACATTTGTAATGTTATCAAAACTTATCCCATATTTTAGTCAAACGATTCCTTCATCCGCCTACTTTCTCAACACAGCCGCTTACTTAAAATGATTCTGAAAGCCCTGCGATATCCCTACTTTGTGTTCCGGGTAAACTCATGGAGTCGTGTGTCGCTTCCACCATTACCACGCACTTAACAGAACATGAACTTAGCCATACTCACCAATGGGCATACAAGCAAGGACATTCGACTGAGTTACTCTTAGTCAAAATGACAGAAGATTGGAGACGTGCATTGGACAACAATTTAGTCGTTGGTGTTGTCTTTGTAGATTTTCGGAAGGCATTTGATTCCATCTCCCATCCAGTTCTACTTAAAAAGCTTCAGGAACTTGGTATATCAGGAGATCTCTGGTCCTGGATTAGGAAATATCTCTCAGACCGTCATCAAGTAACAGTGATTAATGGTTGTGTGTCGAAGTCAATGCCAGTCAAATTTGGTGTACCGCAAGGATCTGTGCTTGGTCCAATTCTCTTTTCTCTGTTTTGCAACGACTTACCAGATATCAATACTTCAGATGATGGAGATATTTATATGTATGCAGATGACACGACGCTTTATGCCATTGCATCAACTCATGATCTTGTTGCGGAAATGCTCAACAGTGTTTTAAGTAAACTTCAACTCTGGTGCTGCCACAATCGATTGACACCTCATCCCGAAAAAACTGAGTACATGACAATGAGTCGAAGAAAATTTGTTGGTCCTCTTCAATGTATAAAATTAGGAGAAAGCCAGATAAAACGTGTGGAGTCAACAAGATGCTTAGGTTTAGAAATTGATTGTAATTTGAAATGGAATATCCATGTTTCAACTTTAATTCTATCATTTAGCAAAAAACTTAATCTGCTCAAATCATTATACTTCTTACCGCTCAACGCAAAACTGGACTTCTACTTCAAAGTAGTTTTACCTTCAGTAACTTATGGTATCTTGTTATGGGGATCGTGCGGGAAAACTTTGTTTGATGAATTGGAGAAGATACACATTCGGGCAGCAAAAGTAATCTTTAGATTGGATTGGAACACATCTGGGAAAGACGTCATCAACAAAGCAAAATGGTTTATGTTAAATGATATGCACAAGCAACAACTTTTATATTTAGCGTATAAATGCTATCATAATCTTTCTCCACCAACTTTGCAGACACTGTTTACAAAAAATGCTCATCGCTACCAACTAAGAAATAAAATGACTTATGTACTTCCCAAACCTAATACGGACATTCTCAAGAAATCAATCTCCTTTCAAGCTGTTACTCACTGGAACGCGTTGAATCATGAACTAAAAACGTCTAAAACGTATTTTATACAAATACAATTATATACAAATTATATACAAATACAATTTCAAAATAGTTCAAATGAGCTCATGTACAGTATGTGTACAAAAATTGCAGAAATATAATTATATAGACATTCTTTGGTTCAATTAGGATGACATTTGGTTGCGTTGTGCATGATGCAAATAATCTTGCAATGTTGCATGGAAGTAGATAGTCATATAATTATTGATGAATGTTTTCATTATATACTCATTAGATTTATGTAATTCTTGATATAAGTGTAACTGTAAATGTCAAATAATGTGATCTTTGTAAAGTATTATGTGAATAATTAGTCGTTATATTAGTCATACTGTACGTTATACGTAATATTAGTAATCATATTGGACTAGTTGTTAGTTATTAGGTAGTTGCACGACCACATCAGCTATGCTTTTATTATTATTATTATTATTATTATTATAAGCTTAATAAATTATTTATATTTTAAAACGCTAATATCACACTGCAGCACATAAAATAAGAAAGAGTGTTGAGGGCATTTAGGGTCCAAGCTTTGACATAATTTGTAAACAAGCTTTTCATAATATATAAAATACAATTTAACAATGATATTTTAATGCCTTAATACTTTTAAGAAATATACAAAATATTCAACCTATATTATCAAAACAATTTACCTTGATGTTGTTCTTTCTGAAGACATCGAATACAACGAGGAATACAAGTATACAATATGACACAACGTTCTGACACAACGTCAAATCAAAGAAATGCCGTCGGGCCCGCTCAGCAAGAACGTCAACATATCCATCCGCGCATGCGCATTTTAACTTTCGCGCAAGTCGCCGTTGCCGTTTGCACTGGCGTCTACCGAACGTAAGGTCTCTATTATTAATCTGTGGCCGGGGGGGGGCTTCAGTTCACTGGTGGCATCGCGCCCTGGTGGCATCTAGCTAGAAGCTGCAAACATATCTCTCCCCGTATAATTATATAGTGACGTGACGTAATTAAGAAAGTGTCTATCGTCTATCTGGAGAAAGTAAGATTTTGTAAATTTATAACGAAATTCTTTGGATTTTTGTGGAATTAATTTGTTTCCGATCCCGCTGCGAATTGGGCAATTAACTATTGAAATTTCGGTTGAAACCGCTTATCACGCAAGCATACGGCGCACGCGACAACTTACGTCAGTGCAATTACAAGATCAAATTGAAAATAGAACTTTAATCAGAAGAATTTTTAACTTGGTAATTGGATTTTCTTTCAGTTGGATTGATATTCTAAATTCAAATTTGATTTCAAGATTATTAAATACATGATTTTATGGCCTATCCTTTTTATCAAATAAGTTTGATTTAGAAGAGAGGAGGATTTTCTTGCAGGTCTTGAAAGACAGAATATAGGGGAACAAGAGACTCTTAAAGTACTGTATCTATATTTTTAAAAGGGAAGTTGAGTTTCAAATTTTATGTTGTTTTAAATACCACAAAATTTATTGATATCTATTAAATGGCAGGTTTACAATGTTCTGAGCATGTCTTTGATTTCTACAAATTTCTAAAGGTTAGATAAGTATGTTTCTAACAAAATAGACACCAGTGACAGAGTCATATAGACATGTGTGGCAGAGCACCAACCATATAAGACTTTCCAATGGGTTGCGACAGGACCTTAAGATTTCTCTTAAAATTTAGGTAGGCAAAATACTGAGTAATCTTACCAAACCCCATTCTACACATCCACGAACATTACTCATTTGAGTATTAAAATATTTTCTGGCTCAGTTAAATGGGCACCCCTAAAGGGAGAAATAATATGTTTAGAGATTCCATAAGCAGGATCGCCATAGAGCACATAAGGATCTCCATTCGGCTTCACAATTCTTTCAAGTAATGGTATCAAATTACTTTCCCCCAACATGAAGGCATCGTGTTGGTGTCCTTCAATAGGGCCAAAGAGGTGTGCAATAATTCCATTTGGTGCTATCACAGACTATAGCAAGAAAAAAGTATAATTAGAAAATTTTCATCACCCATGCCTTATATAAATTAGTTTTAAACTTCACTTTTTCTTCATTTTATTTCAATACAGCAACAAGGTTTCAACAATAACATGCCTGGAATTGTATACAGTGTGTCCTCTTGTGCCCACTATACATGATTCGTTGGTTCCTGATGGGCCTTGCAATTGGACGTACAGTTCAATCTATAAACCCCCAGACCTGGTCGAGTGGAGCCCCCTTTCTGTGTATTGCATCTGCAAATAGGTCTGGTTCCAACCATGTCAAATCCAGTGAAGTTATGAGGGGGTTAAACCGTGTATACAGGTCATCAGTAGTAGTGTATGTGGTTTTCGAGCCTTATTTTTAGGGGGCCGCAGGGGGCCACACTAATTAGTATGCAAGGGGGCCGCAAACAACACTAATTAGTATGCAAGGGGGCCGCAAACACTATCATATAGGGGGCCGCAGGGGGCCGCGAACACAACTCACATTAACATAAACATAATTATGTATTGACGTCATAATGATATGCAAGGCAAGTTTGGGCGAAACAGTCATTATGTTGAGTTCAGCATATTTTGTGTGCAAAAATATATGGGTTTGTTGTCGCGAGATTTATAAACTCCTTCAATCTCGTATCTAGTGAAGTATTTCTTTCTGAGTCGACCAATACTAATAAGTTTTCAAGCGTTTATTTAGTAAAGCCTGTACAAGCGAGATTTACAAACATTAAAGCGTTAGAAACATAAATATGTTGATGCATTTGTTGCTAATGTAAACTAAAAGACACACTAGCTTAACTCATTAAGGGATTAAGTCAAAAGGCTTGTTTGGGCGAAACAATCATTAAGATGAACCATCACAATAGCTATAGCGTCCCTATAAAGTTCCCAAGCTTTGTGTTCCAAACACAGTCCGTTTCGACAACGATTACAGCAGCAGCTTACTGGTTTTAGTACTTTTGGAATTTACTCGTGAGAAGAATATACAATGGATCAACAAGAAAATATTTGGTAAGTTGACATTTGTGGTTTTATGTCTTGTTTATACAATCTTGTTAATACAATTTATAATGTATAGGAGAGATCAGTTCATGGCTGATCTGGAGGACGAAGAGATTAATCGTCAGCTTTGTTCGTTGGCGGTTGAAGATATGGTCGCTAGTTGGTCGCCTGAAACCCAGGAACAAGTTCTCGCTGAGTGGAATGATTGGAAAGATGATGTAGAGAGTGCCCCAGCGGTTAAACCTAAAAGCTTTCCTTGCAATGAGTGTGGTAAAGTTTTCACGCGTTCTCATGACCTAACCCGACATGTTCGAAGATTACACACCGGAGAGAGACCGTTTACCTGCGAAGTTTGTGGAAAAGACTTTGCATCGAGAAACAAGTTGAAACGCCATGAGAAAATTCACCAAGAAAAGTCCTTCGAGTGTGTGAGATGTCACAAGAAATTTGGTCGAAAGGTATGTAATTAAAAGGGGTATATTCTTATATAATCTTGAACTATAGTGTTTATTTATTTTATTTGTTCTTCAAGGATAAACTGAGCAGTCACATGAAAATGCACGAGAGACGAGGTGCCGAGCGTCAATATACATGTAATGTTTGTGGCGAGACGTTTCGCAACATCTTCCCACTGCAAGCACATCAACGCGATGTCCATCAGGTCGGCGCAGGGAAACGTAAGCGTGGTCCCACAGCAAGCAAAGGGAAACGAGCAAAGACGACGGATTCTACACCTGTGAACGAAGGAACCTCAACGCCTACAGTTGTTAACGAAGGTAGGAAAGTTTGACTTGAATAGTTTAACATGGTTGCTATCCTAACGTTGCTAAGTGTAATTTGAATATCACTAATCCTCGAAAAGAGTCGTTAAGAAGTAATTAACTTTTTTATGTTTCGCTGATCGTAGTGTGTTTTTACCAAGTCACATATAGTTTCTTTTATAAAGATTTAATATACTTATGTAGTATACTGCTAGTCGTTAAAGGTGTAAGACTTATGTACATTGCACAATATAGGTTTGTTTCCTCCTAGCGTTTAAAATTTTCCGAATCGGGCGTTTGTTATCTTATTGAGATTAATTTCCTTTTTCAAGGAGCTTCGACATCTACTAAACAACCCAACCAATTTTCCCAAGACCCAATTATACCACCAGCTAATCTCCCCTCTCAATTACACCGGCAACATTGGCGTGCTATTCGAACCCGTCAAAGTCGTGGCAACCGAGTCCAGGATTGGTATAATTATCGTCTCAATTCCATGGATATGAGTCAACTTGTACAATACGTAGATCATATATTCCATGACCAAACTACGGTGTTCAAGCTCAACGTATCGTTTGGATTCGTGTTGTTCAACAACGAGACAGAACAATTCCAATACCACCACTCCTCTGTCAACAACAATCGTGTATTTGAGGTACCGTTCCAAATACGTAACCTCGAGGATTTAGATCAAGTACGCGAAGCTTTGCAAAACTTGGATATCTTCGAATGGGCTCGACAACAACGACCCAACTCGAAGTGGGTCGTTGTGGATATTACCAACGCTACGTTTTATATAACGAAGCTTCGCGAACATCCGATTGGACGTAGTACTCGCTTACCTCGCCGTGTGTTGGATAATCCTGCCATCGTGTCGTTAGATTGTAATAAACAAACTGGTCTACCTTACGAGGACAAATTGTGTTTCTTCCGTTGTTTGGCTATGCACCGTGGATGTCACTCGAGCAATCTCGAACGCGATACTCAACATTATTTTGAACGGTATGCTGAGGATGAGGATGATTTTGAAGGTGTGACACTCGAGGAATTACCGGACTTGGAAAAATTATTTGAACTTAATATATACGTGTATCGTCTTGTTGAACTTTACGATGAAGAGAACGACCAGACAAAAATTGTGGCACAACTTATACAGCGATCCCACCGTACCTATGCCAATACAATGTACTTGAACCTCTACGGGAGCCATTTCAGCTACATCAAAAAGTTATCGTTGTATTCCAAATCATATTGTTGTTCGAAATGTGATAAACTATGGAAAAATGCGTGGGCTCTCAACAGACACGAGAAAACCTGCGAAGCTACTGTTCGTCATGTATTCCCTGGTGGTGTCTATAAACTTCCACAAACAATCTTTGATTTACTCGCAGACGAAGGTATCGAGATCCCTGAAGATTTAAAGTACTTCCCGTATCGTGCAACGTTTGACTTCGAGTGCTACTTTCAACGCCAATCACAACACCTGAGAAACACGGCGAAACTTACATGGGAAGCTGAACATATACCATTGAGTGTATCAGTATGCTCCAATGTACCAGGATACGAAGAGCCCAAGTGTTTTGTTTCCTCTGGTAACACGGCAGATATGATCAAACGATTTGTGGACTATTTGGTTGAGATAAGCCAAGAGAGTTATGGATTACTGTTGGATCGATTTGGAGACGTGTTTGATCTAATCAACGAACGAATATCCAACAGCGAGGTATGTATATATATAGTTGACCTATTACATATTTTATATAATTTTTGTACTTATTATTATTCTCTATGTTTTAGTTGAGCGAAGTGAACGAGTCCACAGCATGCACCGAGGAAGATGCTATGATTGAGGACATGGTCCAATGTCTGCTTGAAATGGATGGACATGAGGTAAAGTAGATATATTTAACCTACTACGTCTTGTTTATAATATTTATATTTATTATCCTTCTCTGTGTTTTAGGCGAGCGAAGCAGACGCTGTGGAAGCGAACGAAGAAGAAGACGTGAAAGTTCACCCGTTGGAGAAATTACAGGAGAAATTAATGGAATATATGATGGAACTACCAGTCCTTGGCTTCAACTCGGGAAAGTATGATATCAACGCCGCTAAGAACCCCTTCTTCACACATCTGGTCAAACATGAGTCTGTCAAATTTGTGATAAAGAGAAACAATAATCATATGTGCTTGAAAACATTGCACTTAAAGTTTCTCGATATCACAAACTACTTGGCTCCTGGTTTCAATTACGAACAATTTCTGAAAGCGTACGAGTGTTCACAGGCGAAAGGCTATTTCCCATACGAGTGGGTCGACTCAATCGATAAACTGAACTTTCCCAGTTTACCACCGCAGCAAGCTTTCCATTCTACCTTATCCGGTACGGATATTACGGACGAACAGTATGATTATTGTCAGCGCGTATGGGATGAGAACAATATGACAAGTTTCCGCGATTTCCTCGTGTGGTACAACAACCGCGATGTGGTGCCTTTCCTTGAAGCGATTGATAAAATGAGTGATTTTTGGAAAGAAAGAGATATAGATATGTTTAAAGACGGTGTAAGTGTGCCTGGTCTAACAATGAAATATTTATTTTCAAACGTGCCCAATACGGGCACTTGTGTCGTAGTGATGGCGGACAGTCGCGTATTATCGAGCTCGCCTAAAAATACCAATTTTATATCAGAGAACATCGATAAGGAATCTGTCGAGTTGTTAAACAATCAAACTCATTTACTCTACGATGGCATTCGCATTAAATGGTCAAAAGATCTTTGTTCTTTAAAGGAATTTGTTCAAAATGTTATTGGATTGAACGGCATATGGAAGTCACCCGGTGGCAGATCTAAACAATTTATAGACTCAAATCTTGATCTGACTATAATATGGTACCCAGGAAAGCAAAACACTTTGTCCTTCCGTGGAAAAGAAGGTGAATTTTTAAAGAAATATCTGGTGAGTGTCTTACAAACAAACCCAGTAAAGAATATAGACACGAATACGGACACGAGTACGGATAATTCATCCATACAAATGTCGACACCGACTGAAACCGAATCATTATTGGGAGAATTAGATAAAACCGTCGATAGTACTAACATTGACAACAATTCATCTGTGCACGCCAGTCATGTTTGTGACTGTAAAATTGGCAGTAAAGCCCTGAAAGATATTCAATCAGACATTGCAATACTGCAGAGACAAATGAAATCTACTAACACAATCATGGACTCGACTAACAACATTATCGAATCCATGAGCGTTATCTTGTTCCCGTCTGGTTCTGAAAGCGGCAGTATCCCCTATGACACAAGACTTGAAACGGTACTTCGCGAGTTTTCGGTGATAATAGAGGAGAAAGACAAGATTATTAAAACTCTCCAAGAAAAGTTAGTACAAGTTGGGGATGAACGAGCTTCATTAAATCTTACATCTGGAATCTCCGGCCAAAATACACCGCCTAAATTTAAATTTAATGAGTGCTCTGAACAAAAGATCTGTCAAAGTAATAGAAATGATAATCCCGATTTAAAAACACAGAGTACTGACGAGTCGAACAAAGGAAACAATAGAATATTAAATACACTACCCATAACATCTCCTTTAGTGCGCAAACAGAAAGTAAGCCGAGCGTATCAAAATGCCAAAGGTGGTGTGAATACCCAATTAAATTGTAATTTATCAACACGAAACAAGGGAAATGTTGATATGTATCATCGTACACGATTGAGTACCTCACCCTTAGCCAAATCATTAAAGGATAACTTACATCATGGTACCTCCCAGAGCGGCAACATTGGTCGAAATCTCCCTAGTGGCCATACACGCGACAAGGCCAATCAATGTCTCAACCAATCTCACTCAGCGAAATATAAAACAAATCCTTTTCGGAAATTTCAATACCGAAACAGACCACCCTCCTGCCTTCGCCGACCATCCAAAGACTGGTTAAATCACCTACGCTTTGTACGTCAAATAACCACAAATTGTACCCCAACACCGAAATGCCAAGTCAACCGATTGTCTTTCTACCTCTGTGCGGAGCCATATAAACCACAACGAATTAAATAATGTAATATCTAGAAAATTAGTTCGCCAACTCTACCAAATACCTGCTTTACCTGTGACAACTTCACATATAATACCTGTCCGTATTACTAGCCGACTCAAAAGTGCCTATGATAAAATCAACTATGATAGTGATAAGGTCAGGGGTCATGCTCCTTCGAACTGTATTCATATTAACGGTGGCACCAAAATTATGTCAAAACTGCCTTCGTTTCTTGTAACCAATGCATGTCACGTAACCAATAAAGTCGACGAACTTGCCAGTGTCATTGAACTAAATAACGCTGATATCACTATTGTAACGGAATCCTGGTTATCAGACTGTATCCCCTCGTCGGTGGTAGATATTGGAAAATCCTTTAATATATATCGCAAAGACAGACCTACTCCAGGGGGTGGTATTTTAGCCTACGTACATAACTCTATACCTACCAAAAGACTCTGCCATCTTGAGACAAATGATATGGAAGTGCTATGGCTTATACACAACCCAACCAGAATGCGAAGACCTTATAGCTGCATAGTAACTGCTGGAATATACTTTCCCCCGAGCAAGTCAGCAAATGAAGCTAAAGAATTCACCGAATATATAACTAAATGTCTTGACTCCATACTCAAGGAAAGACCATCAGCGGCTATAGTAGTTACAGGGGACTTTAATCACCTGAACCCAAGTCAAATCTGCCAAAGATTCAATCTACGAAAGACAGTTCTTGCCCCTACCCGTGGCTCAAATACTCTGGATCAACTCCTTACGAATATGTCCAAACTTTACAATAAAGTACAACATCTTCCTCCTTTGGGCCGATCTGACCACCAATGTGTCCTTATTACACCATTAAACCAGGAAAATCAAAGCAAGGCAACAACAAGATCCGTGAGAAATTTACACCCTGAAAATATAAGAGCGCTGGGTCTCGCGCTCAATCTGGAAAACTGGGAGGATGTCTATGATGCAAATGATGTGGATGATAAGGTACAATGTTTTAATGAAATCATCGGAAACATGTTGGACACCTACACACCGGCAAGGTGTACGTATGCACCCAAACGATAAAGAGTGGATGACGCCCTATATAAAGACTCAAATAAGAGCAAGACAAACAGCATTTACTAAAGGAGACAAATATGAATATAGGAAACTTTGTGCTAAAGTTGCTAATCTAATTACGAACGCTAAACAAAGGTATTATGAGAATAAAGCAAGCTCATCCGCTTTTCTAATCCAAGGAAGTGGTTTACATGTATTTACTCATTATGTGGAGCCGGAAAACAGTCCTCTTTACACCAACACATATAACGCAAATGGATTTAAAGTCAACGGCGAATAAGTTACTTGATGCATTTATTGCTCCTGGGCCAACCGAGTTCCAAATTCCTTGGCAGCCAGGGTCGCAGAGGTAGAAATTATAGACCACGAACCGCCACTACCAAGCATCGGACAAGTAAAGACAATATTAAAGTTTTTAAATCCCAAGAAGGCAACCGGTGTTGACGGTGTACCTGCATGGGTACTAAAGCGTTTCCATGAAGAACTAGCCCCGAGTATCCACGAAATTATCTGCGCTAGTATCCTCCAATGTAAATACCCAAGCCCTTATAAACATGCTCTGATTAGCCCTGTTCCGAAGGTAAACAATCCTGAGGATTTAAGTACTGACTTCAGGCAGATTTCAATTCTACCGCAAGTCGCAAAAGTCTTGGAGAAGGTACAATTAAAGCTAAACCAAGCTGATCTTAAAATTAAAACCAACCAGCACGCGTTTACGAGGGGTAGATCAACAGTTAGCGCTTTGACAAGCATGACTCAGGATTGGTATGACGCCACAGATAAAGGCAGCCCACATGATGGTGTACATGCGCTGTTTATAGATTTCCGGAAAGCGTTCGACCTCGTCGATCATGAGATCCTGCTAACGAAGTTGGGAAGTATGGGGGTTAATAAGTCATTTTGGTTATGGTGTCAGAGTTTTCTGACCAATCGGACACAGCAAGTTAAATTCCTAAATGCCCTCTCCAGAGTGGAAACAATACTGGCTGGTGTCCCCAAGGGCTGTTATCTCCCCTACGCTATTTAACATTTATATCAATGACATGGAAGATTGTATTCCAAACGAACTTCCAACAACCATATGTAAGTACGCCGATGATTGTAGCCAATATGAACTTGTCTCTACTGGATCAAACAGTAAAATGCAAGAAGTAGTGCATCTTTTTGGAAGACTGGGCTACCCAAAACAAAATGGAGTTAAATACCGGTAAGACAAAAGATATGTGGATAGGATTTACGAGATCAAGCCCAGCCCCCCCAAGTATCAGTATAGGCAACGAAACGATTGAAAGAGTCACAAAATTTAAACTCCTTGGGGTTACCATGCAAAACGACCTTAAATGGAAGTCACATGTACAAGATATTGTTAAGAAGGCAAGTAAAATCTACTTCGTGAGAGTCTGCAGGAAAGCAAATCTCCCAAGCAATATAGGGCTAACAACCTACTGCACAAAGATAAGACCCATACTGGAATATGCGGCACCAATCTGGGCTGGCTTACCATATTACCTAAAGGAGGATATTGAAAGGGTACAAAATCGCTGTTTAGACATCATTGGCTTATCAAGAAACAAAATTGAATCGCTTGCGTCAAGAAGAAATTATTTAACAAGTAACGAATACAATAACATACTAAATTCAGAAAATCACCCATGTAAAAGACTGATTCGCAGAACTAACGCGCATGAACATAACTTAAGGACAGGTTATAACCCACTACTGGCACCAATATCATCCACAGATAGACATAAACAATCTTTCATACCTAGAGCTGCCTGGTTGAAATATTTTAATGAACATGGCTAACTAAACAAAACCATTTGTATACATAGGAATAGCTCCTTTTATTCTAGTAAAATGTACATTATTGTAGTTTTTACATATCTTAAACACTGAAAATTTAATGAACATGGCTAACTAAACAAAACTATTTGTATACATAGATAATAGCTCTCCTCTATTCTAGTAAAATGTACATTATTATCGATGAAGCTTTTACATATCTTAAAAATTGTTGTAAAAATTTTCTAAAATACTTTAATTGTAATACCACTGTAATTCTTCTGCCAAAGGTGGTAAATAAAATATATTATTATTATACATATTTCTCGTTATTCTCGGAGAAAGACAAAGATCTCTATTATACGATGAAAGACAACAATGTCGGCGGGCCGAGCATTATTTTCAACAGATACCATGAAAAGGATAAGACAAACATTCGTAATGTCGAGATGTGTGCGAAAGGACAAGACGCAAAACCATGCAAAAAGGTGGTCGGATACGACGCAAACGCACTTTACCTTTGGGCTATCATGCAGGACATGCCAACGGGGCAATATACCAGGCGTCTGGAGGAAGATGGATTCAAGAATCGGTTCAGTGGTAAGATGGCAATCGAATGGTTAGAATGGGAAGCATATCAACGAGGAGTTTCAATCAGACACGAGTACAACAACACAGAGAAACGCATTGGTCCACGCCGCTTACCTGTCGATGGTTTCAACGCCGAAACACAAACCGTGTTTCAGTTTCAAGGTAAAATATAAGTGTAGTTGATTTCTCGTAGGATTAGCTTAATTGCGTTGGCATAGATTTTAATTGCGTAGGATTAGCCTAATTGATTTTTGGTAGTTGCGTGGGATGCACTCAATTTGTGCTTTTTAATACTTAATTGTTTTTTAGCAGTTGCGTGGGATGTCCAACATTCCTTTCTTGTAGGAAATGGTTATGCCTTACTTAAATTCATATTTGTAGGTTTGTAATTTTCTGGTTTTCTCTTATTAGGTTGTTGGTGGCATGGTCACGATTGCCATCTCAACGAAGGTAAAGAAACCAACATAACGCGGGACAAACCCATGAAAGAGTTGCTAGCCGAGACTAGAAAAAACAGCGCTTATATCCGTAAGCAAGGTTTCAATCTCGTCGAGTGTTGGGAATGTGAGTGGCGTGAGATGAAAAAGACCAACAAAGATCTACAAAGATTTATTGCTACACGACTTCGCAGACCCTTAGACAAAGTGAAAACGATGACCATGGATAGTATTGTGACTGCTGTCAAGAACGAGTCGTTGTTCGGGTGTGTTGAGTGCGACATCCACGTTCCTGATCATTTGAAAGAAAAGTTTTCCGAAATGTGTCCCATCTTTAAGAACACTGAGATATCCCGAGAAGATATTGGTGACTACATGAAGACCTATGCTGAACAAAACAAAATCATGAATCGACCAAGACGGAGTTTAATCGGTAGTATGATTGGTGAGAAAATCCTGTTGGCAACCCCTCTGCTAAAGTGGTACCTAGAACACGGTCTCGAAGTCACACATGTCTACCAGGTGATTGAATATACCCCTAAGCCGTGTTTCAAATCTTTCGGTGATGCTGTGTCGGATGCCCGTCGTGCTGGCGATATAGACCCCTCCAAAGCCATCATCGCAGACACAATGAAACTCGTTGGCAACTCATCATATGGTAAGACCATCACCAACAAAGAACGACATCGTCAAGTGAAATTCTGTGACGACGACGAAGTCTCAGATTTAATCAACTCACCTTTCTTTCGTGAACTCAACCCGATTAATGAAGACACGTATGAAGTACAAAGCAGTAAGAAGAAAATCAAGTTGGATCTTCCTCTTCAAGTAGGATTCTTCGTGTACCAATACGCGAAATTACGCATGCTTGAATTTTACTATGATTTCTTAGATAAATATATTGATAGGTGTGATTTTGAGTTTTGTGAGATTGACACTGACTCGGCATACATTGCTATAAGTAGTGAAAACATTGATAGTTTAATTAAGCCAGCCATGTTGGAGGAGTACGAGAAGGATAAGTGTAACTGGTTTCCGCGTATAGACACCATAGAACATGCACGTTATGATAAGAGAACACCAGGGCTCTTTAAAGTAGAATGGGAGGGGGATGGAATTGTGAGCTTGTGTAGTAAAACGTATTATTGTTTTGGGAGTGGTAAAGACAAATTTAGTTGTAAGGGCGTTAATAAGAAAAATAATGTAATTAATAAAGAAAAGTATTTAGATGTAATTTTAACTAAACGTAGTGGATCAGGTGTAAATAGGGGTTTTAGGGTTTTAGATAACAAAATGTTAACATATGTTCAAGAGAAGAACGCTTTTAGTTACTTTTATCCGAAACGCAAAGTTTTGGAGGACGGTGTTTCCACTATTCCTTTAGATATTTAAGTGTGTGTAAAAATATAAATTTTCAAAACTGTATATCTGTTGTCTTTGTATGGGTGGGGAGCACTCCAACAATCTAGCGTATCGGGACTCTCGGGACACGAAAAGTCCCGCAGGGAAAATTTCTTGAATGTATAAGCGATAACAAGGACTTGCGGGATGATAAAAGTCCCGCTGGGACTCCTTTAAAATGGTATACATTTTCAAAAATGTTTCAGTATACATCATGCCTCGAACGCGTAAAGACTGTCCGATTTGTGGAAAGAAAAGTTTGTTAAAATTATCAAACCATTTAGCAGACATTCATGAACTATCTTGTGAAAAAAGACAACCTTTTCTGATTCGCGCTAAAGCTACACCTTTAGACCTTGAAACTGTTTTGAATGAGTTGCATAGATTGGTTAGAAACACTAAGCAGCGGTCAAGATGGTATAAATAGGTTCGTACAAATCATTTTCATTTCATTCTCACGATGTATAGCATACAGTTAACACACCCTTTTGGCCTCCTTGTGTCCGGTGGTACAAAGTCAGGCAAAACAACATTTGTTAAAAATCTTTTGGCTTACGTGGAGATTATGATTAATAAACCTCCAGAAAACATTGTGTATTACTATACTGAATATCAAGATATGTTTGGGGAAATACAAACTATAGTACCAAACATAAAGTTTATACAGAATTTGCCTGATAATATGTTGGACACTATTAATCCAGAAACACGTAATTTATATATTATTGATGATTTTATGGGTGAGAGAGACGCCCTTATCGCTAAGTTATTTACGAAAAAATCTCACCATGGCAATCTCAGTGTTATATACATTGTACAGAACTTGTTTCACCAGAGCAAAGATCATCGTACGATTTCTTTAAATGCAAGTTATTTATGTTTGACAAAGAATGTTCGTGACGCAAGTCAAATAGTTCATCTTGCCAAACAGTTATATCCTAACAGAACAAAATTTTTCCAGCAAGCTTATCAATTGGCGACAAAAGAACCATATTCCTATTTATTTGTGGATCTAACACCGACGTGTCCAGACGAAATCCGAGTTAGATCCGGAATATTTCCAACTGATAAACATTACGTCTACCAAGCCAGAGTATAAATAAACCAGTCACTACGTATAATAATCATTTGATAATGTCTGCTTGTATGAAGAGGAACTCCGAACTTCTCAAAGTATTGGCCAAGAGTAAACCGAAACTAAGAAAAGCCATTTTGAAAGCGGCTGAAGACGATTTTTTGGAAGCAATCAGACAGTGTCTGTTGAACGTTTGGTTTGAAACCGTCAAACTGAAACCAAAATCAGCTAAAAAACTTGCGCCACATTCCAAACATATAAAGTTTGCAGCTGATCGACGGAATTCTGTTATAAAAAGAAGAACACGTCTTGTCCAAAAGGAGAAGGGTTTTTACCATTTCTACTTTCCTCAGTCTTGGAGCAATTGGCTAACTTTGTATAATGGAGTATGTTAAAAGATTAGTCCTCGTCCCAGAACATATGGCTGAACAACGGAAGAGACCTCTCGTGGCACCTTTGACTGCTCAAGTCAATGAAATAGACTCGGATATGCAAGACACCATGCAACGCCAAGACATACCGATCGATGAAAAGGCAAAATTATACGATCAACATTTACAACGTTATTTAACGTTTTATGATAAACGAATGGATAAACCTGTCCGAGTGAATGTCGTACAACCTACAAAGACAGATGAGCCCAGAGAACAACCGGATGAACAAATCGAATCTTCAGACGAAATCGAAACGGACATTTTGGATAGCGTGCCAGCAACGATGAAGTCACGTGCTCGCCAACTGATCAAAAAACTTAGGGCAAATAAAGATATCGTTGGGTGGAATGAACAAGGACAGTTGTTGTTCAAAGGGAGATCTGTTCCAGGAACAAATATAGTGGATTTGGTCAACGATTCTCTAAGGCAAAGGAAGAATTTCAATCCAGCAGGTTGGGAGTTGTTTTCAAAAGCCCTAGGACATTTAAATGTACCCGAAGGTATTGTGAGAAATGAAAAACGCCTCCAACTTGTTCATGAGTATAAAACCAAGGGAATCCTGAAGACCTACCCTCTACCCCTCGTTCCCCTATAACCCGAGTGCAGCAAGAAAAGAGGAAGAAACGTAGAGACATTATTAGTACTCCATATAAATGGTTAAAATAATTTATTTCTTGTAAAGTTTTACAATAAATGTATTTTTAAACTAACATTACGTGTTCTATTCTATAAAGTACCACTTATCTATAAAGTCACGCACTAACATATCGTTCCAATGTTTGTTGTCCGTAAACATATTCACAATAGTTGACATTGGAATACGTCTACACCGATGTAAAGCAAAAAATAATGTATATTGTCCACACACGTCCGATGAAGAGGCTTGTAAAACATTTGCGTTCCAAGTAAAGGTACTACATTGCTTGTCCAAAAATTGAATAAAGTTCTGACTGTAAAATCCAGGCGCTTCACCATAAGAATCCCAAAATTCCCCTTTTTCATTTTCTGTAAGATATATCGCAACCCAATGAGTTCCTGGTTTATTACTTGGATCCGTGTTGAGTATAAATCCTCTAGGTCTCTTTTGTATTTCACGAGGTAAACCATCAGAAGGTAGAACGTTTGTAAACACATTTTTCGTAAATGGGTCACTCTTGAGAATGTTTAATATCTGTAGTGAGTCCATGTTCAGTTGCTAAAATCACACAGCACGTTCCGATTCCCATCAATCTCGATAAGACTTTGAAATTCACCAAGCACCACGATATTTATAGCTGTCTCCAACGGGGTTCCAAACTGACACTGGATCGAGACGTTTCCATTTCTTACTGGTTGTATATGATCACCAAGGCAAAGGTCTGGAGTGAGATCAAACACAAACAGCGTGTAACCGTTTGCATATTCTTCACGAGTAATACCGTTGCCCTGATTTTCAAACATTTTATGTGTACCAGTATACAGGGTTTGGAAAGCTGAGATGTAATTGCTTGCTGCCCCAAACTTCAGCTGTAAGGGCTTTCCAGGAAGGTTCTCTCCGTTAACAGTCAGACCCATGATAGTGATATCATAGTTTTTAAAATTGAATGGATTTTTGGTGTAGGTGCCGTTGAATGCATCAGCGTCGACCATTCCCATAACAACTCGATTCGGTAGTCGGCCTTGAAATATATTGGGTTGGTTTCCAGACATATTTCCTCGAGGCACAGACACAACTTTACAGTCGATACGGTTGATAGGATATTTAGCCGTCATGTGTTGTAATGTTTCGGAATGACTCATTATGACACTAGGTGATACGTTCACTCGTCGCGCACGAAAGACACATTCTTCAATAACCACTTTGAAGGCTGGATTTTCAGCAGGGTTTACAACATCCATCTTTCCCGAATTATCGCGGTAAAACATTTCACTCGTCAAAAGGGAATCTTGCACATCTTTACTAAAGTTCAGAACAGTTTCGATATAGGCTCTGTAGGGATAGGCTGTGCTCGCAGGTGTGACGAGTTTGTTATTCAGGAATACTTCTACTTGTGAAAATAGTGCATGCATCCAGAGATTCACGGGACCAACCTGATCGTCAACACCTAGATTTGCTCCATCTGCAGCTGTAATCTTTGCTTTAACGTGTAGGTAACTACTCGCAAGATCCGTGTAAACTCCGGAATTTGCAGCGCATAGAAATTCAATCGTATCTGAGGACGTTATACTTGTAATTGGGTCAATGTCTTCCCAAAAACCCTTTTCCATTTCAACTTGAGTAGGTGGTGTACTAAACAAATCCAGTTCAGACTTTACACACACACATGAATCTTTATGTATAGTTTCAACGGGATGAGCCATGCCAATTAGGATTATAGTTATCAATGTTGTGAGATGTTCTCCGCTTCTTGGCTTGAGGATGAATGGCAGTTTTAGCTGGTGCACGTCTTTTTATAGGTCTCTTACGCCCACGACCTGTCATCGCCTTCTTCACTACCTTATTAGCGACATCACGGACGGCTTGTTTTCCACGAGCTTTTACCGATTCCGAAACCTTTTCCCCATTGAGTACATCTTGACCAACCTCCGTCGCTGCTTGTAACGCTCTTTTACCAACTGTTTTAGCGCCTTGTTTGAATAAAGGTATTGCAAATCTAGCAAGGCTTCTGAAAATTCCCCTCGAAATCCTTGAATGCTACCACCACGCTGATTTCTTGTGTAATGTTCAGTTAGTAGCTTTACGTCAGGGATGAGTATACCTTTCATCTTTAAATAAAATATTGAGATCTCTTCTGTCTAAAGTGAAGTGACGCTATTGACTTCCCGAAAGCAAATGAGACGTTTTCGTCTCTGTCGTTCTTTATATTCACTTCAATGGTCTCGAAAGAATTCACTTTGACGGGAACGTATTGCAAATTACGGAAACTGGCGTGAACATTTTAGCCATATTCACCTTCTATATTGACAATTCTTAATAGGGGCACTTTGACATCGCCTACAAACTGAGCATCGACGATATCACTGTACACATACATGGAAGAAAATCCACCGTTGATATCTGCCACATATGGACTTGATGTCTTCTTTCGAATGACAGTGTCTTGGTCAAACCCCAAGACCATTGCTATGTCACCAGTAAACCACGCCATTGCACCGTGCTTCACATCAACCGTTACTTTGCGTGTACTGCGACTATAGCTGAATTTTATTTTCGCCTGTGCTTCTTTCGACACGCTGACATTTAGTGCTTTAGTCAATTGATCAATCGTCGAATAGTGTACATCTTTAAGGATGCTAGTTTGATAAGGGTTAGCATCAATTTTATACATAAACGTTTGTTGTACTCCATTCCGTACCGTAGTCCACGTATGTGGATAATGGAGTCCGGCCAAAGCAACTTCCCACTGTCCAGGTAAAGTGATTGTTTCGGCTAATTTCACTCTAAAATTTGCCACTGTATTATTTGGAAAGTATTTTATTGAACTATTGCTTGGCAATGTTAGATAAAACTGTGTTGCCATACTGAAGACCAATGCACAAATGAACACAAGTTATAAGTTTCAAATACATTTATTTGTTCACATCTTTTACGTTTTCTGCAGGTACCCATGAATTAAATTTATCAGGATAACCTAACCATTTTACAAAATATTCTTTACGTTTATTACGCATGCGTGATCTAAGTACTTTTTCTACTCTAAAAAGTCAGTGTCTGCTTTATTGACTTTCTGAAGTTCCTGTTCATAAAAGTTCCTGCTAATTCTTCTCCGTCGTAGTCAGCGATCTTGTACACAGGGGGTCGGCGACGCACGCGTTTGGTCACCGTAAATACTTCTTCGGTCCAACTAGGTAAGTATCCTTTCTTAAATGTTCGCTTTGCTTTACTGATTCGTACTTGGTCGCCAATGTTAAACTTATACAGGATCGGTTTGATAAACTCTTTTCCGTAGAGTGTTTGCCATACAATATCTTCGTTGTCTTTATTCACGTTGGCAGGAGTCATTCCAATACTTCGATGTCGGGAATTGTTATACGATCTGACCAATTTCTGAAGAATGTCAGTGTACTTTAAAGTATTCTTAGCTGTAAAATATTTCCACATCTTTCCTTTCAGCGTTCGGTTAAACCTTTCGACAATGGACGCTTTCGTTTCATTATGTGTAGTAAAGAACCGAATATTGTTATCCTTTAAGAGTTTTGAAACAGTTTGTTTGTAAATTCTGTTCCTTTATCCGTGTGAAACATTTTTGGGTGACGTCCTTTCTGGATTATTTTACCAAACGCTTGAACGAGGCTTTCTCCTGTCTTGGTCTTAAGCGGCTCAACCCACGCATATTTACTGAGTACATCAATCACTGTTAAAATGTACTTATAGCCGCTATTTTGTTTACTTAATGAATCCATAATCACTAAGTCAGCCTCCCACTCATCATCTATTGATCCGACAATAACACGGTTCCGCTTGAACCGATATCGTACGGGTTTATGTAAGGTGTAAGTATCTTGCTTTTGCAACCACGAGCGAATTTTATTCCGCGATATCTGATATTTCCCGTCGTTTTTCACGGCGCGATATATGGAATCTACACCACCAAAACTTGCGGGGCTTTCTGGATTGTAATACAGTCGACTTAGGTATTTCTCTGCCATCTATATCTGAAGCTTGTATTATAATATTGCCTCCACAACAAGCAGAAATACAACGTATCCTCCGAAATATATTTCGAAGAGATATTTGAGGTAAACCTTTACAGCAACAACTCATCTTTTCCCCACCGAGGTCAGAACGAAATGAACCAAGCTATGATCACAAACTGATATATAAAGCTATCAACGTAAGCGAGAGTGTTATTAAAATTGATTGTTTATTATTTTGTTTATGCTTTGGAACACTAACAACTCGAAATGCCTCAACAGATCTTCGGACATTTTGTCGAATCGATTCCTCGCTATCGCTGTGTAAATATACGAAAGCTAAATAGGCGAAAATATGACCAAAATTTGTAACATTTATTTCTTTGTAGAGTTGTTCGTAATCACAAACAATCATTGAATGGTATAAATCTTCGTGTTGGTTCAGAACTGTATTTATATGAAACGATAGGGTTTGTTTATCAATATCAATCTCATTTCGTCTTAACTCGTCATAAATTATATCTATGTTCTCCATTTCACCGTTTCACCACAAAGGTTAAAAGGCAAGTGAGATATACATGTTATTGCATCTCAATAATATGTAAATTCGTGGATCGCTTTATAATGACTTAGCGACGCATATAGCAACGAAAAAAGCACACAACACAGTGTTTTTTAAAACATATTTATTGTCACATATATAAATACAGCTAAAAGATGTCTATTTCATCAAGTTCACTTGTTAAAGCATTAACAGATTTAAGAAATGTATACTCCGCGTATGCCTCTTTAGTGTTAGATTTAGTACTATTAAATGTCTCTCCTGTCTCTTCAATCTTGTACCGGTATTGTAGTGGATTACTGAAAAGTTCGATGCCAGTATTGATCACACGAGGTTCTTGCTTCTTCCATTCGAAGAAACCACAAGCGTCTTCTTTGGGGCAACAGTAAAATAGACGGTTTTGATTTGGTCCATCTTTCTTGACTTTTCGTTCACAGCATACCATTCCATGTTGGCATATAGGTCTTGGCTCTTCGAATACATCCCCCCATTGCCAAAATTTGCAGGGATTTTCTCGTTCAGAACATACAAAGTACGGTCGTCCATAGTTTTGTTTCATCTTGTCTTTAACTGTACGTAACTTTGCTAGTTTTTGATGTGTAGGGCACACAGGATGTTGAGGACCACTCTTTCTAAAATCTTCTACGGCTTTCGTGAACATATAACAATCTTCATCTCGGCAAAAGAACTCACAGCTAGGTTTTTGTCCACAGAACCAAAATGTACCATGGTTTGTAGTCGAATAGGACGCAGGTTTTCCATGTAGACACTCCATCGTATTGCTTGTAAATGATGCTCAAACAACGCTTAGTAAAATATATAAGGACGCTATAGCTATTGTGATAAAAAGCGTTAGGATTAACTCTTTTGTGACGAAAATGCTGAGTTCAGCATAATGACTGTTTCGCCCAAACTTGCCTTGCATATCATCATGACGTCAATACATAATTAATGAATGTTAATGATGAGTTGCGTTCGCGGCCCCCTGCGCCCCCCTATATGCTAGTGTTTGCGGCCCCCTTGTATACTAATTAGTGTTGTTTGCGGCCCCCTTGCATACTAATTAGTGTGGCCCCCTGCGGCCCCCTATATGATAGTGTTTGCGGCCCCCTTGCATACTAATTAGTGTTGTTTGCGGCCCCTGCATGGCCCCTGCGGCCCCCTGCGGCCCCCTGCGGCCCCCTGCGGCCCCCTAAAAATAAGGCTCGAAAACCACATACACTACTACTGTCATCTATTATCTGAAAGCAAGAAATAAAATTAGATGGAACTCCAACAGATAATATATGCCACTTCACTATTAGATTTTCAAAAGTTGTTTTAAAGTTTTATATGGTTACCATTTTAAAGGCCATGCTCAGCTCTGGTTCACTTATTCCAAAAGTAGATACAAGGTCACACAGCCGATTTGGGTACGACAGACGCCTAAGGAGGATCATTAGGGACTCCATGCAAGAGAAAACTGATCCTTGGTCACTGGTATAGCTGTCAGGGATTTCTAAGGCCTCCATGAGGCGGTACATATCATTTTTTTGAAATCTGAAATGTCACAGACAAATGCAGATGTATGTATGACAACTTCAACCTGAGATTTTCGGTAAAACCATAGGCAGCCCAACAAATAATGTTAGTTGATCACAATACAGTATTAAACAATAAATGTTTAAAATATGTCTAAATTTATTTATGAATCTGCTTCGATCTATCCTTTGTTTTGTTTATGGAAACTTAATTATTGTCCTTTGTCAGTAATGTAAATTTGTGCATGAGCGTAAAATAGATCTACATGTACTCACATCTGCTCACAGTCAACCTCACTAACATCCTCTATATTCAAGCGAGGCCCCAGTGAATGTGGTTCAGGAAAGGCTGCTTCGAGAAATAGCACGTCAAGGTCTTCATCGCTTGAGTCGCTGTCTGAACTACTCTCGCTCTCTGGTGCCGTCACATCTAATATATCTTTATACTCTTGCCTAATTAAGTAGAGATAAGTAAATGAGTCTTGTCCATTCCATTTTCTATTTAATCAAGAAGAAAGTAGGAAAAAAATGATGATAACATAATTTATATAATTACCTTCTTGCAGCCGCCATCTTGTTTTGCTATTTTTGGCGGGTAATGCCTTCCGGGAATCTTAAAGACTGACTAAATTCGGGCGAACGGCTGACGTCAAACGACAAACCGCGGTTTGCCGTTTGCGGTAAACAGAAAAAACGTCAATCTTAAGGTCTCTATTAACTGGGGTTGATAATACACCAGGTGGCTGATTTATTTTGAACGACTCAAAGCTGTAAAACTCATTATTATTTATCAGCACTGAATCATGTAAGCATTGTTCTTTTGATGGCAATTCTTGAACAATCGATCAATTATTTCAACTGTAGGCAAACCTTCCTCAGCTGGCGGGTTGTCTACATTAACTGGGGTTGATAATGCACCAGGTGGCTGATTTATTTTAAACGACTCAAAACTATGTATACGTCTCATTGTTATTTATCAGCAATGAATCGTGCAGGCATTGTTCATTCGAAGGTAATTCTTGAAAAATCGATTAAACTTTCTGCAAGGTAGAATCAACAACCGTGACTAATTAACAATTCTCGATTTCTATGAGATGATAGTTCATTCGGGCTTCGTCCTCATCAACTATCACCTCATAGAAATCTTGAGCTAATAATCTAACTGTTTTAGTAGAAACAGCAAGAAAACAGTATTTCAAAACGTTTTTCATAATTTATTGAAATAAATTCGTTAAAAATCGCGCCGAGGAGATGGCTGTTTCGCTACTCGCTATCTATCCACAATTAGATAGCGAGTAGCGTAAGCCAATCAAATTACAGCATTTGCAATAGTATACTAGTATGATTCTACTAATTGCGTATAGTTTTGCCTATCCGCTTTATTTTCTTGGTGAAGTTGCGAAATGCTTCGAGATAGGGTATTGACTTGTTGACAAATTTCATGTGTGAAAATTTCATCCATTGCGACCCCACTCTGGTTTGTTTGTAAAATAGAATTAGTCTGGGTTCTCATTTCCCATGATGACAATATCTACCGGGTAGGAGATTATTTGGAACAACAAAAGGGGCAGTTAATGGATGGTTGTAAAATTATCATTGCTAAAACAAAATTATCCCCTACCAGAAAAACGTTTGCTGTATCTAAACTTATACAGGGCGGGGATCGGGCTGGTGTACCAGACTACGAGAAAGTGCCGCTTTTGCAAGCGAAGGAAGAAACGAAGTGCAGTCAAAGTTTTGGATGTTAAGTCGGTCGAACACAAGGGACAAAAACGCAAACTCGTGCTTACGGAGAATGGAAATGTATATAAAGTTAAACGATCCAAACTCGAGGACACTGTTAAACCTGGACAATATGTTTAAAAACCATTTATTGGTGTAATTTATTGTTATACTTTACAAATATATTGTTACCAATGTTAAGCTGTGTGTCAATCTTTGCATGCATCCAAGCATATTTTGCTCTAAAAATGTATACATTTTCGCGTTCGCCATAACCCCTTTTTCCTTCCTTTGAGGCGTTGACAAGGCATAAATGGTAGCGATATAGGGGTTTCAAGCAGGTGGAACGTAATACAAAACGGACTTGATCGTACTCAGGAATATCTCGGGTGATGGTATCTAACACACTTTCAAATATTTCATGGAGGCGATTATGGAACTGGGAGAGCTCAAAATGAGCAAACGTGTCCGTAAATTGAATAGTATAATCAACACCTGTCGTGCGAAACTTTTTCACTCTCACTTGTTTAACATCTGTCAGGGTAAAAAAGTTATTGCTAACCTCATTAGATGTGCTTGCACCGTCATTCATTGCATCATACGATATTTTCTGTCCACGAACGACTTGCAACATAGGCTCATCCAGTGTGCTTGTCTCTCCGTCATCGTTCATTTCTTCGTAAGATCTCTTCTGGCCTCGACTGGTCTGTAACACAGGTTCGTCGTTTTGCCAATCATACAGAAATCTTTTTCGTTGTTCCGAGGTCCAGAGTAGTAGGCAAACACCGGTTCTGGGCCATTTCACCAAATTTTCAAAAAAAATCACGAGCCATGCTCGCGCACGACGTCACGACTTCGCCACATGACGTCACAACTTTGTAACATGACACCACACAATTTTTTACTTCGTGAATTTTTTCTGGGCCACACATTTTAAAATATTTTTTTAATAATAATATTATT
Source organism: Trachythela sp. YZ-2020 (assembly GCA_016169945.1). NCBI lineage: Eukaryota > Metazoa > Cnidaria > Anthozoa > Malacalcyonacea > Clavulariidae > Trachythela > Trachythela sp. YZ-2020. The sequence goes on from JADLSH010000356.1 coordinate 179,153, forward strand.
TTAAAATAATATTATTTATATATTTTTTAATCTTCAAACACAAGTTTTGCCTTCCTGTTTTTTACATGTCCGTATGCCGTTGTGACTATTCCATCCTCCCCAATTATCCGCTTGCCATCATTTGCTGACAACGCTATCTTCACGATCCTCTCAGTGAACATGTCATGCTTCCGACTTCTGAAAGTGTTCATCGTCCTCCACTGTTTTTTAAACATTTTTTAAAATCATCAAAAGTAATGTCTTTTTTTATGACACACTTTTTAACTCCCTTACACTTCTTTTCCTCCTCACCTTCATCCACCTTGTACGCGTATCATCATTCATCATAATCAAAACCTTTTTGTTCACTCCAACAGGTATCCCAGAGGGATGGTTTACGTCGTAGTTACTGGTGTCAAACTTACTACTCACATCATCCGATATGTCCTTATAAAAGTCCTTGTTTTAATTTCATAACACAGCGAGTCCGTGTCGGTGAATAGCAGGCTTGCATTGTCACCATACTTTTTTTATGTAGTTGTAATGAAAGTCGTACATTAAGGTTTTGGATATGTCCAGGATACTCATCCCCAAATATATGGGTTTGCGTAGTTTGATGTTTGTCTTGCTCATATGAACTGCTACCAGGTTTTCCGAAAATATGGTGATGGTTTTAAAGTTAGACTTTTTGACTAATTTATTTAGTTTCTTCTCGTTGTTCACCAGCTTTACATTCACCCTGTTCCTCACGTTCTCCATAGTCTTACCAAAGACGGAGTTGTTCATTAATTTGAAAAAGTTCTTTTCAAAGTCCGTTGTGCCCTTTTTTCGCAACTCGTTGTTCAACATAATGTACTTCTCCAACCAAGGTTCCTCATCAAACATAATACCAGAGTGTATTTTTGTTACTATCATACCAAGGCTCTGATATAACTTTAGGTTTTCATAGTGAACAATATACCTCTCCTTTCCATACAAATTGGGGACAAGCTTATCCACCTTGTTAATTTTCACCCTCTCCGGAGCAAGCGGATACTCATTGTGTAGATCATGCAACTCCTCCGGCTACTCCATATTCACAACTAGTATGCATCCCTTACCCACTTTAGTTGCAATACTTTCCCAGTCTTGCAACTCTCCATCTTCCATCCATCGAAAACCACCGGTTGGTAATGGCTTGCTGATTGCCCACCCGTATAAGTTGTTAGCGTCCAAATATGGGATGAACACATCCTCCTCCTTTGGGTTGTAGTTCGTCGTGTATTTATTATTTGCCTTTGCGTGCCGTTTTGTAACCGTTATAACCCCTCCACGAATGCCCTTTTCTATGGTGAGATACATATCTGGGTCGGTGATTAGTTCTAAACTTACGTTGGTTATTTTTAGGGCTGCATCCCATGCCAACCCCGGTGATGTATAATACCAATACGGGTCTAGTCCATAATTTGTCATACATATCTTTCTAAAGGTACACGTCGTGATAGTCTCTCATGGTCTTCATTCCAAACGTTGTCCAAACTTTTTGTGCATATTCGTAGTCATCATCGCTGATCCCAACACCGTTTAGTTTATTGAAAAACTTATCCTTTGGTGGTAGCGATGTTTCACTAAGCCTATCGAAACAGTTCATGTACTCGCACGGATACACACCCTTTTGTTTCAATAGACCTATTTGCTCCTTATTATAACCAGCTTTTTGAGATGCAAACTCTAAGTTACAAAACTGGTCTTCCCCCAAGTTTTTAACCAAACTATCCAACGAGCTGAGTGTAAACTTTAAAGAGTCTAAAAATCTTAGCTCACAGACAGACTCATCACCCAACTCTAATAACTTACTGAAAGAGATGTACTTTTCCTCCGTCTTGGGTATACACCTAATATCTCCCTGGCTAACACCCAAGTTTCTTACAAACAAGTGAGAGTCGTACCCTTCCAAATTGTGGAAGAGTATTGGCACAAACTTTGGCTGTCTCATCCTGAGGTTACAAATGTTGCATGCCGCTCCCCTATACTTTCCGGTGAGATGACAGTGATCCCTAACCTTATAATGTTTTTTATTATACCTAATCTTACATGCGTAACATGTTTCAGACTTTTCGTGGTCTTCATTGTCTGCCTTTGTCATACTAATTGGAACGGCCTCCTAAAACTTTGTAAATATATCACAGACATCCTTCTCCAGAGACTCTACAAAAACTTTTGTAACATCCTCACCCTCATACCTTTGTGTATAATGTACAGTTTTTGGCTCGTATACGCTCCCATCAAAACACTTAATGTAATAATTAAACCCGCTAGGTTGATGTTTTTGGTACTGTGTTGTACTACTTTCACCAACGGGTTTATGCTTTACATCCAAGTCCTCGATGAAACACTCAAAGTCTGCGTACACATAAAATGGTACTGTGTGCATCCTTTCATCCCCGAGCCGGCGGAAAGCGCCGTGCGAGGGTACTAATTCCGCTCGGATATTTACACCCGGGTATGTGAAAACACAGTGGAATCCAAAGTCGTCCGCCGCGATGCCCTGGACGGTTCAGGGTTTTGTACGTTATACGCATGCGCGAATTCAGGTCGAGATAAACATGTACATATGGGTAACATTTTAAAAAGATTTACGGATAAAGATTTTGTTATTCATCAAAAATAATTTTTAATACTCGGGCTATTGGGAAAACATACTGTCAAAAAACAGTTGAAATGTTTTTGTGAAATGTCTAAGGTTAAATTTTACAACAACCAAAGCTAAAAGAGTATGTAATAACATATCTACTTTATATAGTGGGGCAATTGATATTTTATAGTTAAAAGTACAAATATTTATATTACACTTTTATCATTTTGTACCAAAAGCACAGAATAGTATTCTGTGCCAAAAGTAAAAAAATTGTGTGTTGCTATAAGTATAATTCCTGAGTTCGAATAGGCGAGGGGATTCTGCATGAGTGTATTTCTAGTAATTAATGAAAGATGTCATTGGTATCTCTCTTACCAACCATTGGATACTCATGCCTCTGATGTTCATTATCCATACATATAGCTCCGTATGTTTTTGGAGTAACTCGGGAGTTCCAAACATATTGAGACAGTTCATACAGACATGTTTCTTATGCTAATAATTGCTCACCTGAGAGCTGACGAGCCTACTCAGACATTTAACAACACCATAAGGTCCGTCCCACAAGAATAGGTTCACATATTTCTCACCACGTAGTTTTGATACTTTTAGTGGGAAAACTTCCTCCTTCTCATCGGCACCAAAAACATTTACTCCCACTTTGTTGTTCTTCTCGAACTTACCGATGTCGACAAGTTTCACTGGAAACTCCAACCCATCCCAGCTTAGCTTTTCGGACTGTAGTACCAACATTTTTGTGAGTCTTCCAGCATTATCACCCACAGGATTTAATGCACTGGTGACAGCCCATTTAAAACACATGTCGTCATCATTCTTTACGTTGATGATGGCTTTCTTACTTTTAATCTTATCAGGCAGCGGTTTGAAGCCTTTTCCCTTCCAATGGTTTGAACTTTGCGATGTAAACGTCCAACGCTTCCACCCTTTTTAGTCTCCATCCGCTTCCCTGCTTCTGATACTTTGCTAGCGACTCTTGCATCTTTTCCTTCATCTCTTCGTCTCATCCACATCGTTGTCTCCGACGATGGTGTGGGTCTTTGACCTAAAGTTTCCAATAACTGTGATCTCTTCCCCAGTCTTTGGATCGTTCTTTGACAACACACACACCAATTTTTTTGCTCCTTCTACCTCACTAATTAGTCCAACTACTTTCTCGGTGGTTGTCTCTAAAAAAGTATTTGCGTCATACGTTCCCTTTGGTCTAATGGTGTGTCTCATCGCCCTTCCCCCAATTGCTTCTTGTATAAGAACAGGCTCCAAACTTTCCTCCTCTTCGTACTTTCCCAAGATCTTCTTTTTCATGAGCCTAAATGCGGCGGAGGTCTTCCTTTTGATGGTTTTTGGGACGTGACTGACGAGCCAATCATACCACCCGTTCATCTTATCTCCAGTTTCGGTGGCGGTTGCCTTTGGTGGTTCTTGTACGTAGCGAGTGGGAACGATAGCCGATTGGTTGAATGAGATGATCTTTTCTTTTGTCGTCGTGAACGCTTGGGATGCCTCACTGACAATGGGTTCGGGTACGTGACTCACCAACCAATCGTACCATCGTCGAAATGTTGCTATTATGTAAGTAGCCCTCCGGTAGTGTGGCGCTAAGATATTTTAGTACTTGTTCGTTCATTTTATTTTTACATTAATAATAAAATATGTTCTTAGACCATTTTGATATGACATACTTCATATAAAGAGACAAACATAAGGGAGCCGTTTTGGCTCCCTTGCTAATTGGTGATAATTTACATCACATTTTTTTATATGGTATACTTCATATAAAAAAAGACTTATATTATTTATAAAAAACACCTTGATACCAACATTGCTCCTCCGACTCCCACTCCTGCGACTAACACTGTTTCATATTTTTTTGTTCGTCACTCGGTGTATGAAAGTCACCAAGTTCTGGTCTCCTCGTAAATCTCTGGTTATCAAACACGATGCTCTGCACTTTGTGCAACTCGTCCAAACTTTTGTTGGTGTCGTTGAGATCCGCGTTTGCATCGCTGAGCTCCTGGCGGAGCCGTGCGATCTCGTGCTGAGCTCCTGGCGGAGCCGTGCGATGCATTTATACACGCAACAATTTAAAGTCAAAAGTTCTTAATGACCTTTCATATATATCTGATTCGGGCCTCCACCAACGATGGGTTCAAATACAGTTGAACAAAAACAAATCTATAATTGTCTGTGTAACGTATAAGCCACCAAATTGTCCTGTAGCATGTATCAAAGACGAACTTAAACCAATGTACATCGAAGCATTCATGATGCAGTCACAGATTGTTATAATGGGTGACCTAAACTGTAATCTCCTCAATAATTCGAGCGTCGATGCACTTTTAGATACTTGTAACGAACTTAACTTGAGTCAAATTATTGAAGAACTGACGAGGATTACCGCACAAACTAGATCGTTACTGGACGTTATAATGATTACGCCCCGCAGTGGTGTTATGAACACAGGGATAAGCGACCACTGTTTGGTATATTGTATACTCAAAGTAAAGACCAAAAAGCCCAAATTTAAACATATACATGTGAGAAGCTATAAAAGTTATGACCCGATATGTTTTAAAAGAGAAGTCGCACAACTTCCTCTACATGAGATATACTCAGTCCATGATGTAAACTCAAAGCTTGACCTGTTTAATGAATTATTTCTAAACACTTTAAACAGACATGCACTAATGAAGTATATAAAAGTCAAAGGAAGATCGCACAAGTTTATCGGTAAAGAAATAAAACAATTAATGAAAGTCAGAGACCGACGTTTAAAATCTTTTCGTAAGTCAAAGAATTCAGATGATTGGACCAGTTATAAGCAACTTAGAAATGCTGTCAAAATATCTATAAGAAAAGCTGAATCTAAGTACATCTGTAGTCAAATCGAGAAGAATAAGGATAATTCGAAATCAATGTGGAAAGTTATTAGAGGGTGCCTTCCTATTAAAGAAATTACAGAATCCAACTACCGTAAGGACCCTGAATTAGCAGCTGAGGAATTTAATAATTTCTTCATCTCAGTGGGGAAAACTACAGCTGATAAAGTTAAAGAACTAGCAGATCAAAACAATATTTTAATAACATCCCCATCACCAAGATTGACACATGTATCGGATGCTGAGAGATTTAAATTTAGCTTAGTTACGCGAGAAGAAGTACGCAAAATAATTTTAAGATCTCCGTCTAACAAAGCTCCTGGTCCCGACAAAGTGAGTGTGCAATGTTTCAAAGATACCATAGAAATAATTATAGATCCTCTAACTGATATTATAAACTGTTCTCTGATGACGTCTACGTATCCGCAGAGTTGGAAGTTGGCGGAGGTTATACCTTTGCACAAAGACGGTGATCCAGATAATGCCTCGAACAATCGACCTGTATCATTACTTTCGAGTTTGTCAAAAATTTGCGATAAAGTAGGACTAAATCAATTTACAGATTATTTGATGGAACATCAATTACTAACGAAACATCAAAGTGGTAATCGTAAGTTGCACTCTACCGAAACACTCAACATCGCAGTAACGGATATTTTATTGGAGTATGCTGCCTTAGAACATGGAATCCCTCAAGGCTCAGTGCTTTCGCCATTTCTTTTTAATATCTATACCGACAGCCTGCCATCAACCACTAAACTATGTAATCTAGAATCATTTGTGGACGACTCGAAAACGTTTCTAACTTTTCCCGTATCAAGCATAAACTGTTCCCTTGAAGCCATAGAAGAAGACCTACAAAGAATATTTCAATGGTGTTGTAACCATAGTCTTCTGATAAATCCAGAAAAAAACAAAATGCTGATAGTTGGATCACGACAAATGATGAAACAGATACAGACTCCACCTAACATAAACTTCATAAGCAAAAATCTTATACCGATAACGGAAGTGAAAGATCTTGGTATGTTCCTCGATTCTCTCTTATCCTACAATAAACATATTCAGGCCTTATCCTCTTCTTGTATTTCTTAGAGCAAAATCAATAGGGTGAAACATTTATTTGACCAGAAGACCCTCGCTATGATTATAGATACATTGGTAATGAGTAAAATCAATCACTGTTCATCCGTATGGTCTAATACATCAGAAGGCAATATTGACAAAATTCAATTAATTCAAAATTATGCCGCAAGAATAATATCGGGTGTACAGAAATTTGATCATATATCTCCAACAATAAGTACACTTGGATGGCTACCAATTAAAGAACACTTGTTATACAGAGATACACTGTCTATTAATGTTTAAATGTATAAATGGCCAAGCTCCTTCATATCTCTGTGATAAATTCAAACAAAGAGATCAAGTTCACGATCGTAATACAAGTAGAAATGAATATTTAGATATCCCAAAGTTTCGAACTTGTACTGGACAAAGAACTTTTAAGTATAGAGGTACAAAATTATGAAACGAACTTGATAAAGAGACAAAATTAATAACTAATCTAAACAGTTTTAAAATAAAACTTAAGACTGATCTAATGAAGAAGCATTGATAGTGAACTTTTTCATGTTTCAATTGAACCACATAAAGATACAGTTTGTTTTTAGAATTTTTTTTATAAATATATTATTATTATATTATAAATTAGATTGATTTTAAATTAGATAACTTCTTAAATATTATGTAGAAATTTTCTTACATTTATACCTGTAAATTGTCATTGAAAAACCCATTTGGGAATGTCAAATAAGTATAATAATAATGATAATAATAATCTCATCCTTTTTTAATATCTCGTTTTGATTCCATGCGTTGCGAGCCTTTGTTAAATCCTCCAACGCCAATATTGAAAGACAACTCACACAGTCAGCGAATAAATGACAATTTAATACGGCCAAACTTACTGTAAAGCGAGGATGTAAAATAACAACGTGGGAAGAGACAGAACGATACTCTTACACGGAGTACATAACTAGGCGCGACTAGCATCGCAGGTGCGTATAACAATAACAATAACAAAACTATCGCGTGACTACTCTTTCTGTCTTTATGTTCTTATTGTCCCAAAAGGGGAAACTGTTCGTGCTAGGTAAGACTGTTCGAGCTAGATAAGACTGTTCGTGCTAGATAAGCAGATAATAACATAACTAGATAACAAAGTCCTGTAAGTGAGCAGGAGGTTTACGCAGGCGAGTGGAACGACGTGGGGCAGTATGTGGGTCTTCGATTCCAGGGAGACGGACAGGTGGTAGGTTTGGAACATCGGTTGAGTGTTCGTTAGGTGCAGAAAAGGGGATGTGTTCTGGATCAGCTTGCATCACGTCGATCAATGGGTTAGGCGAACATGGGGTATGACTCGGGAGTGGATGACGAGTATCAGTGTTCGGTGGTTTGGACAGCTCTTCTGGGACTCGTGGTGAGAGGGGAGGCTTGGGTTGAACGGCTTTGGTAGACTCGTTGTCGTACGGTTGATGGAGACGAGGTATTGGTGGAGAAGGAGCTGACTTGTCGTTGACACGAAAGCACTCTGCTAATTTGACGCGATAAGATGTGGATCGGAGTTGGGAACCTGTAAACTTACCTACTTGCACCATAAGCCATCAATAGAAACAACCAAGTATCGATCACAGGCGCGAGTTTTGGAACAATCTGAAGTAATATACACTAAGTCGCCAATTTGAACGGCGAGGGGCGAAGGAAGTTGGCCACTGGGTGTTTTGGACTTCTCGCTGGCAGGGTGGTTATGAGTACGATGTAAATGCTGTTGCCTGATCAGGTGGAGGTCGGAGATGGGAAGTTGACTGTTGGTAAATTGATCGCGTTGGAACCACATCTCACGGGCAGACAAACCTCTGTCACGTATACGGGTGTTCAGGTTAGCAGTGGCGATTGCAAGTGTTAGAGGAGAAGCAGCACCACCTTCTGGGGAAATGCGGAGTAGTTCATCTCCGAGCTCAGCGATACATTTCTCAGCTACCGGTTCTTCTTAACATTCTTTACGCGACCAATCTCGAGGGAGACTTTATGGCGTCGCAGTTCTTCGTCGTTAGCTAGAGCAGCAAACCCAGGAGCAGGATCAACTCTAATAACTGCACAGGGACCAGAAATCGGGCATAACTCAAGGCAGAGGCGGATAAGACCAGCACCGAGGGTATCGCGGCGCTCGTCTTCTATAATGCAGGATGTGGTGAAAGAAGAGGTTGTCTCACGAACGACAAGGACGAGTTGTTGTTTCTCTTCATCACGTCTCCAGCAAATGATATACCAACTGCGGCTGGTGGGTCTGATGTGGACTGTTCGATCAAACAGGTGGGGATCTTCTTGAGGGAAGCACATAAGTGGCATGATTGTGTGCAACGATCCAGAGATTTGTCGAGGTCTAACGCGTAGAAATAGCGGAGGACAACTTGTTTTAGCTGGTGACGAGACGGGTGGCTAAGTTTGACATGAAGTGCAGTCAGTAGACCATCTATTATAGGGCGAGGAACAAGAATACATTCACGAGAAGGACAAAATGGCTCATCTTTTTTGACGACAACTAGACCGTCCCTTGAAAGAGAGGCAACGTTGAGGTAGCGCTTGACGTCCTTAATGTTGGTTGACTTCTTGGAAGGGCGGGTGCCTTGCTTGAGATGAGAGTGGACACGACGCAGGTCTGGACATTCTTGTTGAGTTTGTAGCCACGCCGACCGGGTAGTGAAAGGAAGAGTGACAGAGCCAGAAAGTACGTCATGGATGGAAATGGGACGAACAACTGAATCTTCGGCTTTCGAAATGAAGGAGCAGATCTGACAACGAGGATCGTCACAGGGTGGAGCATTGCGGCTGGCGAAGTCAGATGGTAAGTTAGCAGAACCGGCAAGGTGGCGGAGTGATGTCTGGTAACGGCTGACGGTCGAAAGGAATGTAGTGACACGCGGGCTTGAAGAGAATTGGCCACGACAAAGCTTTTCAAAGGATTGGACGCAAGGCTTGTTGTCTGTGAGGACGCAGGTCTGGATCTTGGATTGGATGATATACGGCGCAAAGTGCTTAATAGCTGAAGCGATGGACAGTGCTTCTATTTCACAGGGGAGCAAGTTACCTGGTGTTTTCTGGTCTTTGCGCTGAAGAAACCGGCGAGAAGCAATCTGTTGTTGCGGAGGGCGTAGAGTGTTGCACCAAGACCATTCATTTTCACGGAGCCACCAGTTACAATCCAAAGTTGGTCTTCAGGTTTTGGGATCACAATGGATTTGTTGGATGATAATGCCTTTTGAGCCTGGTGGAAGGAGGTGATGAGGTCTTCAGACCAGATGACAAGGTTGTTCGATTGGTTGCCTGCAGTTATGTTCTCCAGAGGGGCGATGAGGGTGGATGAACCTTCGATAACACGACCAAGCATTTTGTAGGAGCCAATGAACGCGCAAAGATCTCGGACTGTTTTCGAAGGGCACAAGACGAGAGAGTTACTAGACGATGGGGTGAAGCACGAATTGAGCCGCGAGACCATATCCAGCCGAGGATGGTGGTGGAGACAGGAGAAATGATGGTTTTCTTGGCAGAGAGACGGAGATCGCATTTGTCTAGGGCTGTCAGGACCTTTCTCCAGTAGGAAAGAAGCTCGGCAGGGGTGTTGCCACCACAGTAGAGATTATCAGCGATTTTGGCTATGCAGCCGTCTTGAAGGAGATCGCCGAGGACACGGCACATTAGCTCTTCTAACGCCGTCTCTGAGCCAGGCATTCCCATAGCACATCTGGTATAGATGCGGACGCCTTTAAAGGGGGTTGCTACACCACAGTATTTGAGGGAGCTCTTGGATAACGGTATTTGGTAAAATGACTGGGACAGGTCTGACACAATGATGTATCGCCAGCAGGCAATCTTACGAAGGGTGGAATCAACATCAGGCATCAATGAGGGCTGGGGTTTACTGTATCTCCCTACATCAGTGAAGGCAGTGACAAGACGGGATCCCCCACTCCTTTTCTTGACGAGGAAAGACGGGTTGAGGTACTCAGCGACAACGTTAAGGCCTTCAAGACGCTGAAAAACTCCTATGGCTTTGAGTTGTGCGAACTTGGTCTGCAACTGCTCTAACTGGTCTCGGGCATACTACGGCATGCGTCCTTTGCGTTGAGGGGGTTGGACTGGACCCATGTTTACCACGCCTTTCAGAGGGCCAGCGGAACCGTTGTATCCTGGTATAACTGGGTCAAAGATACGGTCGATTTCTTTTAATAAGCCAAGAAAGCTAACCTTCTCATCGGGAGACAGTAAGTCATCTGGGTCTACAGAAACTTTCTCAGAATGATATGTGTTGGTCAGGGGTCTTGGAAGGGTGGGGCCACAAGAGCGTGAATCAGTCATCTGTAACTAGGCGAGCCTGGCAAATGATCGTTCTTTTTAATGAAGATAGGCTCAGCCGAGGAGTTAAGAAGTCTGAGCTTTCCACCGACCGAGTCGAGAATGCCAGGTGGGGGCCAGGCATTTGAAGACTTGACTGACCCACAAAAGGCAGAGTCCACTCGAGGTTCAACAGCGAGTTGTGCATCAGATGGAAAGTCAGTGGGGACATCAATCTCAAGGAAACTACCAGGCTAGATGGTGGTGTTGGCAGAAGGGGCACGCAATAGTTGGCAACATCTGACTGCATGGTATTTGGATGGATTATTGGAAGGACCGTAGAGAACAACGTCAGAACCAGCAATTATAATTTCATGCTTGGCAGGTCGTACAGCATTGTCATTACGGGACATAAATGGTGTTCCGGCCAGAATATCGACATCAAGATATTCCACAACAAGGGCTTCGAGAGTTAGGGTCTTGCCATTACGAGAAAATGACAAGCAGGTTTCACCGATGATGGAAAGGGGGGTACGGCCATCAGCTTGAAGTGCAAGTTGTGAACTCTTCGATATCTTGGCGCCTATGTAGGAAGCGAGAGAAGCCTTTATCATATTTGTCTCTGCGCCAGTGTCGATGGTAAGGCGAAGGGGGTGGTGATCGAAGAAGACATGAAGGTATGGTGATTGGGTGACATTCACACGTCGAGTATGGTGATTGGCAGAATGGTCACATTCACAATGAGGCGAGGTAGGGGATGGGATAGGGGACGCTTGTATGAGAACCGCGACCCCTGTTAGGACTCCAATAACCTCAGGTTGTAGGGTAACACCTCCAACAATTCCTCCAACAGCAGTCAGACATACACTGGACAAGGTCAGTGCGAGATATTTCTTCTTGGTCCTCTTGTACATTAGTTTGTGACAATATGTTAACTTGTGGTAAAACTTATACAGCTTTTTTAGTGTTCGGTGATAACTTCATCATCCATCTCGTTGGATATGTGATTAAAGTCCATATTTATTAATAATATTATTTTATAATAATATTATTTATAAAAAAACTTTTAATATATATTTTTATAAAATATAAGAATAAATAATTCTTCCATTAATGCTGATCCTAATAATATTATAATGTTTGAATTATCTTTTTTTTTTATTCTATTTGTGGGAATGTTTTTTATGGGAATGTTTTTTATTATTTTTTTTGGAGATCCAATTATTTTTTGACAACCTTCTTCTCCTCCTTCAAAAAATTAACATTTGTGTTGACTCCAAATTTCATGCCAGGATTTGTACGTTCCCAATCCCGTTCGTATAGAGGGAGATGCTCCCACAACGGTGCGTAATCTTTCCCGGACACATCTCCCAAAGGTTTTGGGTACTTCATGAAACGGGACCACCAAAAGTATAGGTGAAAGTGGCAAAGACTTGTGAGGATGGGATGTACGTCTTTTGTGTACTCTAGGTGCTTTGAAGATATACCGCAGAGGTAGGACGCCGCGTGCATAGCGGCCAAGCTTCGAAAGTATGTGTTGTTTATGACATCCTTCTCCAAGTCTCGGATGTCGGGGTACTCTTTGGTTGGCCTATTTCCGTACTTTGCAGGCAGGCCAATCTTGTCGGGAATTGGGAACTTGGAGTCAAAGTGGTCCGTGTCATTGACGTATACTTTGAAACTTAGAAACTTTGTCCTGTTCAGAACGTAATGTGGGAATTTATTAAAGTTTTTTGCATCCATCCCTTCGTTCATGTTGATGTGTGAGCTTTGTAAAATGGGTGACACGTTTCCGTCACTCTGCCACATTTTTGGAAACGCCTGTGTGTTTTTAGTGACCCCCTGAGTTGCGGGGTCCGTTGCGTTGACGCGCTTCCACATCTCATCCAAATCTGTGAGTGCTGTCTTGTGTTGTGGTGGTTTTGGTTTGTCTCCCAAATACTATGTGTATCGACGGTTGTCCCGAAACTCTGAGGACCGAACATCTACTTTGTAGAAGTTATTCACCCTAAAATATACGTGGGTGAAACCATCTGGTTCGGAGTGATCGAAGAAGTACTTCTTGTTTAGGTTTGGATGTTGTTTAACAAAGCCGTCCATTTTTATTATCACAGTGATAATAAAAGTATATGATGGAAAGGTTGGAGGTTCTCATCAAAGACGGTGAATGCAACATGGACTTACGGGAGAATATTGTACTGGATAGAAACAAGACAATGCTAATAAAACCATTATTTGTAAAATGGCGTATGCGTAATATTATCAAGGGTGTGAATGACACCATCAAAATTTACTCTAATGAAACCGGTGAGATTGGTCCGGCATCAGACATTACAGACATATCCACCCGGATAGCTCTTAACATATCACCCATTCCAGTCGGTTGGTATGTTTCCTTTGTGGTGTCGGAAGGGTATTGGGACGCCAAGTCACTAGTTAAACACTTTAAAAACATTTTTGGGAAGTACAAAGAAGTATTTAGTGTTGTGGTGGGGTACAATGAGCAAACACACTTTTTCACCATCAAGTCATCAAATAAGTTGGACTTGGGATCACTAGGTTATTTTATGGGTTACTCCAATAGTATCATGGTTGGTGGTGGTGTGAGGGCTGAGGTTCCGTTTGATCCAATGAAGGGTTTGGATTATGTGAAGGTTTTGTGTCCGACATTGGGGAGGACGACAACGGACACAAATGGTGAGAGATCGGATGTAATACTTTCCCTTCCCACCCCAGAGGTTTGTAACACATTTGGTACCAAGCAATTGCTCGGTGTGAAAAACCATAGTAGTGTTACAATGGAGAAGGGTACGTACAACAATCTTAGGTTTGTTGCCATTGGTAGCGATGGGAGTAAGTCACTCGTAGATATTTTGTTGAACATTTATATTTCATGATATTCAAGGGGTCGATGATTCATCGATACCTTTGATTGGTGATAATTTATATAAAAACTTTTAATAATATTATTTTATAATGGTACAGTTCGATGATGGACTGGAGTTTCATAATTTCTCCGTAAAAAATTTACTAACAGATCATGACATTAAGTACTTATTTTATTTTATTTTTTATTTTTCATCAAAAAGTAAGAAGAAGGCTGCCATTGTGGAAAGATTTAATAGGACTTTAAAAACACGTATGTGGAGTTATTTCACAGCAGAGGGTCCAACAAGTGGGTGGATATTTTAGAGGACTTGGTCAACACAAAACATACTTCCATTGGTATGAAACCAAATGAGATGAATAGTTCCAACGACTACGAAGTTTGGTTAAAATTATTTGGTGGAAGGTTGCAAGAACCATTACCAAAACCTAGGTACAAGGTTGGGGATAACGTTAGATTGCCAAGGTACGAGTCAAACTTTACAAAAGAGGTGTTCACGATAGAAAGTATCTCGTACGGAAACCCAATAATGTATATAATAAAAGCATTGGATGGTGAAAAAATAATTGGTAGATTTTACGAACAATAATTATCAGTTGTAAATAAATAATAATTTTAATATTATTTGTACAATAATATTATTTTGTAATAAATAAATGGAAGGAGGAGGTGAGAAGATACCGATGGAAGAGTCTGGTGGTAAATATCCAGAGTTTGATAATATGGATAATGATGAGGCGATGGATACCTATCGTCAAATGGAACAAGATCCAAACATTGGCTCCGACAACCCAAAGTTTGTTTATGTTCAAACAATGATAGAGAACCGTGGAGGGAGAGACGTTTGGAGGGAGAGACTAGTATCACCCTTCCTACAAAAAGTCCCGCAGTCGTAGCAAATCTTAGTGAAGGATGGAGAAGATTAGGTAAGTTTGCGCAGGACAACTTTGACGGTGTCAGAATAGATCCTCACGTCGAGCATGCTATGGAGCTCATACATCGAATGGACATCTCAAAAACTGGGAATATACAATTTAAGGAGCGTCTCAATAACTCAGAACTATCACAAAATATAGGAGGACCGTGATGAGTTGGAGAAACGGTGAGTTGGAGTATAATACATCAGCACCAAACTCGCGTGCAAGTTGGGAGTTGTTGAACACCGTAGTGTTGGAAAGTAAGGAACGGGAAGAGATGGTGGGAGACCTTCCAAGATTGCAAAGTATTAGGGAGGAGTACGAGAATGCACCTGGGCTTACGGATGAGGAAAACAGGGTGATGAGAGGTGTTGTAAATCCAAAAAGTAGTATAGATCCAAGAAGTAGGATAGGGGATCACGGCGCGTTGGAGATACCAAAAAAAGACTTTCAATCCAGACTGAACGATGTGGAGGGAAGATTGGAGTTGACGAACCAGAGGATGGTGAGCTTTTCGAACTAATGAAACGTAGGACAGCGTTGGATGAGGCCGTAGATAAGGTGGAGAGGCAAAGGGAGTTGGAGGAAGTGAGGGAGGAGCAGGAGGAGGACATCAGTAGGTTGGAGAAAGTAAAAAAGTATCTGAAGGAAAACTTTCTAAGTCTCTCCGCTGTTGGTCTTGGTATCGCGGGGCTCATCACATCTTTGATAATTCGGGGAAGAAATGCAGTCGTGAGGGGAGCAAAGCCTGTCAGCAATTTTGGTAAGTGGGTCAAAGAGAAGCTAAAAAATCTGCCACCTTGGCTTGCGACTTTGGGAAGTCTTTTGTATAATATATTGAAGACTGGTACGCAAGGTTTGTTCTGGTTGGCTAAAAATCTTTGGGTCTTGGTATTGTTTGGGATAGCACTTGCGTATGATTATTACAAAAACAGAGACCACAAATAAATATATATAAAAGTTTTTTTATAAAATAATAATATTATAAAATAATGATAGTCACTCCCAGGAGTGATAAGTTGCTCCCAGAGTTTCAACAGTTTCAACCCGTCAATCCCTTACTAAAAGGAGAGAGGGTCAGACACTCCATTACCTCCAACCCAAACATAATCACACCTGGGAGTGACTATGTGTTGGAGGTTCAAAAGACTAAATGCAAAGTCTGCACTCGTACCTGGGAGTCTCTCACTGAAAGGAAAACTAACGGTCTGTGGTACCAAATCCTGGTAAACGCAGCCAAGACTTTGGTGAAAGAGATGAAGATCACACTCGGTGGGGAGACTGTGTATGACAACTCGGAAAGTATCTACGAACTGTACAAAGATTGTTGGGAGCCTGGTCAAAATAATATGCACATCCTGCGAGGGCGTGCCAGCGAAAATTTGCGAAAGCTTGCTAGCGGAGATGACACTGGTGCAAAGGTGGGGGACGACGCAAAGGTGTCAGACAATCTTCTGTACGAAGTGTATGGTAACGAAGTGCAGATACCGATAGATAAAATTTTGAAGGATCATGGGAGTTTGGCTCCGTACAACATGAACAACAACCTTCAGTATACTCTGAGGATGGGATCTAATGAAGATGTCATCACCGCACAGGATGAAGAAACTCTCGGTGCGTGAAGGTTGGATAATGTGGAGATAGAGTACGAGAGCGTAAAGAGTGATGAGTTGGTTAAAAACTCTGATGATATTTATTCAATGGGGAAGGGACTCATGTACAACCACGTCACATGTTGGAAGAACGAGGTGTGGAAACCTGCAGAGACCATCATCGCACATACGATCAACCCTCCAAGGAAAAGAGTGTCTGCCATTGTGTATCTTTTCACAAAATCTAAGAGATCAGACAGCGAGGAGTATGTGTATCCAAACATTGAAAGTGTCGATGTCACGGTAGAAGGAGCACCCGATCAGGTATACTCTCAGGGCATCCCAAAGGTAAGGTTGTTCAACGAGGCAGAGAGGTTTTTTGGAGATAAGACGCCATTGAAGAAAATAACCCCTGCGGAGTTCTTCAAAGACAAGTTTTGTCTGTGCGTTGACCTGCGAAGTGTTGATAAGGATAATGTGTTTGGATCTGGTCGGAGGATTGTTAACACGCAAAGTGGGATTATGTTGAAGATTAATAAAAAGGCGCACATTGGAGATCTAAACTGTCATGTTTTCATAATCGCAGATGGACTTATAAATATTCAGGACAAAAATGTAAAAAGTGTAAAGTATTAGTTGGTGAGATGGAGGCATGTAATATTATTATGAATGGAAAGTCTGCGTGTGGAAAGACATACTTTGTCGTCCTGACGCAGCAACTAAAAAGTATTGCGCTTGCGTTTCGTCAGAACGCGATAAAATGGCACAGAAAATAATATTTTAAATGTGTGACGTCATGAGCAAAGTGAGCTAACAAAATATAAATATTATTTTTAAATAATATTATGTTTAAATGTGTGACGTCATGAATGGCCCAGAAATAATTCGTGGTGTCATGTTACAAAGTTGTGACGTCATGTGGGTGGGGGATTTCCCACGAAGTCGTGACGTCATGCGTGCGCATGGCGCGTTATTTTTTTTTGAAAATTTGGTGAAATGGCCCAGAACCGGTGTTTGCCTACTAATGTCCAGGTATCCGAAAGATCAGCCACAAGCCCTAGCTGCTCGTTTTCTATTCGCCATTCCCTTATACATATGAGTCACGATTTAGGAACAGTTACTATTTTTAGACTTTTAGGGTTAGGGTTAGAATTAAGGTTAGGGTTGGGATTAGGGTTAGGGTTAAAATACAAAAGAATACAAAATTACAAAAGCCTAAAAATAGTAACTCTTCCTAAAACGTGACAGGTATACCCTTATACGCTGAAAAATGTCCATTTTCCTCTCAAACACAAGCCGTTGTTCCGCTTCACTCAATGCATACAGTCTTTCCAAGGCTGTTAATTCAGCTATCGTTTGACGATCCTTAATTTTCGTATCCATATCTATGCAGTACTAGTGTTATGTATATGAAAGCTATAAGCACTATGCTCATTATTATTTAAAAAATCAGTGTTTATAATCTCGCAAACGTACAATGCGTATAACTATGACGTCATATATTCGTGGTAGTAACATACTAGATCAAATCCTTACCAATTTGTCTCAAAATTATGACAAAGTACAACATCTTCCCCCATTGGGACGTTCTGACCACCAGTGCTTATTACTAACACCACCGAAGGCAAAAAAACATACCAAAGCGTTTACAAGACAAGTTAGAGATTTCAACCCAGAAAATTTGAGAACTCTTGGACTAAAATTAAACTTGGTAAATTGGGACTTGGTTTTTAATCTGCATGATGTTGACGCAAAAGTGTTGGGTTTTAACAATATAATTACGAATCTACTTGATACTTACACTCCGTTGAGATCAGTGCGCATGCACCCGAATGATAAAGAATGGATGACTACATATATCAAAAAGCAAATACGAGCTAAACAAAAAGCATATGTGAAGAATGATATGGCGAAGTACCAAAAGCTACACACCAAAGTAGTTGATTTGATTGCTAAAGCCAAACATAAATTTTATAAAGATAAAGCACAGAAACTCCGCTACACAAATTCGAGTAAATGGTATAAGAGTATTTATGCCCTGGCTGGTGCCAGGGAACATAAAGCAACTCCACGGCGCCAAATAAAACTGAATTAATAAGAGTGGCCAACGAGCTTCTTGAGGCTTTTACTGCCCCTTGGGAGAATCGTGAGTCAAATTCATTGTTAGTAAGTGATTTAGCAGATGATCTGGAGGATCACCCACCACCTACTCCGAATATTGGACAGGTAAAAGCTGCGTTAAAACACCTTAATACAAAAAAAGCTACTGGGTCAGATGGTGTGCCGGCGTGGCTCTTACATCGTTTCTGTGAAGAACTGGCACCTGTAATCCATATTATCCGTGCCAGTATTCTACAATGCAAGTATCCGACAGAATACAAACACGCCTTAATAAGTCCAGTCCCGAAAGTGAAAAACCCCGAAGATGTGAAGAATGATTTTAGACAAATATCTGTGTTACCGCAAATCGCAAAAGTGCTAGAGAAAATTCAACTCGGTCTTAACAAGGTAGATTTAAAGATAAATAATACGCAATATGCCTTTACCCAAGGTAAATCAACGGTCACAGCACTTGCCAATTTCACCCAATATCTTTACGATGCCACCGATTCTAATACATTAAATGACGGAGTTCACGTTTTTTATGTGGATTTACGCAAAGCATTCGATCTCGTTGACCATGCTATATTACTGGCTAAACTTGCTGCTATGGGGGTTCGTAAAAGTTTTTGGTTGTGGATACAAAGTTACCTTACAAATAGAACTCTGCAAGTGAAGCTTCCTGGAGTACTATCTACAATAAGCCATATTCCTGCTGGGGTGCCCCAAGGCGGCGTAGTTTCTCCAACATTGTTTAACGTGTATGTAAATGACATAGAAGACTATGCTGATCAGAATGTAATTCCTGAAACGTGTAAGTACGCTGATGATTGTACATGTTAGCAGTCGGTTCCTACAGGGTCTAGTAGCTCTATCCAGAGTGCTATAAATGCAATGGAAATCTGGGCACAGAGGAATAAAATGGAAATTAATGGGAAAAAAACTAAGGATATGTGGATAACTTTTAAGAAATCGGGTCCAATTTCACCCCCGCTGTGTGTGGGTGATACTGAAATAGAAAGGGTAAATTATTTTAAACTCCTGGGTACCTATTTGCAGAACGATCTAAAATGGAATACCCATGTATCAAGTATTATTGGCAAGGCAAGCAAGAGGATTTACCAATTAAGAACGTGTAGAAAGGCTAACCTGCCGTCCGAGATTGGTCTCTGCATCTATACAACAAATATCCGACCTTTGCTTGAATATGCAAGTCCAATTTGGGGTGGATTACCTCGGTATCTTGAAGATGAACTCCAACGAGTACAGGATCGTTGTATGAGCGTAATTGGTCTTCCTAAACACACCTTGGAATCACTTGCACAGAGACGTGATAAGCAAACTCAGAAAGAATTTATGAGAATTCAGGATAATGGTGACCTCAACCAACTTATTACTGATAATATACTGGTTCATAATCATAATCTTAGATCGAAAATAAATTGCAGGAATTTTAGAATTCCTCTGTCACAAACTGAGAGGCACAAACAGTCTTTTATACCGAGAGCCATTCGACTTTTGCATAAGAAATAGGCGATGTTCTAATTGTAAATTTTTTAAAATTTAATCTTACATATTTAATATTTATATATGGAAACGATTGTAATTCTTATTGTACATAAGCTTAATTCATATATTGTAATACCATTGTACTTTTTCACCAAGGATGGTAAATAAAGACTATTACTATTACTATATGAATACCCTAAGTGCGCACATCCCAATGACGTCATAGGGTGTGCGCACGTAATGTGCGCACACTATGTATGTACATTAAAAAGGTTAAAAAGGCCGCAGTATCAGAGGCAAAAACATAACCTAAAAATGAACACATTCTTATTATACCTAATAAACATATATTCTTTCCAAGTTTTAAAATTAAAATTTGTTCAAAACGTGAAAGTTTCACAACTCACTAATTTTCATGTGTTGCGCGACAATTGTTGCGCAACATAATAAGTGTACACACCCCCTAAGTGCGCACATCCGTCACGACACATTAATATTCATGTTGCGCGACAATAGTTGCGCCACATAATAAGTGCGCACACCCTAATGACGTCATTTTTTACTATGACTGCTTGCATAATAATTACTTCCGGTGGTTGTATGACGTCATTTCTCACTATGATGATTGAATACTAATTACTTCCGATCCTGGTTGTGCGTGTAAACCTACTACCTTATTACAAGGCCTTCATTAATCAAAATTTAAAGTGCACCTCACCCCAAAATGTTTTTTTGGCTTTATCAAATCTTGGCATCATTTCTAGTATATCCGTGAAAATTTTTTTTAATTTGGCCAAATCGTTAGATTTTTATGGCGTTTTGAACTTAGCTTTCGATGGACCTTGGCCGTCGTATTTTCTAACAAAAAGAGCCTGGGTCTAGCCCATTTTCTGACGTCACGCAAGGTAGTCGGCATTTAGCTTTGATCGGCTTGTATTCAGTTACGTTCGCCATTTCGGCTTTGCTTGCCTTGAATCAATCGAAGTTTACACTGTTTTTTTCTGGCTATCATGTCTAACCATGAACAGACTAGCACACAGGATATATATAATTGCTATATATGGATAGAATCAGCTTTAGAAGAGCTATCTAACAATATGCCGCATTAAGCTATATCTGTATTATTTAGTTCGAGTACGTTGAAAATCCAACTTCGCACGCGTGTAGGCATCTAAAACTACAACTTGTTTACACGATATAGGTCACTGCTATATATATACAGAAAAATCGCCTTTTTCTGGGCTATCTTTTGGTATGAAGCATGAGAATATATCTTGATTATTGACTTCAGGCGCGTCAAAAAAGTTTACCCCTACTACAGCACAATTAGTACACACGATATATTTTCGTCGTTTGACCCGCGAAGCATACATCGATTTTCGTGCACATTTCCTTGAGAACTACATACGTTTCATACATCTAAGATGCGTAGATCGAAAGCTCTGTTCAAGAGAAACATTTTACGTACAGTTTCGTGCTTGTAAGTCTGATATTGGCTGAGTTATGTCACTTATGAAGCGATATCCAAATGGAATATTACTCACACGTCTTTCGCAGCGCCAATGTCACCGCGGCGCGAAATGAACTTAGTAAAATATATTTAAAGCTATTTTGTTGATAAACACATGTTTTATGCATGGGTAGAAAGCTGTAGGCATGACGAACACGCTCATAGTTGTTTCAAGGGTGTAGATTCAATATTTACAAAGTTATACGGGCAAATAGATCGGTTGTATATCTCTTTAAACCGGTATCCGTTCTTTAAAGTCCTGCGCTTGAAAGCTGAAAACATACAAAATTTGTAGTAATGTTTGAATGGAAATACACAAGCTATATAGACATATCATACATGAAAATAAAGCTCTCTTCATGACGGGATAGCTACTGGTTATTTCAAGTTCGTAGTTCATTATTTATGAGGTATTCGCCCACAGGCAAAGTGTACTAAAATTCAACGGCACTAAACTTCTAAAAATACATAATCCCGGGGAAACATACATCGATTTTCGTGCACATTTTCTTGAGAACTACACACGTTCTACGCATGTAAGATGCATAGATCGAAAGCTCTGATCAAGAGAAACATTTTACGTACAGTTTCGTGCTTGTAGGTCTGATATATCATATGTAGATGGCCGACAGTATACAGGGAATTTGCATGTGGGCCGAAAGTTTATTTTGACGAGTCCCTTGCGTGACGTCACGAAATTTACTCGTTCCAGACTCCTCGTAACGACGGACAAGGTCCACCAAAAAGTGCCTTTTTGCCAACTTTAAACTGCCATAAAAATCGAACGATTTGACCAAATAAATTAAAATTTGCACGGATACACTAGAAATGATGCCAAGATTTGATATAGCCAAAAATAATTTTTGGGGTGAGGTGCACTTTAAGTTTGCCCGTAGTGGATGAAGTTTTGCAACACCTAGTCGGCAATAGCAGATGCTATTTATTTATTAATTTATCTATTTATTTATTTCACATCCTTAAAGGCTTTCCAGCTAATTTGTTACATAATTAATCAAATTATTAATATACTGTATTCTGTAATGATAATATTTATACAGCTATTTCAATTAAGGTTGTCCCCGAGCAAAGCGGAAAAGTCGAATACGAGGGCGAAAGTCTTGCTGGGAATCGCTAAAATATTAATGGCCAAGAATTTGACAAACCTCAGTGGTTTCCTAAGAAATTAGCAATAATATTTCAAAGTAGAAACGTATTAAATATTTTGTGGGCTGTTCTTTGTGGGTAATTCCTTTGAGACGTTTTTATGCATCAGTGGCTCAGAGCTGTGAATGAATCAGGGTGGCATTTATGGCTGACATACAATTTTACCACTACGTTATAACGACAGGAGTCACGAATAATCATAAGTTTTGCAGCACGTTTAATTGCAAATTGGTATACAGGGTGTATAAAAAACAAACCTTTCGAAATTAACATATTCTTCTTAATTAACCATAAGATTTTATACCCTTCTAATCGTATGAGTAGCATAAAGTCTTGTACTTAAGAACAATATGTTAATTTCTTAGGAATCCACTGAGGTTTGTAAAATTCTTGGTCCATTCATTTTTTGGCGATTCCCAGCAAGCCTTTCGCGCTCGTATTCGACTTTTCCGCTTTGCTCGGGGACAACCTTAATTGAAATAGCTGTATACATATACATAATAACTGAATTCCCATGCAGTAAAATGCGTTATATTTGGCTCACGCTTCCCTTCTATTTCAATTCCCATATTTGCCTTTCACTACCATCACAATGGTCCATAACAACTTGCTTGTTATTGGCCTTCGAAATGGACAAGCACAGTCCAGCTGACTTATAATAAAGAGTCTTCTCCTGAAAAGAAGAAGAAATGGAAACGTACTTGAAATAATGGTTAGACATGATTTGCAATTTTATCCGGGCGCAGAACACGTCATTTGCATGCGCAGTCGAAGCTGAGCGCACACGCTACGATTTTAGTCGGCCGATTTATGGTTTAGGTGCATTACATCACAAGGTTCTATTTAGCCAAACCAATCAGAAGAGCGAGGATAACAAGCGCACATAGCATACTCCACTGACTGTTTCTATTTTAACATGAATCTAAACCGTAAATAGTCAGATTAAAGAAAAAATATATATACAGGGTGTATCAACAAAACTGAGACCTTTAGAAATTATCCTATTGACTTTTAATTAACTTTTCCGTGCATAAAATTTGATTCAATTGTGTTTACATGGGTTCAGTATACAGGGTGTATAAAAAACTGAGACCTTTAGAAATTAAGCTATTGTTGGTTAGACCAAGATTTTATGCTCCTAGGAGTTTAAAATAGCTTCTAACCGTATGAAGGAGCATAACTTCCCACGAAAATGCCCAAATTACTAATGAGTCGTACTATCAGTTCGAATAAAAATGGCTCAACTGACCACAGAGCAACGAGTTTTTATAGCATCGATGTGTCACGCCAGAGGATAATCGTTGAATTTGACAATTTACGGCAGCAACCTGGAATGATTCGAAATGCGATGCGTGCCATGCACAGGCGAACAATTCTTTGTGTTGAAAGAAATGGGGGACACGTTGAAGGGCAAGGCCCATAGCTTGAACATATTGTTGTTACATGTAAATAAATATAAAACCATCTTTTTGTCAAATCAATTTGTTTGGCTAGAGCGTCGCGTTCAATTATTTAGACGAAGCGAAAAAGTCTTGAATATTTCATTATGCATACAATGTAATTAAATTCCCAGGCGTATAATATCGTGTGTTTAACAAGAATACCTCGATTTCTAAAGGTCTCAGTTTTTTTGATACACCCTGTAGTATTCAGGCATTCAAATTATAACAATAAGGTGAATTTCTAAAGGTCTCAGTTTTTTTGATACACCCTGTATATATAGTCAAAATCTGCAGACATGCATGTTTCGCCGTTCAACGGCTCGTCAGTGCAGCTTGTAAAGGCTGATTCCATTCAGTGCAAAATGTCGCGCGATCGACCTTTTGCGATCGTTTTCCTTTGAATTACGAGCCCTCGACCGGATCCGTTCCAGTCGAGGGCTCATAATTCAAAAGAAAACGATTGCAAAAAGTCGATCGCGCGACATTTTGCACTGAATGGAAATCAGCCTAAACGCAATCTAGACGTGAGTGACTTCGTATTTATACACCATACTCTTGCTCTACCAAGCGCATGCGGTGCAATACTCAGACACATGCGCATCCAGACATGCGTGAAGTGTCTTGGGGCCAGAGTGCTCAAACGACCGCAAGGGAAGTGAGCTTTTGCATTATCGCTTATAGCCACCAATTAACCTCACAGAGTGCTCAACAACACAAGTGAAGGAGCATATATAGTCAAAATCTGCAGACATGCATGTTTCGCCGTTCAACGGCTCGTCAGTGCAGCTTGTAACGCAGTCTAGATGTGAGTGACTTCGTATTTATACATACCTATACACGTGTAGGTTTAGGTCTACGAAACGCAAAGAGTGCTCGACAACATATAGCTAGAGGAATTATAGATTTTCGCTTACCTCAAAACTGGTCTGCAACAGGCTGTTTCATCTGTAAAAGAATCATCAGGCAGTGACCTGCCTGATGATTCTTTTACTGATGAAACAGCCTGTTGCAGACCAGTTTTGAGGTAAGTGAATATATATATATATATATATATATATATATATAAGTGATATTTAGTGTTTGTTTCACACAAAGCAGAATGAAGGATATCCAGATTACACACATGATTAACTTGTAACAATACTTAGCCCTCCACTCACCAGCTATCTTAAGATTACTATGAATTATCATAGAATCACTAAGACTCCAGCCCTTGTGACACTGGAAGGCGGTTTAAAAGGTGGGAGGCATACAAACAATCACATATCCTTCATTCTGCTTTGTGTGAAACAAACACTAAATATCACTTATATATTGCACGCTTCGGCTTGTGCACTCTCACGTCACAACAAACACTAGGGAAAACGGTTTACGCCATTTGATTGCTTTCATTGCCCCTTGGGAATTGCTTGTGCACTATGCACGCTTGACTCTAGGTTAACCAATGCATTGCTTTTCATTAGATCTAGTGATGTGAAACAAACACATACAAAAATATGACTTATATATATATATATATATATATATAAGCGTCCTGATTAAAACCGCAGGGTGTGCGCGCCCGGCGGCGAGGGCGGTAAAATACAACGATGAATGCTGTCAACACAATTGATTTTGGTGTAGAACAATGAATAATTATAAGCTCTACGAGAGCTTTGCTCGTTATGTCACAAACGGTTCAATTTGCAACTTAGCTAGAATGCATGGGTATATCATATCGAAGTACAATATAACTCATTATCTATATGTTTTTGTCCAGGTTATGCAAAAGTGTGGTCCTGTCTATTGTATTTTTCGCCAAATTGGCCAATAGTAATGATTTGGTATAGTTACCATCCGTGACTTCAACAATTGGTTAGTTTAAATATTGCTATTGGGTGATTGGGCGAAAATACAATACACACATGACGAACAAGTACCACGTTTTAGCATGTACCTAGACTAACATAGATTATGAGTTCCCCAGAGTCTGCAAACTCTAACCCTTTTGAGCGCTTGTAAAATACTAGATTATACTTCAATATCGCTCGATGTATCGAATACCAAATTTTGTGGATTTTTTATCGGAGACTACTGGTAATTTTTAATGAAATATACCAGGATGAACTCGTTGTAAACTCCGAGAAGAGACTTTAAACTCAGTTTGGTACCCTTTCAATTCGATAGGGCTTAAATTTAGGATTTCGATTTAAATATTATGAGAAAGTTTTAAGGGGTTCTATTACTCAATAATTTATCACAACAAAGGTGATCACTGCATATTTTTACTGTTTATCACTGCACATTTTCACTTTATCACTGCACAAATGAGTTATCACTGCACAATAAAATTAGGTATAATGCATAGCAATCAGAGTATGATGTTTATAATATTTTGAATAGTTACTTCTCAATACACGAATCGCGAAATTCGGGCAAAAATCACAGTTAAAGAAAAACAGGTAGCTGTGACTGGATGATTTAAAACTATGCGTATTAAAGTATTCAAATCTGCCGTCATGCATTCGTGATTACATATCACAACAATAAAAACACGAATGCATGACTGAACATTTGAATACTTTAATACGCATATTTTAAATCATCCAGTCACAGCTACATGTTTTTCTTAAACTGTGATTTTTGCCCGCCTCAGAACGCGTCATTTGGATGCGCTGCCGAATTTCGCGATTCGTGTATACTTCCACACAAGTTTATATTTACATAAACAAACAGGCCAGGTGTGTCGGATAAATTCCGTTGAATTGAATTTGGCTTAATATGTATTGACTATTGTGAAGTGTTGATCGTTATGTAATTTATTATATAGAGGAATATATGGAGTGGAAGATATGTTAGAACTAATGCTAAAATTTAAACGAGATTTTGACTACAGAGAAACAGAATACATTAGAATGCATGCACGTATTACTTAATATTATTCAGCACTAAACATGCTACAAGTCTACAATTATTGTATTATATTAACAAACTAGAGGCACTCAGAGATTCATATCTCCGCCAGCATATTACGTAAAATTTTGACCCCTTGTTTACATTTCTCTAGTAGGCAAAAGCTTTTAAACCTCCCAAAAAAGCTTCGTTATTGTGATATAACTAGAGGTTACTATCGCAAGTGAATGTGCTGCCGAAAGGTGATAATATGGTAATCTAGAATGGGGCTATCAGGGAGTAGGGTCTTTCTGTATCGATCAACTATAGTGTACATAGCATGACGTAGCGTGGGGTGGCGGAGCGAGAAAAATAGAGTTGTCAACTTCGGAAAATCTAGTGTAACTCATGCTATTTATACTGTAGTAGATCGATACGTAAAGACAATCAAAGAGAAATGTTCAGTTTTGAACCGAAATTTCCCGAAGTTGACAAGTCTCTCATTCTTGCTCTGTCACCCCGCGCTTTTGTTAACGATAAACTGGCTAACTCGATCACTGTTGTCGAGTCTCTTCGTTTTTCAACCAAAAATAATTGTCAAAAAATTGGATCTAATGTAGGAAATCTACTATCTTTTTTAGAAAATGTAGGGAGCCATTTTAAGAGGCATTTCCTTTCTCATTCCATGCTGTGTTTTGTTCCATAACACACCTTGGTGTGTTTTGTGGCCCACCATGGTGTGTTTTCTGACACAACAAGGTGTGTTTTCCAAAAGTGTGTAGAAAGGTGTGTAAAAAGTACTCACCTTGGTGTGTAATGAAACACACCTTGGTGTGTAATTAAACACACCTGTTTTTAGAGTGTACGTCATGTCATTTACACTATAGTGGATCGATACAGAAAGACAATGAAAGAGAGAGTTCGAGCAAGTCTAGGAGTAGGGCTGCCCAGGAGAGAGGTACCGAGGAGTGGGGCAGCAAGGAAATGGTGTAGCTGAGGAGTTGGGCAGCTGGGAAGTGGGGCAGCTGCGGAGTTGGGCAGCGAAGAAGTAGGACACCATTTCCATCATCCGACAAACCATCCCCAAAGACCATCTCATCGCCATCTGACATAACTTTGCATCATGACCTTCTAAACACCTTACTTCATCTGAATTCACCATCTGACAGGCCCTGTATATACAGAATAGACACATCTCAATCCCTACACCACACGACTATTATCTCACAACCTGAACACCGTTGATGGGCAGAGGTGCAGGATACGCAATTATCATATTTATCGGTACTTTGTATTGAATAAAACACGAGACACATTTTACCTCTAATTTGACAATAGAATGCCGGATAAAATATCAATGTCAATGAAGCTATCAATTACTTGAATTTCATAATATTGCTGTAATATTCGTGGAAACGAAAAAGGAGTATTGATCATTGTCTGTTTGTTCAGAAGCTGTACACATTCGCGTACTGTGTGCTCACACAATTTGGAACGGTACAGAGTCTAGCTCAGTTGGTTAGAGCACTGGATCGGAATCGCAGGGCCGCAGATTCGATTCCTGTCAGAGGGCCTAAGTTGCATTTTTCGCAACTGCTCCTGGCTACAATCCTGGCCAAAAGCCTTTGGGACACCTTTATAGCAATCTTAAAGGAAACAGCATCTATCGGGCAACTGAGTTTCCTAAACACTCCCCCTCCCCACACCCCTACCCCCGAAACAATGTTGTATTTACGGGAATGTTCAAGTGAAATTTGGCAAACTTCCAACATTGAAAAGGGGTGGGGGGAGGGGTGGAGATGGTGACATTTGAAAATTAAAGCTATAAAATGCTCGGTGTCCCAAGACTTTTGTCAAGGATTGTAGGTCTAAAAATTTATATAAATTTTCGTTCGAATATTCCACCTACAAATACTTCCTTAATTTATATTGTACTCAGTCAGAACCGCAAAACTATATAAGAAATAAATTGTTTGCATAAGAAATTTACACAGAAATGTAGTATAACAGATGAAGATGTGTAGGTAAAGGGGATTAATTGTGTCAAAATATACATATCTCGTAAGAAAAGTCGCTTGGCATCTTCATACAACATGAAATACAAACAACTGCTGGTAAGCTAGCTAAAGAAAACAATTCCACACTGAATCTGGGATTCTCAAGCCATTATTCAGAGCTTTTAGTTTAAATAAATTTTGCAATATTGACATTAATAGCTAATATACTCGACCAAATATTAACGCGACATTTCGTGCTGCTAAACTGAACTGCGCCGATAAATAAAGCCGCGATTGCATATTGCTAACCTCTACAATAAACACTACAAAGCTCATCGCCTTGATGCATCATGTTAGCAGAAACAAATAAAACCATAACCTATTACAGGAGGATACCCACGTCACCTTAGTGTTTTTCAGTGGGGTCCTGCAACTACAAATTACATCAATACTTAACAATATTTAAATACTTATAACATACACTATTTACAATAAATATACATATAGACATGATACAATAATTAAGTGAGATAAGAGAGAAATTGGGAAATAGAGCGAAATTAAGAGAAGGAAAGAGAAAGGTGAAGAAAAGATGGTGAAGAAGGATAAGAGAACTTTACAAGTTACAAACGCAACGACTTTTTCATAATGCTTTAAAGTTTGATAGTGAATACGCGTCTTTTAGTTCTGATTCTAGATTGTTTAAGTCCATAGATGCTTGATAGGTACAGTCTTTTAAATGGGTCAGAAAAAGATCGAAATTGAGAGTGAAACATTATTAAAGAATGCTTCCTCTAACGATCGTAGATTATTTTTAAGATAAATATTCATACATTCCGGAACATTGATTGACATTACATACAGTAATTGTATAATACTTCCGAAATATGATATAATGCAAACAATGACAAATGCAGTTGTGCAGCCAGCTGCATGTTTCTAGATGCGAGTGTAATTCCCGGTCGAAATATTCGTAACATATGCAGTGCAAGTTTGTTTTGTCTTTTTATCCTATTTTTAGGTAAACATATATAATGATAAGTATATAATCCTATTACAAAATATGTGAAGTTAGCTCTAAATATAAAGATTGATGTAAATGACGTCACTTTGAAACTATTTTAAAGCGAGGTCAAGACGAAGGTCATATTTTAAATTTTTAATCGCAGAATGCATCTTTAGAAACTTTTCATCAAAGACTTGTTTATATTAACCTATAGTAGAGCTGACTTGTCGAAATTTCCTACAAAACAAAACTTTGTCGATGCCGTAGTCACAGCATGGAAAACGTTTGGAGTAACTGTAGTGCAATGGGTAGTTTCTATCGAGGGTCATGCGACGACTGATTGTGACGATCAAGTAAACATGTATCATTAGGACGAGGGAAGTGAAGTCATAGAATACCGTCCTTATGATTTCAAAAATACATGAGGCTTTTTTTCATTATTCATTATTTTTAGAAATGTGTTAAAATTGGTCGAACGTCAATAGACCCGTTCAGTAATATACCAGCAATCTTTAAAAAGACAAAAATATTGGCTATTTAGACTCGTTTTTGCGTCTGGTGAGCTATTAATAAAAATTACTGAAATGGCTTATTATGTGAATTACATATTTAAAAAGAAAAATATAGTATGTGGCATATTAAAAGAACCATTATTAAATCTATTATCAAAACAGCGAAAATACCAAAACAATTTTAACTTCAGCAATATTTATAAGCAAACGTGACGTTGTCTAGATTTCAATGCGAACACACTTTTGCTTTTGCGAACACGCCTAGCGAGTTTTAATGCTTTAATGCTTTAATGAATTACTCCTAAAACAGTATTAAACTATACTAGGAGGATTTAACTAATTAACATATATAATTATGTATATATTAAAATGTAGAATAGATTTACTGCTATATAAAAATAACGTAAATATTATCTAATTGAACAAAGAAAGAAAAAAAACAAAAAAACCCAGAAAAAACACAAAACAAAACAAAACAAAACACAACAACAACAACAACAATATGACAACAACAACAGTAAGAATAACAAAATACAAACACAAAACATTAGTAAGTTAAATGATTGAAGACATAGCGATTGTCTTGAAACTTGGGATACTTGATTTAGAGGAGGGATTAAATGGGATATGATTCCATATGATGACTGTTCTTGGATAAAAAGAATTTTTGTACACGTTGTTATTGCTTTGGATTTGGCGGAATGGAGGGGTATTAGGAAGCCTTGATGCTCTATTTAAAGGAGACACTTCGTCAGGAAGATTAATTCCAACAAGGCCTTGATGGATCTTGAAGAACATGGTGGCTTGATGCAGTAATCTGCGCTGTTCGAGGGAATCCCAACCCAGATGGTCGATCAAAGGAGTAACGTGGCTAATTCTAGAATAGTCATTAAAAACGAATCTAGCAGCTCGACGTTGGATCATTTCGATTTTATCTATGTTCCTCTTGGTATAGGGGTTCCACACTGAGCAGCCATATTCAAGTTTTGGCCGAACAAGACTGGTGTAAGCTCTTGACTTGACGTCAATGCTACATTCGCCAAGGATTCTTCTAAGTAGGCCAAGAGTACTATTTGCCTTATTGCAAATGTTATCGCAATGTTTATTCCAGTTTAAGTTATGGTTTATAGTAATGCCCAAATATTTCGTTGAGGATACTCTGGTAATAATTTGATTATTGAGATTATAATTAAAGTTTAGAGGCGCACGTTTATTTGTAACTCCCAAGTGGTAGCATTTAGAGGAATTAAAATTTAGTTGCCATTTGTTAGCCCAACTATTTAGTTTATTGAGATCCTCTTGTAGGGTGACTTGATCCTGGTAGTCGTTAATTTCCCTATAAACGATGGCGTCGTCCGCGAATAAACGAATTTCAGATTTGATGTTCTCAGAAATGTCATTTATATAAAGAAGAAAAAGAACGGGTGCGAGAATTGTTCCTTGAGGCACTCCAGATATGATCGTTGATTGCGGTAATTAGTTGAGTCTCACAGGAAAACAATTTTCGGAAGCCATGCTGTTTATCAATTAAAATATCATGATATGCTAAATGCTTAGCAGTATGACTAAGAATGATATGTTCCATGACCTTGCAACACAGGCATGTTAGAGAGATAGGACGATAGTTGGCTGGGTTGGATTTTATATCTTTTTTAAATACAGCGGAGACAAGGGCCTTAGACCAGTCAGATGGAAGTGTACCAGTATCATACGACTGTTGAAATATATAACAAAGCCAGTGTGAGATCGATGATGCAAGTTCTTTGAGGATTCTAGCTGGGATTTCGTCGGGACCACAAGCCTTACTAGGGTTAAGTTCAGAGAGTTGCTTGGCTACACCTTGAGAGTTGATAATTAGGTCTGAAATGGAAGTATATGGAGATTGATCTTTAGTTGGAATTGGAGCGTTCTCTTGGGTAAATACTGAATACAATTGAGAGTTCAGGGCATCAGCTTTCGATTTATCAGAAACACATAATCTGTCGTTGTATTTTAAGGGAGGTATGCCGGAGCTTTCAGATTTACTTGTGCGGACATATGACCAGAATTTTTTGGGATTAGAGTCTAAACTTGTACCAATAACATCATTCAGATAACTGCTATGTGATTGTTTGACAAGGCGAGAGACTAAATTGCGTTCTTTCGTGAATTCATCCCAGTGTTTTGGTTTATGTGATTTGATAGCTTTTTTATGTAGGCGATCTTTTAATGGCGTTTGATAGAAGATGTAATCCATGGAAGTTTATACTTAGGCGTAGATTTCTCATGGGGGATGTAATTCTGAATGCCTTCTGAGAGAGTTGACTTGAATTTTAACTAGTTTTCTGATACTGAGTTATGATGAGGATTAGAGAGGAAAACGTTTTCGGATGCATGTAGCATAAATTGATTGAAGCCAGTAAAATCTGCTTTCTTATAGATGTAAACTTTGTGAGGAGGTTTGAATGATCTAGTTGCCGCAACGTCAATGTTAAAAAGGACTGCCAGATGATCACTGATGCCTGATGTAGTGGAAACGTTGGAGATATTATTAGGGAAGGATGATAATAATAGATCCAAGGTTTTGTTAGAAGCTGGACGAGTAGGTGATGTAACGTGTTGGTTTAAGGAGTAGTCGTCAAGTGTCTGGGGAAGTTTTTGATGTTGATATGAGTTGTTTTGACTTACGATTTGTGGTGTTTCAGATTTCCAGTTTATATCTCCAAGGTTAAAATCACCGCCTAAGATGATATTTGGGTGGTTATTGGTGGAATCAAATACACAGTTTATAGACTTGTTGAGCTCATCGAGAGCTACGGAAGAGGAGTTTGGAGGTCTGTAATAAGAAGCCAAGTATAATTTCTTAGAGTTACTGAATTTGACGGAAGACCAAAGAATTTCGCAGTTGGTGTCAAAATTTAGGCATTCTTCAGATATTATATCGGACTTAATTGCGTGGAAGACACCGCCACCGTTCGCATTCCTGTCTTTTCTGTAGACTGTGTAGTTGGATGGAAACACAGAGTAAGTCGGTATATCATTGTGTAGCTTAGATTCAGTGCCCAATACAATATCAGGGTTATGTAAGTCAAGTAGAGCTTGAAATTCCGTGAAACGGGACGGGCCTTTTAATCCGTTGCAATTGATGATCATTCCTTTTAGGTGTCGTTTCGTTTTAGGTTGTTTAGGTTTGTGTATTGGATTGACAAATGCACGCGATGGAGTTGAAGTGAATATAGTGTTAGAATTTGGAAGGGGAGTAGATACTGATTGATCATCAAGGGCGCTGAATGAGTTTGAAAATAATGATGGTGATTTGAGCTGACTACTCAACAGGGATGTAGAAAAATTGGGGTCGTTGCATTGATTACAAATCCATATACAGGAGGAGTTGGACAGAGATTTTGTTGTATTTAGGTTTACACTGCAACAGTTTGTATGGTACCAAGCTGCGCAGACTTCGCGCTGGATAGACTTATCGGTGGATTTAATTGTTTTTGAGCATAGTCGACAAGGATACTTCATTATTGGACCAGGGTTGATTTGGATATAACCACATGAAAGGAGAATAGAGAATAGAAAGCCAAGTTGATTATGACTTTTCCCGACAATGATAGACTTACGGAATCTGGTTGTGGAGAATGTTGCAAGAACTGCTTCAAACCCAACAGGTATTGATTCACAGTACGCGATGGGGTGGTTGAGGCCAAAACCCGGTACGTTGAAGGTGAGAACAGGGTTTACATTGAGATGATGGTAAAATATGGATGCGAAAATTAATAGAACAGTTGGGGCTATGAGAGCTGTCCTCGCCATAACCATATACAGAACCTTGGGAAAATCCAGAGAATACAATAAGGAAACTCCGAGTTTTTGTTTTGAAATTCGAACCAGGTCAAAGGGTCACGACGTACAAACAATTATCAAATTGAACTTCGAAGACGATAGGAGTGTAAAGTACAATAATTCACGATTAACGCCACCCAAGACAAGATAAAATGAATACCAAATTGAATACTTAAAGAAAATCTAGATACATTAATAGACCATCCACAAAGATGCAAGCAGTAGTCATTGAGGTGAATCAATCATGCATTAAATTATGATATTATTTTCCAAAAGCGTATGCTAATTTAGTTAAAAATACTCACCTTTTGTATCTCCCAAAGTCGTTTTAAATGACCGCCATGGCCACAGATTAATGATATAACACACACATCGTCGATAATCGGTTTATATGGCGTTGAGGAATGAGGAGTGCCTATATGAGTGGAGTTTTGCCGTACAGGTAGACTTTGCCCGTAATACATGACTTCTGCGACGAATTATATTATTTTTTTTGCGGCAGCATTCTGGACATGCGGGCGGAGGACGGTATTCTATGACTTCAATTCCCTCGGCCTTATCATATGGCTTTGAAATTAGCAAGACGAGGACGATGGCTACAAGTAAGAAGATTCCTCGACGATACCTATTCTATGAAAATTATTATAGCGCGTATAAATACGTTACAAAAGAAGACAACGAATGTCTGCATTCTGAACAACATCCAGATTTGTCTTCTCCACCCAGGACGGAGCGGGCATTGGCAAGTAAGAAAAGGAAAGCCAGAGAAAAAAAATCAAGCCATCAAAGAAAGGCCCGCAGAGAGAAATGCTTAACTGTATATGACGTCAGCCAACTTATTCTAGCAAAGAATATAACCACGAGGTTAAAGCTCGTGTGCCTTGCTGTCGAGCAAAATCGTGAAGGTAAAAGTAGCTTGGCAGAGTTCAGAGCCAACAAAAACAACAAGGTGGATGAGGCATTAGAAGTGGCCAAGGAATTTTCGGAAGCTGAAGCAAAATGTATTCGCTCAAAAAAGTCGCGCATTCAGGTGTTATTTTATTTTATTTTTATTTTACTTGCTTTGCCATATTTAAACAACAAATCACAATACAATACAATACAATACAATACAATACAATACAAAACAATACAATACAATACAACACAACACAGACGTCGACATACACAACACAACTGGCAGGGCAACCGCAACAGCTTACGCCAATTACTGCGGTCCCACATTAACACGAAGTATTAAATTACAAACTTAAGGTACGTCTGCACATTGCGACCCTCGATCTTATTTTGCGAGTTAGAATATCAGTAACTTTTAATACACCTATATTACGTCGCAAGAGGCGAAAGAAGGAAATTGCTGTGAAGGATGTGAGGGGGTGTGGCTTGAAGCGGCATTAACAGCAATTCGAAATAATCGTATTTCAGTTGAGGCATTTTGCAAAGTATTGTATATTGCCCTGAAAAACGGAAGAGGCAAGTATCAAAATGTGTTTATACACGGTCCCGCAAACTGTGGAAAAACATTTATTTTATCACCTCTGAAAGTCATTTACCACGCATTTTGCAATCCTGCGACTGGGACATTTGCCTGGATGGGGGCCGAGGAAGCAGAGGTGATATTCTTGAATGATTTTAGATGGAATCCAGCAATCATTGCCTGGGCGGACTTGTTGCAAGCTCTTGAAGGCGAAACTTTTGTAAACGGGATATCGAGCTTAACAAGGGCACCCCATTTTTTGCGACATCTGATGCTCCGCTTATTCTTATCAAGGGAGGCACTGTAGATCATGCCAACACAGAAATGATGCAAGTTAGGTGGCATCTTTTTCACTTTTGGAAACAAATACCACAATCAGAGCAACTCTCTTTGAAACCGTGTGGTTCCTGTTTTGCCAAACTTGTCCTTGAACACTCAAATCACTGATCAAACGGCAAACAAATTGGACGATGCTGCTTTCCGTTTTAAGACGGCCGTTCTAAACAGTAAAAACAAGTGCTGTAATTGAGCACATGCACTGATAGTTAATATTTAATTACGTTTTGTTACCGTATGTAAACAATACATTAGTACAGACAATACTCACACACAGTTCTCAGTACTATTATTTAAAATTGCGCACTTGATTTTTATGATATATTTCAGATGATCCTCTAATCTGATTTAATTTACTGCTGCACAACTTCTAAACTCACCTCTTGTGTTTAGGAAGAGCCGCTTGAACGTATTTTCAACAGTTCTCACTAGCTTTCAGTATAAAAAGTGGAATAAATTTTAAATTTATTTACTCAAGAGCGAGAACTGTTAAAAGTCGCCAATTATACCCTTTAATCCTTAATATTAAGGTTTGTTTCTAAGGGAAATAGGATATAAAATCGGAAATAGGATATATTTATCCCTGTAAAACTCATTAATAATTCATGAAGAAAACACAAAATAAATCATTAGCGCGAAGGAGTTTGTATATCTGATACAGAATCATGCTGATTTACATAAACTTTAAGTTCAATTTTCTCACCAAATATCATTCACTTATTTTAAATTGTTGAAGAATACGAATGTTCTCATCAAGACCTTTCACAAGCCATTTACAACATGAGCGGCAGTGTTGTATCGGATATACAAAATCTCGTCTTCGACTCGAGTTTGTATATCCGATACAACACTGCCGCTCATGTTGTAAATAGTACCTGAAACTGTAGGCGAGAAGTGTTCTCCCGTGTGTGTGAGAACTGTTAGTTTATATGTTATTCAACATCCGGTTTAATTGTTAAAATGCCTATATCACTTGTGGGATCTTTACGGATTTGAAAAGAGCACAAAAAGTTAGTTTATAAGTTCTGGATCCTTTTTTGATTTGGTTTAATAGTTTCTGAGATATAGACCTCCAAACAGCGCATTTTTCAAAAATTACCGCGTTGCTTGGGAGACTCAGGAGCCGGTCTTTTGTCAAATACTGTAAAATCTATTACATTTTTGCTTGGCAGCGGACAAAAACGCAAATATTTCAGAGATAAATTGTTATGTCTGGCTCGGAATCGTCCTTTAGTTCTGACGAGAGCGCTTACGGTTGCCCTGAAGATGAAATGTGCGAAACGACGTCAAATGATGGGCATGAAAGTGAGCCTTCCTACACCGTCGAGGAAGAACTGCTAGACGATCTAGACGCTTTAGCATACACTGACGAGCCTCTGACGAGCCTCATAGCAGACATATCCAAAGACAAGAAGAACATACCAGGGAAATAGAAGAATTAAGTCTTCGATTAAGAGGACAAAACCCAGTGAGCTCTTGGTAAGATAAACAATTTTCTATTTGTAAATATTGTGTGGCCGCCATATTGGCATATTTGATTATTCAAAAGACAACAACTAAAGTATATATTTTCTAGGTGCGTTTGTGGTAACTGTAATACCGAAAATTTAGTAGAGGCAAAGGAATGTCGCTGTTGCGCTGAACTACCAAACTGTGACGCTGCCTTGACTTCAGCAGACAAAGATATATCTGATGGCGATGCCACGAACACCCAACAAATGTGCATCACAAACCATCCTGGATTCGATGCAATTTGTCTCAACAGATGGTCTCTGGAACTCGGTTCCGATAATTTTAAAACAGGTGCTGGACAGAAATATCGACAAGTTGATTGAAAGGATAGGTCAATTTCCACTTTCCATATTATAAACATCAAACATGATATAATTTAGATTTTTTATCCCTACTGAGTACTGCACCTCTACTATAAAAATATAGTCCTATGGCTCTGTGTTTTTAGGTTCCTTCGTGTGGTGGCATATAGACAATTTACAAGACTTGTTCATGGTCGTTTTAAAGAAGCGAATACCATTGCCAGCTTGTGCTTACCATGCTATTCGCACAGCTTTTTAAAGGATATGAAGATCTGGAGGAAGATGACTAAACTCACTGTGAATGTATATAGACTTAAACGTATATAAACTTATCAATGTTTATAGTACATAGCGATATGTCGTCACATTTGATTTATCTTTTACAGACTTTACAAAAACACCTCTTGGATAAGAGTATACTTTAGATCAAAGATTGCACACTGCACTGTTACAAACTTATTTATTTTGGTTCTTAGGGCAATCTTTAACATTTTTGTGACCTTTCATTGGTCTTTTGCACGTTTTGCACTTTGGCTTGCTTCTTGTAGTATCGCCAGGATTTGAAACCACAACAGCAGGCACTAAAAATGTGTAAAAAAACAATGAACATGAGTTGACTTAGCATTGAATACAGGGGTATATTGACTAGTGATGTCACCAACAGTGTAAAATGTAACTATGGTAATGACTAATCTACTAGAAGGATAAGCAAGTAAAGCAATCTACCAGGATTTGTCGGCGGCGCATCGACAATCGGCATGCTTTCCCTTGTTTTCTTCTTGTGGATGGCCTCAATACGTGGCTGCTTGTCAAGCATTTTGTTCATAGGGGGTGGTGTTAAATCTTTTATCTCCTTAATTGCCTTCTTTAATTTTTTGTTCAAGATTGCATCAACCATGGTGTCATATATTTCATATACATAATCTTCAAGAAATCCAATAATATAATGATGTACATAATTATTATAGGAGTGCCAAATAGATGGTCAATAGGCTATATGCACCTGACTTGTACACAGTTCATTGTCATGTTAAATATATAGATCAGTGATCTTTCTACTCAAGTAAAATGTGTTGGAGTGTGAAAAGAGAATGTGATATACATACCAAAGTTTTGCTGCACTTTGACATTCCTAACCACAGCCTCCCCATTCTTGAATTTTGGATACACAACATGAATTTGTTCAATACCATTCTTCATTCTGTTTTTCCGCTGAAGATTTTCATTGAAATGAATAACAGCAAGTGCATGCCTAAAATATTTCAAAGCAATTGTGTTGAATATATAAACATGCAAAATCACTGCCATAATGTCCAATGCGTCCATACATGCAAAACATTCCTGGATAGCTGTACCCAATCATTTTTGGTGAAAATTGGTTCAGTACTGAATGAAAACCTTCTAGACAGCTTGTCTGACCAAAAGGAGATGCCTTCTTTATACCATTCATCAACTTCGTATTTGTAAGGGTAGCCTGCATTTTCTCATATGCAATGGAGTCTGAAAAAGATTACACATCCTTTTTATTATGCAATTGAAACTATAATTGTACCTCATGTTAGGAACATGCTATTAATCCTCTATATAACCCCCCTATAGCACAAATACCTACTGTGGCCTATAGCACAAATACCATACTGTATCACAGATACAGTATATTACTGTAGCTACTCACCTTCGTCTAGCCACTTGCGTGGTTGAATCTCATCTCCATGTGCACACTTGTCAAATACAGGGTTTTTGAGATTTTTGTGCTTGTTGACAACATGACTGAAGAACGATGAAAACTTGGCCCAAAGAACATCTCCATTTCCATCTTGTGTTGTCCTGGCACTCCAAAATAAGTGGTTTGTGCATGGTTTAATCCACTCACTTACAATCTCATTCCCACT
Source organism: Trachythela sp. YZ-2020 (assembly GCA_016169945.1). Taxonomy (NCBI): domain Eukaryota; kingdom Metazoa; phylum Cnidaria; class Anthozoa; order Malacalcyonacea; family Clavulariidae; genus Trachythela; species Trachythela sp. YZ-2020. The sequence continues at coordinate 218,891 of JADLSH010000356.1, forward strand.
AACTTTTGCTATCTTTGTCAACACTTTGGTGATTTCTGAAGCAGAATAGTACAGAAAAAATTACAGGTTGTAATTTAGTAACATATTTCCAAGGCATATTTCTAGATAGTTACATTTGAAGCCAATTTTCAAACACATTTTCTTTCATATTCCCTAATTCACACAATACCCCCCGCCCCCTCTGACGGTCTAAAATTTAATTACCTAGAATGGTTGCAATTATAGAGTAGAAATAAATATAATTTATTATTTTAACAACATACTCTTCTTCAGGAGCCGAATGTCAAAATAATGTTTGATGTTGGCCAGCTTTTCCCTCATGTGTTTTGCAATTGCTGAATGTCTATCAGAAACAAAAGTCTTCAGGAGTAAGCCAGTGCCCAGAAGATATTCCATACACCGCACAAAACCGTGATACTCCATTGCAGGACTGCTACTCACTTCATTTCTCTAGAAATATAAAATATATAAATTGAATTGTCTAAAGGTATATTCTTGATGGAGATCAGTCTGATTCCCTTAGAATGATTGCAAATTTTCCCTGGAGACAGTGGTTAGTATCCCAAAGGTTAGACCTGGTCTCCTACAATTTGTACTTTTGAACATACCTGCACCAGTGTAAAGTGAATGATGAATGGCACTGTACAACAAAATACTGTGTAGGCACAGTACTTGGCACTGTGACCCATGCTGTCATGCCTTCCATCACCAGCTATCATCAGATCACCATGGTTTTTTAGTCTTGAAAACAATCTCTCTTGCTACTTTTTCCAATGGAGGAAGATCCCAGGGAATAATTTTTCCTACAAATACAATATACAAGTACTATTATTATTATTATTGGTTTATTTGCCCAAAAAAAGAAAGATTAGCTATTTACAAGATATTAATAAAATAAAGTCGGCGAGGAGACCTCAAGAAGCTTAGAGCTTGTGTAAAGAGGCCACCTCATCTCAAAAATTCAAAGTTAAATATTTAATTAATCAGTATAATTTAGGGTTACAGACATATATAATATGAAATTGAATTAAGTTACAGACACATATAATGAAATTGAAACATAATAAAGTTAAGAGAGAAAATTTACGAAAATATAAAATAGATTTTCCAATAATTTTTTTTATTGTTACTGAATATTCGATAAACATGGTCATAGCATATCAGAGTTAGCTGTTCCTTATTCGTTAAGCAGAAAATTACGAAGTTGCATCTTGAAAGACGAGATTGTGTTTATCACAGTTATATTTGTAGGTAAAGAATTCCAAATATTTGGTCCTGAGTATAAGATTGTGAACTGCTTGATATTAGTTCGACAAGCATGAGATCTATAGTTACCGGCAAATCTGGTGTTATAACCATGTATTTGATTGTTTGTTGTAAACAGATTATCAAAGCAGGTTGGCAACATGCAATGTTGATATAAAAACATAAACTTGCCAATGTGAAATGTATTTAACTTAAATATATCCAATATTTTGAGTTGTTTAAAAGTGGATCAGAGTGTGCACGGTATTCGGAATTTGTAAGAATACGTACAGCTCGTTTTTGTAAAAGGAGAATTCTATTGAGGTTGGTTACATAAGTGGAAGACCATACAATATTACAATAAGTAAGATAGGGATAAATAAGTGTAGTACAAGGATAATCTTGTTGCGGATGACAGTAGATATCGTGATCGGTAAATAATTCCAACAGACTTGGCGATTTTATTGCAAATATAATTAATATGTTCCTTCCATGACAAATGTTCGTCTATATATACTCCTAAAAATTTTATATATTGTTTTTGGGTGATCATTTGATTGTTATATTGGATAACTAGATTTAAATTAATTTTCTTTTGTCTCGGCCGAAAAATGATATAATTTGTTTTACTGATGTTCACAGACAATTTATTTGACTCCATCCAGATATCCAGCTTTCGAAGTTCACTGTTCAAAACAAATTCAAGTTGCTTGATATCGGAATTTGAATAATATATACTAGTGTCATCAGCAAAAAGATAAGATTTTGACAGTTCTAATGCATTCGGTAGATCATTGATATATAAAATAAAGAATAATGGGCCTAAAATAGAACCTTGCGGAACTCCACATTTTAATCTTTCCATGGAGGAACAGGTTTCATTATATTGAACAAATTGTTCACGATTGCAGAAATAGCTCTTGATCCATTGGAGTGCAAAGCCTCTTATACCATAATGTTGTAATTTAGTAAATAATATTTCATGATCTAAGGTATCAAAAGCCTTTGAAAGATCAATGAACACTCCAGCAGCTATCTGGTTCTGATCAATGGCCGTGGCAACGTTATTTATTAGAGAAACAAGTGAATGCATAGTAGAATGGTTACTGCGAAAACCAAACTGAAATCTATACAAAATTTCACATTGCTCAATGAATGATGTTAACCTGATTTGCATAACTTTTTCAAATAATTTTGAAAAGTTTGTCAGGACTGATATAGGTCTATAGTTTGTAAAGAAACTTTGATTTCCAGTTTTAAAAATTGGTATAATTTTAGCGATCTTTAGTTTACTTGGAAAGACCCTTTGGATAAAGAGAGATTTATAACATTAACAAGAGGTTCTACTATTAGGTCAATAGATTTTTGATTACATACATGGATAGATTATCATAACCAGGAGCTTTAGCTGTTTTAAAGAGTTACAGATTTCTAAAAGCTCAATTACATTTGTTGGATGAAGTGAAATAGATTCTTCGCTATTTGAATTTAGGAAAGAAAGAAAAGAGTTTGGGGTCTCAGGAATCTTACTTGCAAGATCAGGGCCAATGTTAGCAAAATATTTGCAAAACCTGTTAGCAATGTCTTTAGGATCAGAGAGAAGGGTGTTATTTGATATAAACGAGGAAGGCAGTGAGGTTTTTGTTCTACGTTTATTAATTACTTCGTTTATTAGCTTCCAAGTTGTTTTGTGATCGTTTTTTGCAGTTTCAAATTTATTCTCATAATATGTTTTCTTAGCAATCTTAATCAAATGAGTAAGCTTGTTTTGTATTTCTTGTATTGTCTTTCTTTGACAGGACTTCGTGAAATAATGAACTTTTATAGAGTTTATTCTTTTTCCTAACACAGGTTAATAGCCCTCTTGTCATCCAAGGTGTTAATGGTTTGTTCGAGTTTTTTGCTCTAACTGATTTAGAAGGAAAGCTAAGATCATATAATTTAGAAAATTCATACTGAAAAGCATCGAAAGCACTGTCTGCATCTTGATTAGGGAGATTTTCCCAATTGACATTAGTAAGATGTGAACGAAATTTAATAATATTGCTGTCGCTAAAGTCCCTAAATATGGTCTTTTCAGCACTTTTGCGAGGAGGAGTTTCTGAAAAGACATAAACAAAGACCGGTAAATGATCTGACAGGTCATTAATAATAATTCCACTGAATAAATTTTGTGTCAAATGGTTGGTAAAAATATTGTCGATAAGCGTTGCCGAGTGTGCTGTGATGCGCGTCGGCATACTTATTAGAGGCAAGTACATATGGGAAAACAGATTTTCGACAAATTCATTAGTTGCGGAATGCGCGTTTAAGCAGTACATATCTATGTTATAATCTCCCATTATGTAACAGTGCTTGTTTTTTGAAATGGTAGAAAGAATTTCATTAAACTTATCCAAAAATAAAGATAAATTTTGGTTTGGTGATCGATAAACTACACCAACTACAATGTTCTTGCTATTTGGTACGAATATTTCAACAAACAACGACTCAATCATATTTGGATCTGAAAAGTTACACTCCGAGCATATTCGATATTCAAGATCATTTCGCAAGTACAAACCCACCCCACCGCCGGACCTCGCAGTTCTATGACAAGACAAAAAGTTATATCCAGGGAGATTAACTCTGTCTGATGTAGTATCATTCAACCAGGTTTCAGAGATACCTATTGCAGTGAAAGATTGGCGACTATTTGCTGCAAGAGATTTTAGATCATCAAAGCTACTGAGCAAACTACGAGCATTTACATGCAGGAGCGAAAAGCTAGCATTTTCTTGTTTTGATTCAAGGATTGCGTTGACCTCGTCCTGAACCATATAACTGCTGGTAGGAGAAAGCGCGGAAAAAGTAAAATTTGGATCTAGATTCTGCGTTAGGTAATCTAAATGAGATTCGTCAATTGGATTGAATAATAAGGTATCGAGGCGGTCCGCATCAAAGTGCAGTGGACCATGAGCCATTTCGTACAATGCAATATTAAAAGAACAATCATCTAAGTGATTAAAAGGGAGAACTGTCAGGGAATTTTGATTTATGTTACAGGGCATGTTAAAATTTTTTTAACACCATTAAATTTACTTATCTTGTTTATGACACATTTAGTCCTTCTAGATCACTTAAATTGTTGATGAAAATATGACGACTCTCTTCATTCTTTCTTAGGTATATTTTAGCGTTTTTCACCCAACAAAACTTGAAGTTATGCTGTTTTGAGAACCGTTTAGCTTCGGCGAGAAGATTTTGTGTTTTCGGCGTAAGATGTTCCATGACCAAAACATTACAAAGGGAAGCGTCTGACGAGAGGCCCAAGGCTTCAGATTTTACTTTACTCGCTTCTTTTCGTTGTCGAATAACTTCATCTTTGACCACTCTTCGAACAAATTTACAGACGATAGGTTTCGGGCCTGTAGCGGATGCATTTCTGTACGGGACTCGATGTGCTATATCGATATCGTAGGCTTTTACTTCTACACCCATTCCGTTAAATAGTCGAACGCATAACTCAGTCGACATGGCAGCTGTTTCTCTTTCATTACATTCGGGAACACCGAGAAGTTTGACGTTGTACTGATAACTGTACTTTTGAATATCATCTATAGCATCTGAAAGTTCATCTGATTTTTTTGCCACTCCTTCGAGACGTTTATTTAGTCGTTTGAATTCTTTCTCGGCAAACTCACGGAAGCGACTCATATCGTCGACTTGGTTTCCAAGGAAGTTAAGACTTTTTTCTGCCTCGCTATCCGATAGATTGACGGTCTTATCGTTGCAAACACGCGGCAATTTGGCGAGTTTCTTGTCCATAGCTTCTTGAAAAGATTTGAAATCTTTCTGTAGGATTACGATTTGACTTTTAAGTGAATCGAAAACACTGCCATGTTCTCTTGACATCTTGTACCTAGATGTAAGTTAACCGAGCCATTAACTGGCAGTGCTCTACCACTGATAGGTAAAATCATCTAGAGTTAGACAGAGTAAAATACTAAAGTAAGGGCATCTGGGCACATTTCCAGCTAATGGGTTAATGCCACACTCACACGTTGATGTTTGAAGAAGGTTGAAAGTGAAATGCATTGCAATCCCATATGCTTGAATACTCTCAAGACTTTGGTGGCTGATATACCAGCAACAAATATACCAAATGAGAGCAAGAAATTGCCAGCTGGAATCTTTGTCCCAGTCATATATGGCTGGCTGAACCACTTGCTTGTCTTGCCACACTTTGGGTTAGCACATGTGGAGGATACTTCAGGCATCGCACCATTTTCTTGGACTTCGACAAGTGGATTGTCAAATTTGTAGGCATGGCAAAATTTGAAGAGAGTAAGTAACTGTGTAAAGAACACAATGAACTTTGGTTCGCTTCTCAAATTGGAATTATTCAAAAATATCCTAAAAAAATTAACATATTTCAATTATTTCAGTAAATCCTTATAGCTCAACTACTCTTTCATATATTGTCTGTTACAACATTTTATAACCATATACTGATCTTTCTGCTCATCTACACCTTCTTCCCTGTCCGGTCATTCTTTCTGGTATGCTTCCTATACATTTAGTTATGTTAAATGTTACATTTCCTATCAGGGTTGTGCACTTACCTTTTATGTTGTGGATTTGTCTCATCCTCTGTCTCAGTCTCTGTTGATTCTGCTGGTATTTCTTCATCGTAGAAATCATCTGATGGAAGTATTCCAATGGCTGAACTGGAATGCTCATCATCACTTGCATTTGTTGTAGGATCAGGTCTTTTGTCTGTAGCTGTACTGGAAGGGATATCTTCAGAAACTCTTCCTGTTTCTTCTGATGATCATAGAAAGTTTGTTACTATGGTAATTATTGGGACTGGGTCACTGAAAGATTTATGATTACAGTATGTACAATCTTATACCCAGAGCTCATCCTATGGCTCTGGGTATGAAATTGCAGTATGTAAAGCAAAAAGGAATCCGTACATGTGACTTACCTGATTTTCTTTCCATTTGCCTTCTGCACACTTCCAGCTTGTGTTTTGCAGACATCCATTGACTTGTGAGCCTTTTATTTTTCAGCAACAAAGCTTCACAATTGCTACATTCACCATGCTATGAAGACAAAAATACATTCTTGAAATAGCATTTTTTGTATGTTTACAACACGAGAAGCTATAGGGTTTACAAGGTTGTGCATGTGACCACTGACATTTGCCTTGATATATTAAAGTCACACATCACTGCATGAAATATGATACAATTTGTTCCAAAGTCCAAAATACTCACGTCTTTTGTTGAGGTGGAAGGTCGAGGTTCCTCACTATTTGAAGGTCCTTCCACAAATGTTATCTATAAATGTAGACAATTTATTTATGGATACAACAATCCAATTATTATACGTTTCAAAATCCAAAACACTCACGGTTGTCGACGTAGAAGGCTGAGGCTCTTCGCCAATTGGGGGTCCTTCCACAAATGCTATCTATAAATTTGTAAGATTTAACTTAACTTTAAATACAAAGGCAATATAATATATAAATATAAAACCAAGTCCTAGGAAACACGACAAAAACACGCACGATTCGAATATTTTGATTCAAACTAAAACACAATATAAAATACACAAGATAATACATACCTTCCCTCTATGCTGTATGCGCATGCTACGTTCGCTCTCCAAATATATCGCTTTAGACAGCAGAGAAGGTACGGCAGTAAGTCCAATTTCATCACGCGTAAGCTTTGGAATCTTGTACTTCTCTACAGTGAATTCTTCTCTATTCCGAATGAAGTCTACCCATTTCTTTCGTCTGCTTCTCGCAATTTGCCTGTTATCGTCCCAATAAGGCATACGAAATTGAAATCATTAAGCCTCAAAGTCAGCCATTTGTCCTAGTAACAGCTTATAGACCTCCAAATTCGTCATCCGAATTTTTTGTTGATTTAGAAAATCTTGTGAAAAAAATAGATGATGAAAACAAAGAAATTCACATTCTTGGTGATTTAAACTGTGATTTACTTAAAACAAATCCAGACCAATTAACTGAAAACTCAAATCCATATATGAACTATATCAATTGTCACAAATGATTGATGAAGCTACGCGCATAACATCAACAACATCCACCCTTATTGATCATTTTATTACAAATAGACTAGAGAAAATTTCTGACTCTGGGGTAATACATACTGGAATTAGTGATCATAGTATGATTTTTGCAATAAGAAAAATCAATTTTTCAGTAAAACGTCATGAAAATATTGTTGAAATTAGAAACATGAAGAAATTCAATGATCAAAAATTTCTTAAGGATTTGCAGAATCAGCCCTGGGATCATATCTATTATTTCCCTGATAATCCAAATAGTATGTGGGAGATGTGGAAAAAAATCTTTTTAGAGGTCCTGGATAAGCATGCAGGTAAAAACAAAAAGGTAAAATCAAAAAATGTTCCTTGGATTACAAGCAAAATTAAAATGCTCATAACCGAAAGAGATAAATTGAAAAAAAAAGCAATTGTTACAAAACAAGAATCTGATTGGCTCAATTATAAAAAAGCCAGAAATGAAACAAATACCGAAATAAGAAAAGCCAAAACAGACTATTATTCTAAAAAGATTGCTAACCAAAAGTGCAACCCAAAACAGGCTTGGAAAACTATAAATAGTTTGATTGGAAAGGGAAAGAAACCCACAATTTTAAATGAACTAATTATCAATGAATCTAAATTAACAAATCCTACAGACATTGCAGAAGGATTAAATGAATTCTTTGCAAATGTTGGACCAAACTTGGCAAGCAATTTGGATGAACCCAGCTGTGATTTTCAAAATTATACTAAAAATTCTGAATCCGAGTTCACTGCATTTACACCAATTGTGGTCAACAAAATTTCTGATCTTTTAAGAGGGCTGTCATGTAACAAAGCATGCGGTGTTGACAAAATTCCCAGTAAAATTCTTAAGTTAGCATCACCAGCTATTTCTACTACACTTACATATATTTTTAATCAAAGTATTACTCTTTGCAGCTTTCCACATGAATGGAAAGTAGCTAGAGTTTTACCTCTTTATAAAAGTGGTCATCGTAATATTCTTGGTAATTACAGGCCAATATCGATACTACCAGTCATAAGCAAAATCATGGAAAGAATACTGTACGACCAGCTGTATGAATATTTAACTAAAAACGAAATTCTTTCTGATAACCAGTTTGGCTTTCGTAAGTTTCACTCCACCGCTACGTCTCTATTAGATTCAACAAATAGTTGGTACGTTAACATGGATAGAAAAATGTTTAACTTAGTAGTTTTTATAGATCTGAAAAAAGCATTTGACACCGTAGATCATCAAATTCTACTTGAGAAGATGAGAATTTATGGTATTAAGGATAAGGCACATTCGTTGTTGAGATCATATCTTACTGATCGCACCCAAAAATGCCAAGTAAATGGTGTCGTCTCGTCTGAACACAAAGTTAAATGTGGTGTTCCTCAAGGCTCCATTTTAGGTCCTTTATTTTTCCTAATATACATAAATGATTTATCTGAATGCCTAAATAGGACAAAGCCAAGACTTTTTGCAGATGACACAAACCTAACTGCTTCCGGTGGATCAATAAATGATGTTGAAAATGCAATGAACTCTGATTTGGAAAACCTCAGAATGTGGCTAAACGCAAACAAACTGAGCCTAAACATTGCTAACACTGAATTTATGCTTTTTGGAACAAGATCTCTAGTGCATACTGTTTCAGATTCACATTTAAACTTAATGATTGAAAACAAACCAATTAAACAAGTGAGGAATATAAGACACTAGGAGTAATAGTTGATCAGCATCTATCTTGGAAAAGCAAAACTGAGAGTATCTGTAAGAAAATCACATCAGGCATTTCTGTTATTAGAAAACTAAAAGAATTTGTTGACCGTGATACACTTGTTTCTATATTTAATGCAATTGTGCAACCATACTTTACTTATTGTTGTGAAGTGTGGGACATTTTTTGTGAAACTCAATCACAACGATTACAAAAGCTCCAAAATAGATGCGCTCGAATTATTATGGACATGGGAAATGAGGTTAATGCTCAAATTGCATTAAATTCGTTAGGTTGGGAGACACTAAAAGTACAGAGAACTAAAGCCGAGGCAAAATTAACGTTCAAAATTTTAAATAAATCTGGGCCGAAAAGCCTAACAGACCTTTTTAGCTACAAGAATGAGAATACGCATTACTGTCTCCGTGACAATGAAACAACACTCGTTTTGCCACAGCCTCGCACAAATAGCATGAAAAAGAGTTTCATGTTTGATGGGGCAAAAATATGGAATTCAGTCCATAAAGAAATCAGAGGAATTGGGTCCCAGTCTCTATTTGAAAGAAAAATTGCTGCTCATGTTGCTAAATAATATATTTATATATATAAATCCTTTATTGTAAATAGTTAACTATACGTTTTGTTAGTTGTCTATATTGTCAATTTTGTCAATTGGAACAGTTACATTATTTCTATATTAACTTTAGAACACACGCCCTTCGTGGAAATCAATACTTTTAATTGACGTAGTTAGCGTGTCAAAATAAAATTTTCTATCTATCTATCTATATAAAGATATACCTTTTTTCGCACTAGCTGTGTTATTACAGCCATAGACAACGCACCGTTCCGGCATTACTTCGAAAAACGCAAAGGATACAGCCAGCGAAAACATATTTTTTTATTAGGAAAGACGGCGTGCTTGCAAATTAGGTTCCTGAGTCCCAGTCCCCCAAGCAACGCGGCAATTTTTCCGAAAAGGCCAAAATTGCCATGTTTGGAGGTCTATATCTCAGAAACTATTAAACCAAATCAAAAAAGGATCCAGAACTTATAAACTAACTTTTTCTGCTCTTTTCAAATCCGTAAACATCCCACAAGTGATATAGGCACTTTAATACACGTCGATCATGAATAACCCATATATATAATCATGTAAGGTGTCAATATTTTATTCGAAATCCCTGAGACGCGACGGTCAAGATCAGCGATCATTTTCGAGTCACAGAGCATGCGCAAAATCGGCCGCGCTGGCCGTACGTGCAAGTGGTCTGTGACTCGAATCGCTAATCTTGACCGTCGCGGCTAACTTTTTGTACGTATGACAGTAGAACTGTATTCTACTTTCTGTGCGGCCGTCAAGTTTTTAACCAGTCAAATTTCACGAAAGTATAAACACATACGTGCGTGCAATTGTGCGTACGTACGTGCAAGTGGAGCCCGGCCTTAAGCAACTGCAACCATAACATGAACCCTTCGTCCACCTGGAAGCTTTTTCGAACCTTTCGTCGTAATTTCCAATCCTTCGCTTTTCTTTCGCCAAACTTTGATTTCGTCGTAGCGAATGGGTTATACTTGTGTACAAAGGAAACACCGTATAAATAGAATTACACCAAAACTCCTGATTTTGGGTCCAACAAAGTCTCTTTGTTTTTCGTGCATAATTTAATCGTCTTTTTCTATCCTTTTCGCTCAACAATCCCTTTTTCCGAGCTTGCAAAAATCCGTATCCCAATAAGTTTAAATGCCGCGAGAATGTCCGCCTACTGGCCAGCTGCAAACTTAATCCACTTGCTGATACCAACGATTTAACATTGAAGTTCATATTTTCCTTTCTACATTTCTTCAACGATCTAAGCAAAATCCGTGAGCTCCGCTCATCAATTTTATTCGGTCTTCCCGTTTTGGAAGGTTTACATTTTTGCGCTATCTCCCTGTAGGATGCTGCAGAATCCATTTTTAAATACATTGCTACTGCACTTTGCTGGGCTGATATTTTACCTTTGTACACCATTCTTACTTAAAATATCAATATTTTTAACAATAGAAACCTTCTGCAAAGACGAACTATATATATTTCAACTTCCTTCTTGCCCTTACAAGTAATTACCTAATTGCCTTTCTTACGTACTAATGATTACGACGTTACTGAACCTGCAAGCACGCGCGCCTCCCGCCCTATTTTTTGACGTTAATGACGCCTAACAATTTGTGACGTCACAATATCCCATAAACAAAAGAATGACGGTTATATATCACATAAAAATATATAATTTTTGCACATTAAAATTTTTGCTATTTTAAGTCAAGGAAGCGATAAGTCAATTAGACCGATTATGCATTTATAAATGGCAGTACATCGGTGCTTATGTCTCCTCGTTCCCAATGTTGTCCATTTCAGTCGTCGTAAGGCCCCGGTCGCGGAATACTGCGGATGTTCGTCTAAAATGATCTTTGCAGCCTTGTTCTCAAGCGTTTGCAGAGAGTTCATTAATCCCGAATTGTTCTTGTCCCCCCAAATTATGTCTGCGTAGTCGAACAGTGGCAATACCAACGATGTGTACAAAATACAACGTGTGTCCAAATCTATGAATTCCTTTATTCTACGCAATACTCCAAGTCTTTGATTGATCTTCGCAATCATGTTGTCAATATGCTTTTGCCAAGATATATCTTCGCTAAGGGTTACGCCAAGAAATTTTAGTGAAGTTTTCTGTAAAATCTCTTCATTTTGAACGCTGATGTGTACGTTGGGAAGCGACGTTGACTGTTTTCTATTGGCGAAGATCATGAACTTTGTTTTGTCGTAATTCAAAGTTAGGAGGTTGTCGTCGAGCCAGTGAGAGCGCGATTGTAAGTCGTAACCTATCTGTATTATTTTGAAATGCATCGGACATCCGGACTTCCTTCGACTTCGTGACCGCATCAAGTTAAAACAGTGAAACATGTGTCATGTGCAATACAATATCATGTTCCATAAACTCCTCATTTTACAGACGTACTTGAAGTTTAATTATTATTCCGCCAGAAAAGCGACAGACAAACCGAACGACACAAGTCGACTTTCTCGACAATACATAGATCCGCGCAAAAGACTGGGTCGAGTGACTCTGGAAAAAACATAGCACGTCAAGAATAGTGTGCTGATTCGCTGAGGCTCGGCAGCAATCAGAATTTACCCGGCAGCAAAATGTAAACAAGGCAAGGAGTATATTCATGCATAAATTATACACGCACTAATTATGCATTCAGTTTATTCAGCCGGGGAAAGCAAGACAAACTTTTGTAAATTTCTCGTCCAATTTTTGTAAATTTCTCGTAAATTTCTCGACTCAACCAAAAGTTTATCAATTTGTCCTTTGTTGATGGCCATTGGCTCTGCAAAGCGCGTCAAAATGTTGGATATTGATTGAGTTATCGTGCTCACAGACAAACACAGACACACCACACACACATACGCACACACATACAAACCAAGGTGAAACTTGGTGAAGGTAAAATTACCTGCTGGCCGAGGTAATTACCTCAAATGATCAGTTTTGAAATATGTATTATTCTTATTATCGTTATCATAAATTGATCAATTGTAAACAGCTGATCATATCGTTGATTCGCTATTGTCAGTTGATAGTTTGAAAAAATGATGTACTCTACACCACACATCACCAGAAAAACGCGACATGCGATTGCGCAACACCTCGAGCGCACGTATCCGATTGCTTTTAATTAAAATATTTTTATATGGAATTGTATTAGAAAAGCACAATTATTTAAAATATTAGCTAAACTGTTTGTGAATCGCAACAAACGAAAGCAAGACTTTATAGAGTAAATATCGGAGAATATTATCCACTAAATAGTTATCGTATACTACAAATCGCGATTTGTCCCCTGCGAATTTTATGAAATTCAGTTTTCTATAAGGCCGTGACTGTAATAATGCATGTCAAATAGACGGCAGTGATTATAAAACAGCCGAAAAAAATGAAATGGACTGACAAAATTTACAAACGAAACTTGAAGTTGCGACTCGAAGTTGTCTAGTATCGTGATATATAAATATTTCGTATCTTATTCCCGTTTGTCCCTCGTAAAATATATTTCAACGCACACGAAAGCGTTCACAAATCCTCCGCTAAAGGAGCAAATATCTTGCACATTGAAACAGCCATAACTTTTCGAATATTTGGGGTATTTCAATACTTTAAAGACCAAATTAAAGCTCGTTATCAAAATTATAGTCTCCATGTTGTTTTGTTTATGTTCGGCGCATAAAATAATATATATTCGCCACTGACCAAACCGTTGTGTGGCTTCATGTTTGTGAACCTTCAATACTGTACTGGGCAGCGGTATGCCTCATTTTCCCACGAAATTTAAATAACGCGCCAACTGCAAATACTCAAAAATGTCTGAGGATTTAAGCATCCTTCAGAAGCAAAAATTTAAGTCAGAGATTCAGTATTCTAATACAAATTCGTATCTCAACTATGCAAAGCGATCGCATTATTTTAGATATATTTGCCGCTGAAGTATCGGGTTTTGGGCAATCCTAATGAAATCGAAGGCCAGACGAAAGCCGCGGGATATCGATTAACCACCGGATCGTATATCACAAAACATTTCAATTACTCATTTGACACGCTGACAAAAGTGCATGTGCCTCGCAGTCTCATATGTCGCGTATTTCTGGCACATGCAATTTTTTTGCTTTTTACCGAATCATTGAAAGAAATAATGAGAGAAATAAATGTTATGTCATGTTATGTTACGTTAAAGGTTTCACACCTCTAAATGCGAAGACATACGCGAATATAATTCAGAAAAATTTGTATGTAAACATGGCCCATATTTGACTAAATTTAAAAGGTCACTTTCAAAAAACCCCGAACGATATTCGAATTATATTCGTTCCTAATGATCCAAATAGATAGTTTGTCACAGAGAATAGTGAGCAAAATTTGCTATCCAATCTTCATTTTACATGTAGGGCTAAAGCCCCGTACACACGAGCTAGTTTTGCTTGAAAAGTTCTTGACGAGTTTATTTGTTTGTGTGTACGACAAGCAAGTTTTTTCCTTGACAAGCTTTACGAGTCCGCATACTAACGATACAAATTAATACTTCATGTTTACAGTGGCATCGGCCGCTCGACTAGATCGAAATGAGTGTGCAGTGGCGTACTGTACATTTCCTTGTCAAGTTTTCCTTGTCAGCCATACACACAAACAATTTTCCTTGTTCAATAGCTAGTATTGCTAGCTTTTAAACAAGGCCCCTTGTCAAGGAAAACTTGTCAATCTTTTGTCGTACACACCAGCAAATAACTCAGAGATCCCAAGGATAGTGCAAAGTTAATGGGGTAAAGTACTGATCATATAGGAAAATGAATACGGTATGGATTAGGCAATATATGCACGTTTAGCACAGAAGATCTGATCAGAGTCATTTTTACACTAAAGCGTCATTTTTATACTCGAATTTAAATGCAAAATATTTATAGTTATAGAGCTTAATAGAGGTAACACAGCTGTGGTTTCTTGCAACTCTTAAATATAAATTATTTGAATGACTGAATTATTCGCGCTTGTAATTCATTGTACCAAATGACTTTATCCTTGATTTTTACAAATTTCATTCGAAAGGACATTTCCTAGCGGAAGCATTTGCATGAGTCTATCGCTTTCTACAAATAGCACTGTAAACAGACAAAACAGTGTTTATATTAATTACTTTTATTGTTTTAATATTCCAACAAATTCAATTCTTTTCGTTAGCACGCAGCCTGTGATTCCGTCAATATCAGCATATGCATGAGCGCTTTACTATTTATTATTTTATTCCCGGCCACTGACTTATTAGAAAGCGAACGAAATATATTTCCTCGTATATTTCAATATGCTGGCCATAAATCACCTCTCGTGCGATCGAGAGCACGTCTGTTCACCGGCTATGCCTTTATAGAGGACAGATAAATTTTCACAAAATTCGTCTTTTCAATGTATACTCCAGAGTTGAAGTAAAACTTGAAGATGAATTAGTTAGACAAGCGAACAAAAAGCGAACTATATAACAACGAGGTTGACTATATAAATGCCGAATCAAATTGCATGTCATTTATACACTGTGACACTGTATACTGTATATTAAACGTGTCTGACTGTAGATCATGATTTATAGCTACATGATTTTAATAACTATTACAGTTAAATATCTCTCTAAAGAAAATAGATAGAATTAATACAAAACGTATATATATTAATACTAAACGTGGATATAGAGCTCAGATTTCACAATGTCGGTAGCAAAAACGCTCCGCAAAATAATTAAATAATTTTGTTTTGAGTACTCCTACTAAGCCTAGTACTAAGGTACCAAAAATAAGTAAATGACGAAACGACGGAAGAAAATTGCGATCTAAAATCGCTATTTAAGCTAGTTCAGAGCATGAAGAAAAAATTGGACAAGCTCGAATCAATCGAAGCACATTTGAAACACGTGGGTCATGATATCGCTAAGCTAAAACACTCGCTATCTTATATGCACGATGCAACAGAAGAATTAAAGGTAAAACAAACCTCCTATTATGGTATGTTGTCGAAAAATGAAGAAAAAATAGGCAGTCTCGATAAGTTGGCATCAACTCTTAAAGAAGAGCTAATTGACCTCAGGGCACGAAGCATGAGAAGTAACCTTATGTTCTACAATCTACCTGAGAATGACGAAGATCCCGAAAAAGTGGTGTCAGAGGTATTGCAGCAGATCAATCCCGAATTCAAGAGTATGGAAATCGAGCGGGTTCACAGAATTGGGAAAAAAGGCAGAGTTCGGTGCGACCTATTGTGCGAAATTCCTCGCTTTAAAGATAAGGAATTTATCCGGAAAAACAGCAAAGAGCTGAGGGGAACCAAGATTGGAATATCTGAGCAGTATCCAAGGAAATTGCTGAGGAAAGAAAAAAGGTTTACCCAATTATGAAAGAGACAAGGCAAAACGGATCGAAAGCAGTTATGACCAGAGACAAGTTATATATAAATGACCAGAGGTATTTTCCGGCGCATTCATAGACTAGTTCAATTATGTTTAAATAAAAGTATTCAGTATAAACTTTAAAAATCAACCTAAATGCCTAATGATCAAATAATAGAAACGTATTGCTACACGTGCAACTTGCAAATTACTGATAAGTCAATTACTTGTTATCTATGTGGCAACATCTTCCATACAAAAACAGGATGCACTAAGATTAGAAACAACGATCTAAAAAATGTGATATCAAATAATGTTTCGTTTGCATGTCAACAATGTTTGGAATCCTGTTTTCCGTTTAATAACCTAAATAATCCTGATTTTATTAATGGTATACCAACCGGGAACCACAATGTAGAATTTTTATTTATTGAAATCCTAAACCGTAATAGCCCAAATGTTATAGTCGGAATTATTTATCGACCACCCAATAGCAAATATGGTGAGTTTGAAAAATCTTTAAAGGAAATCCTGTCGAAGACAGATAGAGAAAATAAACCTTGCTATCTAATGGGGTATTTTAATATCGACTTACTCAAGTATGAAAACTGTACTTTTGCAAACAGATTCTTGCAAACCTACACTATCCAAAACCTGACGTTGAAAAATCTTATGAAAAATTTCGAAAAACCTTTCAGGGAATTTTCAACAAACATTTTCCGATAAAAGTGGTAAAACTAAAAAACAACATATGCCCTAAGAAACCATGGATAACTAATGGACTAATAAAATCCACGAAAACGAAACTATACAGAAAATTTCTATGCAAGCCAACAGAGGTTAATAGAATAAAGTATAAAGTATTCCGAAATAAATTAAACCATCTTAAAAGAGTCTCCAAGAAAAGACATTTTCAAAAACGGCTAAATGATACCAAAGCTGATTTAAAAGGCACATGGAAAACACTAAATGAATTAATTTGTAAAAAAGGAAAGAGAAAACAGCTACCTTGTAGATTTACTCTAGAAGATGGCTGTGAAATAAGCAATCCAAACACAATTGCGAATAGATTTAATGATTTTTTTGTTAATGTGGGACCAAATTTAGCTAAGAAAATTTGATCAAAATTCTAACAATTTGAACAAATACCTAAAAGGCGACTATAAAAAATCTATGTTTCTAAACAGCACTTCAAACAAAGAAATAAAACAAATAATTGCCACTATGAAACCTAAGAGCAGCTGCGGAATCGATGGAATAAGTTCCAAACTTATAAAGCATATTTCACATATTATTTCAATATCACTGTGTCATGTTTTCAATCTATCCTTCACATGTGGTATTATACCTCGTGAGTTGAAAGTATCGCTAGTTACACCCGTTTATAAGGGTGGTGACCAAACCAAATTTACTAATTATAGACCTATCTCAGTCTTGCCATGCTTTGGAAAAATACTAGAAAAAATAATGTTTAAACGATTAAAATCCTACATCACTAAACATAATATCCTTTATGACAAACATTATGGATTTCGCAATAACTACTCAACAAGTCTTCCAATGATTGATCTAGTTGACAAAATATCTACTGCAATAGAAAAGGGAGAATATACTGTTGGTATCTTCCTTGATCTTTCCAAAGCATTTGACACTGTTAATCATAAAATCCTATTAACAAAGCTTCATCATTATGGAATTAGAGATATATGTAATAATTGGTTTGCAAACTACTTGACAGACAGGAAACAAATAGTTAAATATAACGAAACCCACTCAACTGAAAAAAACCCCGATCAAATGTGGAGTTCCTCGAGGAACAGTTCTAGGCCCATTACTCTTTCTTTTGTATATCAATGATATACATAATTGCTCAAGAAATCTTTCGTTTATATTGTTTGCAGATGACACCAATTTATTTCGTTCAGGAAAAAACCTGAAACAACTCGAAATAGAAACAAATTATCAACTTATAAATGTGCGAAACTGGCTTAATAATAATCAGCTTACCTTAAATATTAAAAAGACTAACTACATTATATTCAAATCATTCAGGAAAAAACTTAACATTCTTTGTAAAGTTCGCCACTACCAAAACAAAAAAACGTCTTATAACACTATATTATATTCTTGTTTACCCCCATTTATATTACGGTAATATACTCTGGGCTAATAACGATACAGAAAAAGATTCTGAAAATAATAACATTTTTGCCATATACTTTCTCATCTTCAACTCTTTTCTCTACACTAGAAATACTAAATATTAATAGAATAAATGCTTTTCAAATTGGTTTGTTCACATACAAACAGTACAATAAAACAAACTATGGGCTGTATTCCACAAAAAACAGATGCACCGTAGTGTGGAATATGTTGCCAGAAAGCATTAAAAATAGGTACGCTATAGCGTACATGCGTCTACTGGGATTGTAAGTTTGAGGACATGCACAGATGCTGCATGCGGATAAAAAGGATGAAAATGAAATACAACAATTTTATTTGTACTATTTACAACATGAGCGGTAGTGTTGTATCGGATATACAAACTCGAGCCGAAGGCGAGCGTTGTATATCCGATACAACACTGCCGCTCGTGTTGTAAATAGCTTGTGAAACGTCTTGATGAGAACATTCGTATTCTTCAACAATTTAAAATAAATGAATGATATTTGGTGAGAAAATTGAACTTAAAGTTTATGTAAATCAGCATGATTCTGTATCAGATATACAAACTCCTTCACGCTAATTGATGAATTATTAATGAGTTTTACAAGAAATATTACAAAACAACATATGTTTCTTAATTAGACTGAATACATCAGTAAATAACCCATTTTCATAGAGATTAACATTGCACGTTTAGACGGCATTATATTACATACTTCACGTTTTGCAACATTTTAGTATGAAAAAATGTTAAGACTGTAAGCAATATCTCGACAATTTCGCATATTTTTGGTTCGTTATTTGGACATTTAATTAACGCACTTCACTAAAACGCAGGTTAATTTGCGTTTGAAATTATGGTGATTGTGCATCGGTTTTAATGCTGAAGTCCATATGCTTTTGTTTGAATGAATAATTTGCACCAAATTTTAAGATTTTGTAACCAGAATTATTTTAAGTACAGATATTCAGTCTTTGCTATTTATTATTATCAGTGAAAATAGCTAATTAAATATATACCCAAAGGACAAAGGTCGACCACCTTGACCTTGACATGACACCTGATACACGCTATCGAATTATTGTCTATCCAGTGTCACTAGCGATTCCTAGTATTTTTCTTATAAAATTTGTACAAAGTAAAGCTGTAATTTTGTACCAGTCTGACGCTCGTACCAATTGAGTTTTCGTGCACTTAAAAATATTTGAACTTGTGCTTGACATGATAATATAATACATTATTGTTGGAGCAATTTCTATTATATCCATTTCATATTGGTATTAAAGTATACATAAGGCTAAGACGTTAAACAGCCGGTAAAGAGCTAAGCCGAAGGCACAACAGCACTCATCGCTATATTTCGTAAGAAAACAAATGAAAATCTAGTCTTAATCAAGTTTAATTCAAACACAAGGACTTGCTCGATTTAATATAATATTTTGTACAAGTGCTCGTATACATATTATTCAGTTTTATCGGCGACGAAAACAATCAATGTGCAGCAGCTTTTAAATATAAGCAACTATGCTAATATTCGTCAACTAAATTCAAATTGAAGTGTCTTTACTATTGCCGGTTTGGGCAGCCTGATGTACGGTGGCCCAGAGGGGACAAGCTAAATTAAATAACAAACGACGAATTAATTGAACATGAGACAAAAATATAATTTTCCTTGCTGCATTTTTATAGATCGCTGCTGCATTTTTATATGTCGCTGCTGCATTTTGATATATCGCTGCTGCATTTCTATATATCGCTGCTGCTCATTATACGCACACGAAGTATTGCCGTGACCGCATGTTGTAGCCCGCTGATACTAAGATTCGTGGGATTTAATAGCTTACAATTTTTGAAATGTATTGTTCAAATTGTGGCTGTTCTTTCCTTCTTACTTCTAATTTTTGTCATGATTGTGGGAAAAGCTTAGAGGAAGAGAAAACTAGGCAATGTGAACGACGTGGAGGGCCTTCAAGGCCATCTACAGAGACCGAAGACGGGTACAAGGATAGTGTTGATGGTACAATTACAGATTTGTTTCATCGCGGTTATCCGTACATTGATATTAGGGAACTTAAGCACCGACGTTTTTTGACATGGCGACGGCGTGCTGAGGTCGATTTCACTTCCGGCGAACGTTTTCTAAATTTGGTATTTGCCGTCGCGACTTGGCGCCGACGTGAAATCAGTTATTTTGCCGTCGTGTCTAAAACGTGGTTCAAGCAGGCTGCTAAGGACATCCAAAATCGTCTGAAATGGCAACAAATTGCAAAGCCACAAGTACTAAACCAAAATCAATGGAGTGGACAGAAGATCACGATATTTTGTTAATGAGAGAAATGATGGTGAGTGATCTTTTTCTGTACAAAAAGGGAAGTCCTAATAGAGGCTTGGTCTGGGATGCCATAGTCGAAAACCTAAATAAAATCGAAACTCCTGTCTTTGTATTGAAAGACAAAAGAAGTGTGCGTGATAGGTGGACCCTACTAAGGACTAAATACAAAAGGAAAACCAGTGAAGAGGAAGCTGCAAGTGGCATTGAAGTAGACGACCTTACGGAGAGAGAGAGTTTAATTGAGGATTGTGTGATAAAGAGGAAAGCTTTGTTGATGTCGACTCAGCTCGTAAACTAAACGAAAAGACAAACGCGGAAGACATTAGGATGAAGGCTTTAGAGCGTATGGGCGAAACAAAGAAACGCAGGTCTCGAGATCTTGACGTAGATTCCAAACCGAAAAAGACACGTCGAGGAAGTAGTGAACTTGTTGAGTACCTAAAAGAAAGATCGAGTACAGACACCGAACTTCGTCGAGAAGAACTAGCAATAAAAGTGAACGAGCAGGAAATTCAAAAGCAAGCAAATTTACAAGCAGGAACACAGCAACTGGAAATTATGCGAATGATGCAAGATCAAAACAAAACAATGATGGAAAGCCAATCTCTGCTACTTCAGCAACAACAGCAAATGTCAATGGCATTTTTGGCTGCAATGCAAAAGTTTACGGAGAAGTAAGGGCATTATGTTTAGTAGCCCACTGTGCACTGTGTTTTTAGACTTTTCATAAACGTTATACACGAAACTGTTTTGAAGTCGTCGAGTTGCTTTCATTGTTCAGAACAATGGCTGTTTATATGACAAGGCAGGGCTAACCCACTGACTCATGTCACGAAAATCTTAAGAAAGGTTTTAATATATTAAGTTTTCACATAAACGTAAACCAAGTATTTCCTTCAATTTAAGGCCCTGTTTACATGAGCCCTACATGAAGGGCTAGCCCTACCAGTAGCTGGTTTTCAGCCCCTGTTTACATGATAAAAATCAGCCCTTTTGGTAGGGCTGGCTCGCTTGCGTAAACAACACTAAATGGCTTCCCTACAACTCATTTATTTTCTTACGAATTTCGAAGTCCAAAATCATATTTTACCGAGCCAATTTTCGAATAAAAACCCGTAGACAATTGAATATTGTTCTAGAGCTAAATATTTAAATCGAAAATGACTTCGAAAAGCGGAGTTTTACACAGATACGGCAAGTTTTTTACTCAGCCCTACTAGGAGGGCTAGCCCTCCATGTTGCGTTTATATGGGAAATTCCCAGCCCTACTAAGCGAGATCTCGGGTAGTTAATAGCGAGATCTCGCCTAGGAGGGCCAGCCCTTCATGTAGGGCTCATGTAAACAGGGCCTAAGTAAGTTTTGAAGGTACAGCTAGAACACAAGTTATTTGGCTTTGTAGACGGTTCATGTAAACAGCCTATTGCTGTTTATAGGGGCAAGTTTATATGCATTACAAATTATAGACATAGTTACTTCTCTATTGACTATAAAATATATTTTCTTTTGTTTGGTTATGACTTAATTAGTTATAGTTCACTGGTCCATGAAGTATCTTTGTAAGCTTGGGGGATCTACCTTGAAAAACTGAGATGTGTTATTTTTATACAGGCATGTGAGTGCATTTCTCAACAACGCACAAACAATATACGCCTTTCCCACACTACTCATGCCTATTTTTAGATTTTTCTTGAAATCCATAAAACGAAATGTGTTTATCACATCTCCAAACAACCACTCGACAGTCACTCTCGTTGCACTCATTTGTGCGTTAAATTCTTTCATTCTTTCTGTGATCTCGCCATTACGAAATGGAGCTTGCAGATGGACTCTGTGCGGGTAAGCGGGATCGCCATAAACACACATCGGATTGCCATCAGGGGAGAAAGCGTTCTCTTCTAGCTGTTGCATGAAATTTGAATCGGCAAGCATCCCTGCATCATGTTTTTTACCCTCTGTAAAATTCAAAACATCCAGATTAGGAATAGCTGCATAAACTACTTGAGTCAGGTCTGATTGCTGCATGCACGAATTGTGTTTGTATGCTATGAAAGTCTCAACAGAATTTTCACTGCATGCATGTGAACTGAAATGAATCTTCTTCAATTAAGATCAGATCTGACAATATATAAAATATACTGGCAGCCGTAGTGTATATGCGCTTTTATTAATAGAACTGATTTGACTATAAAAATTTACCACGTGAAAAAGTAGTGTATTTACAACTTACCAACAGGACCAAATATATGGGCAATAATCCCGTTTGGTAATGCCACACACTGGAACTTCAACGAGTGAACTCTTTTGTGGCCATTATAGACCACTCGTTGATGTTGTCCAGGTCGACAAATCGGTCTGACGGTTCCGTCTATGAAGCCAAAACAGTTTTCGAGTGGAGCTCCCTTTTCGTTGATCGCCTCTGCATAAACTTGAAGGTTTTCGGAGCTTAGAACGTACGGGTTCCATTGCATTATTCTTTGCCCATGATTATCGTAGATTAGATCAATGACCAGGTTTGTTATCATGCACAATTCAGGAACTGATCGACCAAAGCGTTGGATCATATCCGAGTATCGACATGGGTATGCAAGACGATTTAGAAGAATGCAAAGTCCTTCGAGTCCAGAACAGGTTGTTCTTTGTGGGCACTTGATTATATTGGGAATTTGAAGGACTTGCTGGAGAAAATTGAGGTCGTGCTTTTGTACTCGAAATTCTGCCAAACATTCGGCTTCGTTCATTTTGTCAAGGCAAAAAGGCAAATAATTGTTGTATGGGAACTCGGGATTCCTTGACTCGTATGCTAAGTATATTAAAATAAACTCTTCCTCTGTCAAAACATCTTCCTCAAAAAGAACGATACAAACTTCCCTGATCTCTCGAAATGAAGACATGGTAAATCAGCCGTCGGTGCTGGACTAGCCTTTGCTTAATGTTTTGAAATTCGCGGGAAAACGGCTTACTACTTCCCAGTCTTTCTCGTGCTGTCACGTCGCCGTTGCCTCGAAAAACGTCGGTGCTTAAGTTCCCTTAGGTTTCCTTAAGTTTCCTTAAGTCCTTAAGTTTCCTTAAGCAAGGCTACTCGACCGGCAAGGTATAGTCATGCACGTGCGAACTCGTAAACGAAGACTTCAACACTTGGGCTTATCAAGAAGAAGTAATATAGATGAGAATATAGTAAGAAACACTATATCCAAAGAAATTGCAGGTCCTGGAAGGCTCGCTGGGTATAGAAGTGTTTGGCATGCACTTATTGCACTACGTTTGAGGCATCAAATACATGTACCTAGAAGTGTAGTGGCTAGGCTTTTAAAGGAATTGGATCCTAAAGCAGTTGAAGATAGAAAAGCTCGTCGTTTGTCTAGGAGAAGGTACACTTCGCTTGGGCCGAACTTTTGTTGGCATCTTGACGGTAGGTGATTATTTCATCTTCAGTTGTAAAGACTGGTTTTGTAAAGGTCTTGTAAAGTCTATGCTAAACTCTGGTTTTACCAAAACCGTAATCCCTTTTATGTATAAAGCCCCCACCTCAGATCAATTGAAGTATAATAATCCCTTTTGTAGTTTATTTCATCTTCATATGTGTTTATTA
Organism: Trachythela sp. YZ-2020; assembly: GCA_016169945.1. Lineage (NCBI taxonomy): Eukaryota > Metazoa > Cnidaria > Anthozoa > Malacalcyonacea > Clavulariidae > Trachythela > Trachythela sp. YZ-2020. Next base: position 242,987 of record JADLSH010000356.1, read on the forward strand.
AGCCCTATTTCACATGTGAATGAATAGCAATGATTTTTTAACTTACTATGACTTGATTGCAGGTTATGATAAATTAAAGCCATATGGCTTTTCCATTCATGGGTGTATATGTGACTACAGCAGAAAAATTCTCTGGCTTGAGGTGGTGAAGTCGAATAATGATCCCAGGATACCAGGGCAATTATTCTTGGATGTTGTTCGACAGCTGAAAGGATACCAAGTGGATGAACAAGTGGAAAATTTGTATCAGGAGTATTTTGAAACTGTGCTTACTGAAATGGAGCTAGAGGTACCATCAAATGAAGAAGGGGCTTTCAATTTATTTCAAATTCTAATTAACCTACAAGCAACATCTCTTCGAAGAGTTGATCTAATTTATGCATTTTCAACATTGTTATAAAATGTAGGGAGCCACCTTAAGCATGGGTTGACTGCATTTGAAAGTTATGGACAATTGGGTAGCAAATAAAAACCCTAAATTTCCATTTTGCTTGCTGTATCTTATTATCTACAGTGGTTGTTACAGGCGACCACATAAACATATTCAAAACTTATATATTAAAATAGTTTATAATAACGACCTCACTTCCTCAATAGAAGCTTTCTGTTGCTGTGAAAAAAGCACTGTCTTTAAATTAGGTAGTAAATGAGCTATTGAAGGCACATTCATTTGTAACATTTTCATTGATTGTAAGATCAGATACATTTCTCATCTATTTCAAAGTCTTTAAATGTAAATGTAAACAAACATAACATATCAGAACATAATATATAAGCAATGTTTCTCATCATTTTCTGAGTCTTGCAATCTAAACAAGCATAACATCAGCCATGGTCAACAAGAACATCAAACAAGCCCAAATGAAGATGCACAAACATATTTGTTGTCTTCTAGAGATTACCAAATCCATACGAATCTTTTATTGCTGAATAAAGTATGTCTTTCATTACTTTGTCATTGTTTAGATGTACAGGTAAATTGATACTTAGATCACAAGTAGACACTGTTGGTCTGCATTGACAATTTTCAAGGCAACCATGGACAAATTGAGCAATCAATTTTTTCGGATAACCAAGGGGTGGCACTTCACGTGTTCCTGTGAACCATTTGACAAAATCTGCTAGCTCTAGATTTTCAATACCTGTACAAAAATAAAAATCTATTACAACACAGTGCATGGAGTATTTTCAGTAGAGCTAAATTGTATATGTTGTTTGTTGATGGTAGGCAAAATATCAGAGTAAAGATAGTTACTTCCGCTGTCAATGGCTTCCAAAACATCACAGAAGAACTTGTAAGTATCAATTTCCTTCTCCTTAGCCAGTTGAGAGACACTAAAGTCGACCACTATCTGTTCCAATAATTCTTCTGCTGATATTTTAAAGGTATTTCCACTTTCAAAAAGCACCCGCCATAACTCAGGATTAGACTTAACATATTTCATCATCCCACAATTGGCCAATCCACTCTCAATCTGAAGCATTTGTGGAAGGTCTTTGATGCACATTGACCTTTAAAAAATGAGTTTACCATTAAAAACTAATTTGAGAAACTTTCACGACCTTTCAACCTATATAAAACCAAAATTGAGAGGGGTTTAACAATGTATTCTTATATCTTCTAGCAGATTTGTAAGTACTTATTGTGGATGGCTCCCTACAATTGTTAAAAATATGGAAAATTCATAAATTAGGTCAAACTCTTTGAAGAAATGTTACTTGTTGGAAAACAAAAAATGTACACCTTGTATGAGCAATAATCGAAGAGTGAGGAAATGGTCACAAAAATGACCTCACTACTATTACTATGGCAACAATGACAATATGGCAGATATTTTGTTTTTTGCACGTATTACTTTAAAAAACGCCTTGTTACCCGCATTTTTTTATTTCATAAAACGTTTTCTTGTAGCACAGTGGACTATCTGACAGAGTTTTAAAAAAATTATGCAAAACTAAATTTTTGAAAAGTTAATAAACAGGCATGCTTTTTCGAAATAAGGCCCAGTACTGATAGTTTTAATGACCACAAAAACAATTAAAACTAATGGTCTAATTTACTGATTTTCCATATTTTTAACAATTGCAGGGAGCCACCTTAAACAATTAGGTTAGACTCACTAAATTATGGCACCAACAGTCTGGCATGTTTCTCTTTGAGGAATGCCGGTGTAGCCAACTGTCTCAAGAATATCAAGGTTAGAGTCATTATTCATGATGGCAGAACTTCATCATCACTTGCAGCACTTGACAACTAAAACGTTATGCAACCTGGGCTTAAATTATGCCAAAGGATTTCTTTCAATCAGCTAAAGAATGTAAAATATGGAGATAGGGTGGGGTTTACGATTAGCATTTGGGCAAGGTTTAGGATTAGGGAGGGGTTAGGTTCGGGCTTTTGTTGGGGTAGGGTTTGGTATGAGGGGTTGGATTGTGGTAATGTTGGAATTAGGGATAGAGTAGAAATAGGGTTAGGATTCCTCTCGATTGTCTATGGTCTGATTTATTTAATATAATTTTGGGGGTTCTTACAGTAATTACGACCTTAAAGTCAGGGTCTTAGCTTTAAAGGTCTTATGTTCAGGACACCCTTTTGCGAAAGTTCGGTGAAATATGCGTAATTTGATAATCTTATTAAAGTAATTTAGATATTTAAGTAAAGAGCCACTTTGTGTGTCGTATGAAACACGATAGTGCATCAGGCAGGTTTTTAAAAATCAGATGAGTTTTTGTGAAATTTCCCTTCGTCTAAAAATACTCCCGCAAGGTCAAATTTCAAGATCGGCTATAAATTCTATAAAACAGAATGTTGAAACGTTTGAAAGAAGCCTGATTAATATTGAATAAAGTCTAGTTCATATGCAAGATATGAGCTGAATTGATTTTTCCTTTCGAAAACCGGTGGGTGGCCCTCTTATATTAGACTATACTGCACTTACACTTTCACTGAGCAATTTATACTTAGCATTTTTATTGTTACAAGGTAACAGTGCTGCACCAACCAGGTATGATGCAACACTTCTTGATAAAAAGTTGGGAGCTGGACCTCCTTGTAAAATTGCCATTCCCATTATTTCTCCGCATAGAGTGAAGTTACCATTGGTTATGGCAATTGTAGACTCAATTGGCTTTCCATTGCTGAAGAACTTTCGCTTCATTACTTCCAGCAGTTCTACAATGAAATAGGTTGTAATGTAACAATTGACTTTAAGGTGGCTCTAAATTATTGCAACTGTTTAAATCCTTCAAAAACTCATTAATAATGCATAAGCTTTTGGCAAATCACCTCTATTGTCAGTATTGACACAGAACTTGAAGATGTATCAGCTGAGGAATTAGGTTTTCTGGTAGTAACAGTAGATGAACTGAGGCTGAGCAAGCCGTCGTCATCATCACAGGCGTCATTCATATCATAAGGTTTTCCATAAAATCAGTTGAAGAACAAAGAAAAAATGTGATTCGACTATAAGGCTTGTCAATTTCATCTTTGTAACGTTGCAGACTAAACGGTTCCTCTGTACCAGGAAGCTTGATGACCTGATTCATAGTAGGATACAAGAGACGGTATTCGGAGGAAGCACCATTTACCAAGTTGTTGTTGAATCTGCTGTGCTTCTCGAAGGCTTTCATCAGCAACTCTTTTCTTGTAATTGAGGGCAACACAGTCAACGGAACTACGATAACCTCCCATCCTTCAAAATCATTACACCCACAATGAATTTTACTTCTTGCGTCTGCTTTTCTTCTATCTTTGCCTTTTTTGCCTTTGGCTTAAAATATCTTGACCTCTCGACTTCTTTCCGCGCGCGAAACGAACTAAACGAAGTCGAAGGCACGCTATTTCTCTCAGCCGGTATACCTCGATTTAATGTATCTGAACAACCAATTTGGGAGGGTGAGTTTGTATTACCGTTCCCGCTGTTATTTAGAAGACTCTTTCCACAATTATGGCAATATTTTGCGTTAAGAATTGGAGGTTTACCACAACCAGAGCAGAACATTTTGTACTTTTTGCCAATTTTACGCCGTAAATTGTAGCTAAGCCCGCGAACCTTATCAGCGGCTACAACATGCGGTCACAAACAATACTTCGTGTGCATATAATGAGCAGCAGCGACAAAAAAAATGCAGCAGCGATATATAAAAATGCAGCAGCGACAAAAAAAATGCAGCAGCGACAAAAAAAATGCAGCAGCGATATAAAAATGCAGCAGCGATATATAAAAATGCAGCAGCGATATATAAAAATGCAGCAGCGATATATAAAAATGCAGCAGCGATATATAAAAATGCAGCAGCGATATATAAAAATGCAGCAGCGATATATAAAAATGCAGCTGCAGCGATATATAAAAATGCAGCAGCGACATATAAAAATGCAACAGCGATATATAAAAATGCAGCAGCGACATATAAAAATGCAGTGCTCAGCGATATATAAAAATGCAGCAGCGATATATAAAAATGCAGCAGCGATATATAAAAATGCAACAGCGATATATAAAAAGGCAACAGCGATATATAAAAATGCAGCAGCGATATATAAAAATAGGTACGCTAAGCGTACATGTATCTGCTCATGGTGATCCCACTGTTGTCATGAAGGAATAATATTCTACAATTCTGTTTGGCCCTAAATTGTATAAGTTACACATATTTTGTACAAAAACATACACTTCATTCAACCAGTAACTTGTAAAGAATAAGAGATTGATATTTAACCCATTAACTGGCAGTACTCTACCACTGACAAGTAAAATCGTCTGGCATTAGACAGAGTAAAATACTAATAAAATTAGGGTGGATCTGCGCTTGCCAGCTAATGGGTTAAAAGAATATATTTTTATAAATATCACAAAAATATATATCATACACAGTAGAACAAGGTTTTCATATTAATTGTTAAATGGGGTTCACAATCTACAGTATCACTATGCCAGACAGTTTAGTACATATGACAAATAAAATAGCTGATATAAATTTCACTAGCAGAGACTATTTCCATAACACAACAAAGATTTTATTTAATTTTATGATGTCATTGCTGAAACATGTTAGGTTCACAATCTTCTCGATAGTCCATAATATTACTACAATCAGGTATGTGAAAAAATTGTAGATGCGTGGATGTTGTCAGAATACCAGGTGTCGCTAACACCTCCTCGCACAGTTTAAAAGCCTTTTTAAACACATTGATACACGACGTCAACATGTGGTATTCAGGGATGGAGGAACACAAATGAACTATTTATTCCACATGGATGTGTTAGCAAATAGGTCATATTATTGAAGTCTATTCATCAGGACCCGGTTGTACGAAGGCCGTTTAGCTTAAACGGCGGATAAGCCAAAATTAAAAAACACTTTCACACTTTTGGTGAATGACTGAACTTAAATCTTATGCCCTTAATATGTAGTTGCATATATAATTGTTCTATTCAAGTTGAGATATTTTAGCTTGGTTGTTCGATGAATGTATAGACTTGATCTATATTTTCGAGTTATCCACCGTTTAAGCTAAACGGGCTTCGTACAACCGGCCCCTGGAGTATAATTTAACACATGTATATAGTCTGTGAATATAATGTACAAAGTATATATAAACACAGCATATCATATCCATACATTGGCTAGAATTGACTAGTCAAAGCTGCAGTGTTCCGTGTTTGTTTGCTCAGCCTACAATATAAATATGAGAGTGATGTGTAAAGTACAGGCAAATGATTGCTTGAAAAGACATTAAATATAAGCGATTTAGTAATTTAGAGGAGAATTTGCCTATGGATATGAAGTATGAATTTCTATTATGAAATTATAAGTATGTGATTGTGACACCGTCTACAATAAATGTCATGCCAAAAGGAGTATTGCACAGTCTTATCTTTTACCGTCTTAACTATTATATACTATAAACAAGACTATATTTGGACACAATATTTATTTAAAGAAATGTGACCACTATAAAATTATGTCGAATTGCTAAAAGTGAAATTAAAATGTGGGATTAGCTAGTATTCATGGTAGTCAAATTTACTTTAGTATTGAAAACTTATGTGCATAAACAAGATGCTATATTTTACAATCTACGCGTCAATGTTATATTAATATGTTGTAGTATTCCTTACCTTGATCTTCGTCCTTCGATAGTTCGACTGTTTCACTGTTTAGTTTCCCTTCAGAAATAGAACCACTAAATTTTGAAGCATTCTTTGATTTCTTTCCAGTCTATCCATAGGTCTATATCTTCGTATTTTCACGTTTTTATATGAATTAACGACATTTAAATTTTGTCAATCGCCATGTTGAATTTAAGATCTAGCCTGCGAACAGGCAAAATTGAATGATGTAATGGCTTTGCAGAACATTACGTCATTGCATTGTAAGAAACTTGCTGATTGGCTATCAATTTAAATAAGCTCGTCGCTGAATGGCTATAAGCTAACAGCAAACAGCACGATGGCAATATATCTGCATTCGCAGATACAAAAATGCAGCAAGGAAAATTATATTTTTGTCTCATGTTCAATTAATTCGTCGTTTGTTATTTAATTTAGCTTGTCCCCTCTGGGCCACCGTACTGATGCACATACTGTTTAATACACGCTTGATTATAACTTTTATACAAATCTGAGTGCCTTCTCTATATATTCAATTGACGAGGTCCACAGTTTTAGAGACAGAGTATATATACAAAATAAGCCAGCCCGCTGCTACGTTTATACACGACAATTATATGCACGCTACACAAATATGTCAGCAAAATACATAAGATATAAAGTAATATACCTGTAGAAGGTTTAGGTGGATGGATATTTCGAGTGAAATATTATATACAATATTTTAGACCTGAACGGGAACGGCTGTTGCATTTTTCGCAGCCGTTCCCGTTCAGGTCTAAAATATTGTATATATTTCACTCGAAATATCCTTATATCCATCCACCTAAACCTTCTACATCAATTTCAATCGAGTGAGATGCAGAAAAAAACATAATATAACCTAAATTCAAACCAAGTCCAGTTTACTTCAAAACTTGATGTGTGCAATTTAAAAATTCAAAATATAACTAGCTCGATCAAGGAATCGAGCAAAGAAAGCGACGAACAGGCGTTGCGAAATGCGAACACGTCATCACAGTAGAGACGACCAGTAGGGCCACTCATTTGAAATTTTGTGTGGCCGCTCATTACGCATTGGCAGCCAGTCAATTGCTTTTTCTAGCCAATAAGCAAGCTGGACTAACTTTCCTGGCCAGTAAACTGCATATTTTTGCATAAAAAGCCGGCTGCATGTTTCATCGCCGAGTGGCCCTACTGGTCGTCTTTATACTCTGACGCCATCCACGTAACAAATCAAATATGGATCGAAATTCCAAATATGGTCGTATTTGCAGTCGGTTTTTGTTATCGATCGGTACACTAAATGATGGGCTAACACGCCGATGACATAGCGGCTACTGGTTCCCAGTAGACGCAAAAATCGCGATAATAAATACATATTTAAGTCCAATTTAAAATTCTATCTTCTTTCGTCTGAAGATTATTAGTTGTACTCACAAAAAATGTAAATAATACACCTTTAAGAAAACTTACCAAGTCTTGTTGTATATTTTGAAATCGTCAACATCAATATTGGGACAGGTTTATGGCGAAACTCGTGCCTCAGGTTAATTGAGCATAGCCATAGACCATAGTCGTACACTGAAATAGAATATCGTTACAACTGCAACCCATGCACGTAATATTTGCCAATCCTAAATCTCTTGTCCAAAAATTTAATTTTCGGCACACACTCATACGTCGCCATGTTTATTTTATATGCGCATTGATTTGCAGTTCTCACAAAAATTCGTGTTACGGGGGTGAAATAGTCCGAATCCTCATTGGCGAAAGGAAAATTCATTACGATATGAAATATATTATAGGATTAGGCGGGTAATTTATCAACCTTTCCCAACGTTTCCATTAAACAGACAGAAAAACAATATGAAACGCGCAATTGTAGCTAAAAATAACAATTTTAGAATAGTCCCAATCGAAAAACTAGAGTAGTATAGTCCCACTTGAAAGGAAAAACCTCCCATAACAAATTTAGGATCAGAATCAAAGACACAAGTTTAAAAATAATTTGAAAGTCACGCGCAATCTTCGCGAAAACTCCTCGTGGGCTACTTGACAGGGGGGGGGGGCAAATGTTTTCACGAAACGCTGGTTCGCCACCACAGAACTCAGTAAATATATTATATTTATTGTATTTTTATGATTTATGAAAAAAACTATAAATATTTGCGTATTTTCTATTGTATCAACTTCATGTTGTTTTAGATGTCCTGTATTCGTTTTAGTTTTGATGATACGATTTTATTCATTTTCTTACCTCAGTATAATATAGCTCCTGATTTGTATGTCGACCATGACACCTTTCAATGTAAACTACTCCACCGGCATAAGGTTTTGATATGTCGATGCAATCTTCGTCATGAATCAGTTCTCGTTTATGAGAATAGATAAATCCCTATAAGAAATTGTTATTAACCATTAATGTCGTTGGAACAGGAATCGCGCTAGCGTGCACGTGTCTACCGCATAGAATGGCAGTGCTTGACTGCACCGAGGCGGATTAAACAGAAAATGGCGGTGATTTATACCTAAATACATCAATTAAGAATTCCTTAGCAAAAACCACACAGAAAATTGGGTGTTACCAAAATACCAAAATTGTTTAAGTTGTGTGGACACTGGTATTAATTTTCTTCACTTTAGCTCGTCTTCGCCATGTTGGATTAACGTGCCAAAGGATTTTCCTTGTTTGCAATTCAAATTTCATCCAATCTTGGAAATGCTCAAAATCCACCTGTATCTGCTGTTGCGCTTGTGCGATGCAGGGAAGTAAAAAAGTGTATATTCTCAAAGTGATTATATTCCATAAAGCATGTATGTCCCTATACTTTCACGCTGTGCGAGCCAACACTATCGCCTGTATTCTAAAAGCTCACTCACACTCACACTCAAAGAGTGGAGGTTCAATTTGAGCTTCCCTTGAGTGTCAGTGCTGTTTTTGAATAGCTGGAGGGTTAGTGCCGTACAATACTATGTGGCTACTCACCCTCCAGCTATTCAAAAATAGCACTGACACGCAAGGGAAGCTCATATTGAACCTCCACTCTTTGAGTGTGAGTGTGAGTGAGCTGTTAGAATACAGGCGTATGAGTCGGTAGGATTACACAGTGTAGACAACACATTGAAATCAGACATTTTCCAGAACACATTTTCTAAAAATTGAATGGCGAAATCAATTCTATACGTCAATCCGATTAGTTAGATTAGAGAAGCAATTAAAAGGGATCAGTAGAAAAATATGACGCGGTTTCAACTCAAAATAGCGCGATTGCAGCTTAAAATAGTGTCAAATCCGATAGCAACACCATTGAAAACGAACATCATAAATCATGTAATTTGTCAAGCATTTGAATTCTATTCCCCATCGAAATACGGGTAAGGCAACAGGTACTCAAATATTAACATCACTTAGATGCTTGGTGTATTGATTAGAGTCATGGACCATTTGCAAGAACTGACTTGGCATAAACATTGCAAAATATATCCAATTTTATAGTTTCATTTACTGTTTTCGTATGGAATTGTAAAACTATGTTTAGTGAGAAGCAACTATTTACCTGATTTCCAAGAAGACCATGGCAATACGACACGCCTAATAACTCCCCAGGAAGCCTGCTCATTGTATCTAGACACAGATTAGTTGACGGGTTGCGTACCTGTGTTCATAAAGCGTTTGATCATGAGGATGTCTTTAATATAAAACAAGAAATTTCTATAACCTCTCGTATACGTCACATCAGATTGCTATTTTGCACAAATTGAAATGCAGTATTTAAAATTTATGTCTAGTGTCTTGGCGCTTATACATATATGCAAATCATCTTTATCTACGATCAAAAAGGCTCAAAGAACTGGGTATAAATACTACAGCTGCACACGAAACAACTTTTGTGTGACACTGGACTAATCGCCTGCGTTACCATTCCTGGCACAGAAACGCGAATACAAAGCGCCTAAAGATAGAAACATGCAGTTTAAGTATATTTTTTTCGATTTCGTGAATTTTTTAAACCAAAATACTTTTTGATGTAGGAAGAAATGTTTAGCTACTTGCCAATGAATACCAAGACACCATAATTATTTGCCGTATCGTTCAAAGCAGTTGGAATTTCCAAACATTTGTTGAGTTGTTTCAATTTATCACAATTTTACTTATACATCCATCAAGCAGTCTGCAAAATGTTTTTGTCAGGCTGTTAGGCCTGAATTTCCTACCTCGGAATAGCTTCTTGAAAGAGAATAGTCTAAAGACACGGTATCATTTGCAACATTTTCTAAGTACCATTTGAAGGTTTTGCATTTCAGCTCTTTTCGAAGAGCAATTCTTTGAGTAATATCGCCAAATTCTGTGACGAGCTTCAAACTTGGACGACGGTCATAGAGCCACAATTTATATTCGTCCATCCACACTTCCGCAACTCTACGAAAGTTCACCGAAACAGCGTTAGGTTTTGGGTATGTATAAGGAACATTTCTTCTATACACATGGCCAACTCGGGAACATGGAATATTAGCCATTTTCCCACCGCACATCCAAATCTAAAAAGAGATACAACTATTTGGTCTTTTTTCTTTTAATGGTTAGAGCTTGCTAATTCAATGAGATGTTTTGAAATATATGTTTTAGAAATTCAACAGTATATTTCTGACAAAGTTATATGATTTCACTCTGTCAAATGTTCTTCAAAGAACTTGGGCTGATAAACACAGGAAAGCTGTAAGGAGGGGAACATTGGGATTTCCGGTATTGAGGCAATTTTCATGCGGTATTTCGGTAATTTTACCCTCACGGTGGGGTAGCGGGAGATCATGACTTCTAGTACAGCTTCGGTATTCCGTCTAATTTCGATACGGTATCGCCATTTTTGACAATCTTTTTCGCGGTATTGCGGTTCGTGGCACCCTCTAATGCCCCCCTCTGTAAGTACTGATATATAGCCCATGTATAGATAGATGCCGTAACTCTGGCTCACCGCATGTTACAGAAACGGACAATCATAACGGTTATACAATTATATAGTCGAACCTCTACATGCGGACACCGCTCGTAAGCGGACATCATTCTTGGGTCCCGGCCAACCGCCTATTATATCACTACATTTTCAACCTCCCTTAAGCGGACGCGGACACCAAAACGAAAACCCCAAATAGCTTTATAACCTCCTATAAACGGACAATTTGCATCCTTGCAAATAGTCTTTACAAGATGTTGTGTTGAAATACATTGCGTGGCCTAAGATTAAATCATGAAAGAAAGCAAAAATGTGCAGTTGATTTTAAAAACAGGTCACCCCAGAATGTGTAAATACGGAATTTGAATTACATAATCCATACCACGATTAATCCGAAATTTCGAACAGACATCCGCTTGGCTGCAGGACGGGACAAATCATACAGTAAGATTTAGTACTGAGTATTTTTGGCCGGAAAACGTTACCAATTTGCGAAGTCGAAGATATTTTATTTCTTTTTAGTTCTCACTCCTTACATCAATGAAAAGGACATTAATTATTAACTGAATACTAATGACCTCTCATTAGCGGACACCACTCGTAAGCGGACACCACGACTCGCTCCCGAGGTGTCCGCTTACGGGGAGGTTCCACCAATGGACTTCACAAATGATAGCCATATGTCAAAACGGTTTGGTTTATAGCGTATATCAACTGGCTTGATTTCATGAAATAAACCAACAATTATCAGACTTAATTGGTGGAGTACACGAGTAAAACGACGCGAATTTCGAAACCGTAGACAGTGGGGCCCTCCGAGATCGTCGGATCCGTAATTATTTTGGGCTGGAGTACTACCGCACAGAATGATTTACTTTGACATTCGAAAGAGAATTTGGATTTGACTATTAACTACCAGCATGATATAATCGTCATTTCTGCAACTCACCCCATGGTAATCACGCCATGTCGGATTTTTTATGAGGTAGAAAACGCTGGCGTGGTTTTAGCACAATTGGAAAACTAATAATTGCTGCCGCAGCTAGCGAGCACGAAGCAGTTAGCAAGGCAGCAGACCTAATTTTTGTGTTGGGGGTGAAATTTACATTCTCCAAAAGCACTGCATTATGGTAGCTAGGTGTTCTAGGTGTTACTTGTACCTACATCCATTGCACTCGGCTTTTCTTGGCAGCTCGCCTGCTCACCGCATGCAGTGCGACAAAAATATTAACCATATGATTTTGTACACAATATAGATATTCCTTTGCGAATTACTAACTTGAAAAGTGAAATTGCGATTCTGGCCGTCCCATTACTCTATAGGAAACGATTTCATTCGAATATATATACCGTAGTCTTTTATTCAACAATATCGGTGGCGCAGTCGTCACATCGGTAGCCTGCGTGGCAGGCGTTCTATTGTTGGGGAGGGAGTTTTGTTTAGAGCGCGCGCTTTTTTTTGAGAGCGCGCGCTAGGTGTGAAGTTAGGGGGGGAGGAGAAAAAGCGAAGGGAGAGGAGAAATTTCTCCTCCCCCCCTAACTTCTCACCTAGCGCGCGCTCTCAAAAAAAAGCGCGCGCTCTAAACAAAACTCCCTCCCCTAAGGTAAGGTAAGGTAAGGTAAAACTTTATTTAAACACGCTAACCCCTTCAATAATTATTGATTTCCAAGGAGGGCGTGATAAAATTTAAAATTACATATATACAAAGTTGAATAATATAATACAAAAATAGTAGATGGTAAAACAGGCTAGTTGCATGCACGCAAAAGCGAATTAAAACTTACTAAGCTCTCCGCATTTCTAACTTCAGTTGGTAGATTATTCCACAATTTAGCACCGTTGAAACCAAAACTTTTTTTTAAATATTCCGTTTTAGGAAAAGGAAGATTTAGCTTCTTGTCAGAATTTCGTAAATTGTAATCATGAGGTCTGACAACTGAAGCAATGGAAAATATTTCAGTAAGCGCTGTAGGAGCAAAACCATGAATTATTTTATAAATGAGTCTGGCTTTAGATTCTAATCTTCGTTCTTTAAGTGTTTTCCAATCGAGTGCGGTCAAAGCACTCTGACCGACCGTGCTGGTTTGGATAACCCATAATTATTCTTGCTGCTCTGTTTTGAAGACTCTGCAATTTATCAGATAAGATATTGCCAATCGGATCCCACACTTCACAGCAATAATCAAAATATGATTGAACCAAAGCGTTGTAGACAGAGATAAGAGTATCTCTGCATACAAACGGTTTAAGCCTAGAGATCGCTCCGATGCCACTAGAAATTTTCTTAATCAATTTCTCAATATAACAATCCCACGAGAGAAACTGGTCAATATGAACTCCAAGAGATTCAGTCACTGTCACTCGGTTCAAAAGTTTACCACCGACAGAGATACAAGGACTGTCAATAAGATTATTGATGTTGTGCCTGGATCCTATTAGCATATATTCCGTTTTACTAAGATTCAGACAGAGCTTATTTGCCATAAGCCAATCGTTTACATTATTTAAATCATGATTCATGGCAGACGAGATTTCGTGTGTTGATTTGCCGCACACAGTGAGTGTAGTGTCATCTGCAAACATCCTAGGCGTACAGTAGTTTAGACAATTTGGCAGATCATTTATGTACACTAAAAAGAATAGTGGCCCCAAAATCGATCCTTGGGGGATTCCGCACTTAATCGATTTGGAATTTGATAAAGCACCATCTACAACGCACTTTTGTGACCGATTAGTTAAGTATGACTCAAGTAATTTTAATGAGTGTTGTTCTACTCCATACATATTCAATTTTTCAATCAAAATCTTATGATCAATGGTATCAAGTTTATCCCTTTCGAACATTAATTTTCTAGAATTTTTGTTCAACCATGTGCAGGGGATATTGCTTCTCGTTCTTATTCTTTTCATCCTAAGAGGAGCATGTACATCGAGAACTGATAGAAATAAAGTTTTCCACAAACACCACTTAGAGTCCACGTCATCCTCACTATCTAAAAGTTCCCAAGGTTGAGATAGAAGATCGTCATTAAATCTGGTGGGATTAAAATGTTTAAAATTTCTAATTTCAACAGTCTGATGGGATCCCAACTTTTTTTGCATGTTAATTTTGCGAACAACAAATATTAAATTGTGATCGCTGATTCCGATTGGAAATACATCCGAATGAATTATTTTCTCAGGCAGTGAGGAGATACAGACATCCAATAAAGTGCTTGTAGTTTGTGTTATACGAGTAGGTTTAACAATTAATTGGGAAAGTTGATAGGTATTCAAAAAGTCATTTAGCTTTTTAGTTGCCGAGTTTGACGGATCTAACATATTGCAATTCAAATCACCAACCACAATAATTTATTTACCTTCACTATCAAGTAGATCAATAAAAGATTCTATCATAGAAAAATACTGAGAGTTTGCACTAGGAGATCTATACAAACTAGCAACAATAAATGGTTGACTGTTTGGTTTATGAATTTCTACACAGACTGCTTCAAGAGTCGCAGGAATTGAATCAATTCGATTAAGATAGTTTATATTACTTCTAATATATAGGCAAACACCTCCACCTTGCCTATTCCGATCAGTACGAATGAAATCATAATTATGAACAGACATTGAATCATAGAACGCCTACAATAGAACGCCTGCCACGCAGGCTATCACATCGGTGGCGCAGTCGCAGGGCTTCGGTGGCGCAGTCGTCAGAGCAAGCGCCTTTCACCACTGAGTTGTGGGTTCGATTCTACTCATGTGAAAAGAGTAAGTCAGCGCTCTGCCGAAAGTCGTGGGTTTTCTCCGGGCACGCCGGTTTCCTCCCGCAGGGAAAGCTGACTGGGTGGGTTAGGATATATAGATTAGGAAAGTAATATCACAATTGTTGTAAAATATATATAGTGTAGGCTAAGTACGCAATATAGGTAAGCGAAATACTTGATGTAATCGGTCACTGAAAAGCCCCAACGGGGAGTGAGCTGAATAATATATGTATATATGTATATAACTATACGGCTTCCCGTATCAATTATTTTTATTTTATTGCTAACTTTCCATGCACTATACGGTGCCGGTTTGAACAGCTCAAGCTTGCGGCCACCAACTTGCAAATTTCTGTTTACATTAGTTACGGCGCTGTTCGACAGGCAATGGACGGAGATTGTTTTCATGCATGATTTATTGGGATCGATTTAGGAGTATAACATATATTACAAAGCCCAATAACTTTTAAAGTGTCTTTTAATACTTCTTGGAACTTTCTTTCGTGTGACAACAACAGCATTAAAATATAAACAAGAAAATTCAAGAATTCCAAACATAACTATGAAATAACATAATAAAGCTCTGGTCAAACGAGAATGAGATTTAATGAAAGCATAGACAATCCTGTCACATTGTCTTCTGGATCGTCTATGATGTAAATCAGTGAGAGTTGCAACTCTCGCTCACGTTTGACCGCGCCAATTCTCATCAACTCTCATGCACTCGTCAACTCTCATCAACATTGAGCTGTTTCAAATTATGATGAGAGTTTTGCTCGTTTGACCGCCACGCGCGATAAGTAATAGTTCAAACATTCACGAGTAGGAGGATTTCCAACGGTTTTTAACTCTTTCTGGACGGCCCATTCGAATATCATCCTCCAGAGGATGATGATTTGAGCGCTCGTATCTTTGGCGCCCCTCACCCAAAACGGACGAAAACGCACCAATCGATTCGGCAAAAAAAACTGTTCTTGGCCAATGCCAAACAAATCGCTAAACACATTGTTTTACAGATCTTCGTGAGTTTGAACCTTAGTATCTCGAGTAATCTGATATATTTATTATATCGGTAAACTAATTATATATTCAGTACCTTGGTCGATTGTAACTCACCGTCAAATCCAAGAATAAAGAAGATATTAAAAATTGTTTGAGTAAACTGGAGGTATGTTTGGGATTAAACTTTTAGTATTTTTGATTCTGTAATGTTTAGTCGGCAACATAACCCACCGTCAAAAACCTTATTTTGTAAGGATTCCAATGGTGTTAATTTCATTGCCAGGGGGTAAATATTTGCAAAGGAAATCGTACTTAAAGTGCTCATGTGACAACATATTAAAATTCGCCGACGAAGAGTTGAATATACGAGCCGAAGCCGAGTATATTTTAACGAATTTCGAGGTGTTTAGAAATCGGAGGAAGTCCTCCTTACGAGTGTTTGAACTTACTTCTCAAACGAACGTGTATTTTGCGAGAAAACCGACGTGAAAGTTCACTTAATTTATGTAATTTTTTCCTCTCATTTCAAACAATCTTCCACGCTTATGATTCTCATTGTTTTTGGTTCATGAATTATGAATGAATTTGAGAATATCTAGTCAACTCTCATGCAACTTTTGTCCTCGTTTGACTAGGATTTAACTGAACCGTCTCTAAAAATGATGCGTTCCACTAAATTTTCTCTTGCGCCGTTATTACTTGCACTAAAAACACATAAAATATTTAAAGAGAAAATACCGAGTTTTATAACAAGACTAAAATAATTTTATAAGATTATTATTTTGAAAATTGTTAACCATAAAGGATGGATCCCGCCTTTTTAATATGCGTTTTACTTCCAACACACAATTTTAGTGCATTTCCGCTGTTGTATACGCATTTGTGTTCTTCCGAGATCTGCGTTTGTATGCAATTAAACTATTCAAACGAGCGGCAAATCATCCATGTGGAGGGAGGGTGTGATACCTACGTACAATAGACGGTTACAATTATAGCAAAAACATAAAGGCCCCTGCAGCGCAATGATATACTTTCCAATTAACATGAAATCGCAAGTCTCGTGGTTATAACCAACAGGCCACGAAGAAGGGAAGATATCTTTCACAGCATTGTAGCCACGTAAATAGAGCATTAACACTCACCCATGATAGGAGAGCCAGCTGCAAAATTACCATGTCAAGCCAACCGTGTGGAAATGCTGCCAGTTATTTCACTAAAACGTTGAACTGATTTCCGACCCTAGTTTATGTTCAGATGGGTTTCCTTGTCAGTTTTCCCTCTGTGACGAGTCAATAAAAAAAAGAGTTTCCCGTTTCAGATAATAATTCCACTAATTATGTTCATTAAACCTACCTTAAAAGATAATTCATATTGTTCACCTCCCCACACCTCCATACCTGGGTCATATTGGCCAATTTTGTCAAAAAAGGTCTTACGGATTGCAAAGAGTCCTCCAGCCATCACTGGTGACCTATATCGAATGATAAGATAGTTATAGAGCTTTTTTTAAGTGATAAACTCTAAAATTCGCTTCTTAAACTCGATTCTTTAACAGACTATTTAGATCTATGCATCTAATATTCTATTATATATTTTAGGGTTGTACCACAATTCTAATCAAGAACAACGGAGGAGTGAGTGTGGTAAAGTAGTAAACCGTATTATTTCCCTACAAAACAGCAAACAAATTATATAATATATATTGATATTGATATTATATTATATCGAAGATTATGAAGATATCAATCTACTAAAATCAAATAAATAAGAAATTCTAACACACGAAGGGCCTTCGCCTCGCCTGAAACTCTTTTATTTTACTTTTTTTAGGTTTTAATCCCTACTCAACCGCCGAATCTTCGTTAGACTCTACCTACACTAGTACCACACGTTCGTGATATTATATTTATATATCTTTGTTCATGGAAAGGACATTATAATCTATAATCTATAATCCCTCCACCAAAAAATATCATTCTGAACAAAACAATCACTGCAGAAAGTCTGTAGCTTCCACGGTTTCCAAGATAGAACCGTGTCAGCAGAAGTGTCGTTTTTGGGCGTGGTCACTGTATTGATATTCTGTTGACATTATAGAAACATTACAGCTTAAACGTGCGAACCGAGGCCGCGTTCGCATATGCAAAATAGGCAAACGCGGCCTCGGTTCGCCCGTTTAAGCTGTAACTGCATTAGGTACTAAAGTTAATATTAGTTAATTAGTTGAAGTAACATATATGATTGGCAGTTACACACGGTTTATATCAGCAAGCAATGAAGAACATGGCGTGTAGTTTAAGCGGCGTTAAAAAACGACATGTACTTTTAATGGAAATGTGTTAAATTTGAGGAGAGTAAACCCGCCAAGAAGTGACAGTCAAATATTTTGTTATAATAAGTACATTTTCAAGTATACCATATAATTTGTAACTTAACTTAATTTTAGATCGAATACAAATTGTACAAACAGATCGGACCAGTCATTGTCGAACGTTTCGCCCCGGATTGAGGTTTTCCCCTCATATGCTGAGTTTATCTGTCCTAATGAAATGCATGGCTCCTAGTTACCTTAGTAACATGTTCAAAACTAGATCTGATATGCACAATTACTGCACAAGGAATAGAGACCATGTTAATATTCCTAAGTGTTGCACTGCTCTAGCACAGAGAGCATTTTATTATCGTGGACCAGCTGTCTGGAATGCTCTGACTCCTGAAATACGATGTGCGCAATCTCTTAGCGCGATGTTACGACTCTATTCATGCGCAATTGGCTCAGTAACTAGCTCCGGTGCTCTAAGTATTATCATTGACAATATTTTTTAATCACATAGGTAATAATAGACATGTAATATTCTATGCATCTTTAAACTATGATTGTTGTATATATATTCTAAATTTAGTATTTATATAAAATAGCAATTAATATTTGTAACTTAGGTATGAAAATCCCATTTGGAAACCTAATAAAATCTTATTGTATTGCATTAAAAAAGGTTCTAGACGACAATAATTGCCACGTTTTGTGTTTTCATCTGGAGTGTCCACGATTAGCCTCAGCAGCGGTTGTTTCGAAAAAATATTAGAAAACTATTTTGTTTGTAGAAGCTGTTAACTTCAGCCAGGAAAAATTATTGGGTTTCACAAGGGTTTGTACCAGGCGCCGGTTGTACGAAAGATAGAAAACTCGCGATCGAACGGAAAAACTATCCAGGGTAAAAATCGCGTTGTACGAAGCTTGGATAGTATTATCCAGCAGATAACGTTTGAACTAGCCTTACATGTTATAACCTTTAAGCACGTATAAAGCATACACCTTAGGAAAGGTAAAACAAAAACGATTTTCGACAACAACAGCAGCAGCAACAGCAACAACAGCAACAACATCAACATTAAGTATAACAACAACAACAACAACAACATCATCAACATCAAGTATAACAACAACATCAAGTATAACAACAACATCAAGTACAAGTACAACAACAACAACAACAACAACAACAACAACAACAACAACAACAACAACAACAACAACAACAACAACGACAACGACAACGACGACAACGACGTCGACAAAGACGTCGACAAAGACGACAACGACGTCGACAACAACACATTATTTACTATACCAAAACAAATATTTTACCAAACTTCCTGTGTCGTGTCTCTTCGTCTACGCTGTTCCACAGTAATTTCCCGTTCCTTGTAATCAAACCTCCAATTAAATGTTCCTCGCACATATGACCCCATTGCACGATAAGTGAACGTATTATGGTCAATCGAATCAATTATAGGACATGTAACAACGTGTTCGTCTGAAGTAATTGGTTCAAGTAGAGGTGGTAACCAGCCCTGATTAACCTCGCAGTGAGAATCTAAAACAATAACAACATCTCCTCGAATGTTTGAAGCGCCAAGCATTCGTGCTCGAATTAAGCCCAAGCGTTCTTTTGATCTTATCAATCGTACTTTTCGTAGATTCCTCACATGTAAATCTAAACGGGATTTTAAGTGATCTAAAAAAGAGAAAGAGCAGTTATTATAATTTACTACAATCAATTATATTGATCATTGCAAAACGTAATTTGTATGTATTCATCTGTCACTTCATTCTTAAATGCAACCTTAATGATTATGATAGGTAATTCGCTTACTGTAATTCGCCTGTTGATGAGAAAACTCTATGGAAGTGCAATGAAATCATAAGTATCTGTATGGGTCTAAGCCACCTCCGCAGTAATTCTTCACGAGTTAGTTAAGTACTGCTTGCTCGGAGAACGTGTTCATCAGCATAGAGATTAGGAAAATATGATAGATTTTCTGGATATAGATTCATGTCTCGCTGTTTATGGGTTAGGGTCAGCGGTTACAGTATAAGGTGAGGATTAGGAGTAGGTAAGGAGTAGGTGCTCTCAAGTAGCTGACCGCTAACCAGTATTGGGAGTTTTCTCTTGGAACAGGGCGTCGACGCTGAATAAAATAACGGCGTGCGCGAAAACCCTCGCAAATTTGGTTTTACGAAGTTTGACATGAAATTTCGAAGGACGTATATACTCTCGGCATTGTGATTCAATGCTTTTTTCAAAATATTACTGTTGTTTTACATACTAGAAATACATGCATGCAGCAATCCCTCGCCTTTGATATTCTATCTTGCGACTAATACTAATAATGAATAATGTTAGAATGCAAAAGGAAGGCAACTCATCTTGATCAAAAAGTGCATTTGAAATACATTTCATTAGCAACTTAGTATGATGGTCATCCATGAATTAAGACAGTAATATTATATAGAATATGTATTTTAATATTCAAATCAGTATACAAACTGATGCTCGTTTAAAAGATTTCAACAAACGGAGAACAAATTCATCTCGACTACACTTGTACAACTATTGTCATGTACAACTATTTACGCCACGGTAATGCCAAAGCAATTCCAATGGGAAAATCGATATAAACTGTTACAATAACTGGATCAGTTTAACATTATTTTAATACCACGTACGAAAACAAAGCAACAGCAAGCCTTTTATAGCAGAACTATTCAAAAATTTAAATCCTTACAATATTTAACTTCCCATACATTGTACGTACCATAGGGGAAATTTTATATTTAAACCCTTAGTTCTGAGTTAATTAAACAAAATACATTTACCTTTACTACTAAAATCATCAACTAATACGATTTCTTTTAGCGTTGACGGTGGCGATCTATTCAAAACACTGTTAACCGTTCTCATCAGTGTCGACCATCCCTCGTTGTGAAAAATGATTACTACAGAAGCTTTCAACAGCTTTGTATAATACCGACGGTGTTTACATCTACAAAGAGATAAAAATTAGAGAAAGTCACAATATATACAAACGGCATGGGCGGATTGCAAGATTTTGCCGAGGTTTTAGAAGATCAAGCTAAGATCTCATCTAAATCCTGCAAGAACATGGCATGATCCTGCAAGATCTTGGCAAGATCATGGAAAGAACATGCAAGATATTGGCAAGAACATTGCAAGATCTTGCAGGATCATCACGGCAAGATCTTGCAGTATCATTGGTAACATCACACAGGATCTTGGCATGATCTTGCAGGATCTTGGCAAGATCTAGCTTCCCATGTTCTTGCAGGATTTAATTTTTAATTTAATTTTATTAACTTTGCCATATTATCGACACTATACATACAATACAAAAACGTCATACACATCTGGCAGGATATCTGCAACAGCTTACGCCAATTACTGCAGATCCTAAGTTACAATAATACACAAATCTACACACTGACACACAACAATGAACTAAAAACAGCACGATATAGGTTTAGTAAGATCGCGTGGTACATTACATTTAACACACACAGATTTCCATGTTCTCGGATCGTCCACGTTGAAAACGTGTTCAAGCGCCATTTTATAATGGGTGTATAGACTCCTCCTAAATTCGTTCATTTCAATGTCCTTACATCTTAAATGTTGTGGCAACGCGTTCCAAACTCTGGTTGTCCGTAGAAGAAACGACTTCTGGTAGGTGGAGGTTTTACATTTTGGAACAATGAAGTTCAGGGAGTTTGGAGTTGCTGATATGGTTGGTCGATTTAAACGTTGAGGTATTGGTAGAATGTAACTATTTAGGTTTACTATGTCATGGTTTTATTTGAAGAATAACATTAGGTCTAGAAATTCGTGCCAGTAACACAATGGTAGAAGGTTAAGTGAGAGGAGCCGATGTTTATAGGTGATATCGCATAAGAATGGGAGATCCATTATATATTTGGACGCGCGTCTTTGGACACGTTCTGTGCGTTTGATAAGTTCGACTGACTGTGGGGCCCAGACTTGCGAGGAGTACGCGAAGTGGGAACGGACTAGAGACAGGTATAGGGTGCGGCGGATAGAGGGATTCTTGATCTTTATTGTACATCGTCGTATAAATCCGAGCGATTTACTAGCTTTGGCGCACTGGGAGAGGACTTGTTTGGACCAGGTAAGGTTGGAAGAGGTCCAAACGCCGAGATCAAGTTCACTGTCCGTGCTTTACAGGATGTTATTTTGAAGTTTGTATGGATGCTCGACTCGGTTATATTTTCTGGTGTATCGTAGTACCTTGCACTTGTCTGGGTTGAGGAGAAGGTTAGCGTTGGTGGAATAAATTTGGAAGTTTTGAAGGTCATTGTCCATGGCAGAGGCATCTGTATTCGAATCAATCACTTTATACAGCTTCGTGTCGTCAGCAAAAGTCGCGATATTTGATTCATTAACAGCGTCGGAAAGATTGTTTTGGTACAGCAAATACAACAGTGGACCAAGGATTGAGCCTTGTGGTACTCCAGAAGTTACTGATAGTGGAGATGATGTTTCACCAAGTACTGTTGTCTGCTGGCGACGGTCGTCAAGGTAAGATCTGAACCAGTTTAAAAGATTACCTCCAAATCCAAAATCGCGAAGTCGATTGATTAGTTTCCGATGACTGACCCTATCGAATGCCTTAGACATATCGAGATAGATTACGTCCACTTGTTTGCCGTGATCGAGTTGTCGACCAATATATTCAAAAACTTCAATAAGCTGTGTGGTACATGACTTTGGGGGGCCAATTTTGTGTGAGTGGGGGGCCATCAAGAGGGCCTGGGGGGCCAAGTGGCCCCCCAGTATATATGTTAAAATATGCCTTGCCAGGGTTGATCTGTTCAAAAACTCGATCTTTGATCTTGTCGAAAACACATCTTTCCAAAGCTTTCGAGATGAGAGAAAGGAGCGAAATAGGGCGATAGTTTTCCACGTGCTCTTTGTTCTCTTTCTTATGAACTGGGACCGCATTTGCTAATTTCCAGTCGTGAGGCAACACACCGGTTCTGAGTGATTTATTGAAAAGAATTGCGAGAGATGAGCAATTTTTGATGTTGCTGTTAGTAGAGTAGACAGGCAGGAATCTGATCACCTTGCTTTGTTGTGTTGTGTTATATAAGGCGCGGAAAAAAAAAAAATGTCTCTTAGGGTTTTATTTTTTTTTTCTATGATGAATGTCCTGAATGTCCTTGATGGTCAGTGACATGTTCGTTGATGGTGGGATCTGTAGTGAATATAGACGTGAAGTAGTTGTTGAACAGAGTGGCGATGTCAGCAGCATTGTCGGCACAGGTTCTTTTCGTTTCACTTACTTTCACAGATATCTTTTCAGGGATATTGCGGGTCTTGGAGTTGAGCTTAAACAATGACCAGAATCTTTTCGGGTTATCACAACGGGAGGCGCAGAGAGAGTTGATG
This sequence comes from Trachythela sp. YZ-2020, assembly GCA_016169945.1. Taxonomy (NCBI): domain Eukaryota; kingdom Metazoa; phylum Cnidaria; class Anthozoa; order Malacalcyonacea; family Clavulariidae; genus Trachythela; species Trachythela sp. YZ-2020. The sequence continues at coordinate 266,582 of JADLSH010000356.1, forward strand.
TAATTAGAGCGACTGTCGCGTAGCATACGTTTGATGGTTGATCGTAAATTTCTGAACTTTTCCACGATGTATTCCGTTGGATGTCGAGAGTTTTTAATCTTAGATCTGATGGAGTTTTTCTTTTTGATCAGGTGGAGTATTGAGGCATTTATCCATGGTACATAGTTTCGACCTTTAAGTTTCATTGTTGGAATATGCCGGGAGACTGCTACTAGGAATGTAGTCTTCCAATTTGTCCAGTCGTGGTTGATATCTCCATCGTCTGTTATCAAAGAGTCTAGATTCAAGGATTCGAGGGTAGTTCGTAGACCATCGAAATCACCTTGACGGAAATTGTACACTGTTCGCCGCACCTTCGGAACAGGATTACCACGGATTGAGAGTTCAAAGAAGATGATGTTGCGGTCGGTAAAGAGTTCTGCTTGTGCGGGTGATAAAACTTCAGATATCTTGATTTGATCAGGGATGTTAGTGAGAACAAGATCGAGCGTATTGTTACCTCGTGTAGGTGTAGTGTTTAGCTGCTCCAAGAAATAATCATTAAGAAGTTCTACGAAAGCAATCTCACTTCTACCCGATGTTAGCTCAGGTCCATTCCAAGACACATTTGGCATGTTGAAGTCTCCAGCAAGAACAATGTTGGTGTTTTCTGAGCAAACAGAACTTAGAAAGTTGTTGAATCGGTCTAGCCAGTTTTCGTCTGCGTTTAGTGGACGATAACAAGAACAAATTATAAAACTGTAGTTGGATGTAGTGGTTATTTCAGCTACGGATACCTCTAAGTCGTGATCATGTTGTATTTCGCGAACTGATTTAAATGAAGCAATCTTAACAGCAACCAAAACTCCGCCACCACGAGCACCGCGATCATTTCTAAATATAGTGTATCCTGAGTGAAGAATTTCAAAGTTGTTAACATCATTATTTAGCCAAGTTTCGTTGACACAAACAATATCACTGTCCTCCGAGTATACTAGGTTCTGGAAACGTTCAACGTTACTTTCAGTTACGATCGTTGTCTTATGGAGACTCATCAGACTTCGAGCATTAAGAGCAAGACATTTAAACTCGTGCGATTTGGGTCCAGGATTGGTAGCAATATCACCAGCTAGTAGGATTAACATGAACGCATGGCTGGTAATTTTAATGACTTGAAAATGTAGACCATATCGATAGGTGGAAAAAACTGGTATATTAAGTTTTCGAGATGTTTTATCTTGAGTTGTAAGCCAGATAGAACATAGTCTGTCAGGAAGAGTAGCAATTTCTGAACTGATAATTAGGACGGATCTCGAACTTGAGTCACTGAATTTTCGATTGGATATTAACTGTATTACGCTAAAACACTGCAACCACAAAAATGCGACAATAATGAAAAGTTTTTTAACCGTTGATAGTTTCTTCATTACAATGATGTTCGTTTTATAAAAGCTTTTCAAGATTGTTAAAAAGACTTCTGAGTTTCTTTAAATTCGAATTAAATTTGAATTATCAGCGTTCCAACGCGCGTAAAGCGAATAACGTAAGCACACAATGTTGCGTGTCCAAGCTCGCAACGAAATCAACGAATTTTCAGTTAATATGATTTTTAAACTCACCCAAATCACAGATGAAATATATACAAATTCCTATTAAGTTACACTTCTGGTATATCCTTAATCTGTGCCCAAATCGACGTGTATTTTTGCAATTTCTCCAGTCAGAATGCGAAAACTTTAATTTAATACCAGCAAGGAATGAAGAATATATCTTTAAATACCAATTTCTAATAAGATCCAACCTCCAGAAGAGCTTTTGGTTGCAAAAATGCCATAAATTCACGGAGCGTTTTGCGTGCGTACGCACGCGCGTGCTATTCAGCAAAATCTATGTAAATCTATGTAAATTTATGTAAAGTCTTGGCAAAATCTTGATAAGATTTTGGTAAGATCCTGATAAGATCTTGTCAAGATCATATTGGCAAGATTATCAAGTCACAGAAATGATAGGTATAATTACAAGCTATCATATATGTGTGCTATTTTATACAATGTACTACAAACATAATGTTCAGGGGGAAAGGGGATTTAGTATATTTTTAGTGATTTTCATGCAGGATTTTTGCAGGATTGTAGCTTTGAGAAGTAAAGAATGTTGTTGGGTGTTGATGTTGTTTACAGTAAACATTATCGTACTGTACGTCTAATATTATGACACTAAAGCAGCATAATTATCAAGTGAGAGTGGTGAAATGTGATCATGACGTCCATGATAATTATTCTTGTTGTTATTGTTTGTGATTGGTTATAAACTATCATGTGATTGTGTGATCTATTACACTTTTGGCGGTTTTAGAACGCATGTGGTCAGTAAATGTGGTCAATGAATGTCAGGTCTGGCGACAGGCCTGGAACATAATTATTTCTTTCTGGGACCAATGTGATTAATAAACAAAAAAATTTCTGTCAATATTCAGGCAATTCACTAATCAGCACATATCTAGATCTGTGTATCTAAAATATATCTTATGGTGATCTGCTTCTAGAGTCTACACTCCAAAATCAAATACTAGATTGCTGACTGTTGTACAGGTTAATTGGCAATCAAGGAATTTTCTAAGTGGCGTAAATTTGGGCTAGAAGGCACCCGGCCAAAGAAGATTAGAGGCCCCCATTGTACCGTGCAAGGCCTTGGAATATAATTTTATATGCGCCGAGACCCGAACTTTGTGTTCGGCTGTTTCTGCGAGGATATTTAATACAAATACAGTATTTGGAAAGCAAAGGAAATTGAAGCAATGGTTGCATTGGAACTTAATTTTTACTGGAAATAGCTCATTTGAATTGGATATGAAAAACTGTAGCTTTTGGACTTACCGAAACTATATGTCTTGTTTGAAAGTCATTTGTTGGGCTCTTATATTCATTTATTATTAGCATGACAAAATTACTGGATGCTGATTGGTTGAGAGGAGTACAATTATTTCATTAATTGTACTGCAGTACAATTAATGATTTTCCCAAAAGAAACAAAATGGCGGAAATTTTGTCATGCTAATAATAAACAAGTAATCATGCGATGTTGCTCGTACAATTAGGGATTAATAGTACTTGTGATGTTTGAAAATGTTGCCAAATTGGACTCGCCCCGGCGGCTCGTACAATTTTGGCAAAATTTCCAAACATCACTCGTACTATTAATCCCTAATTGTACTCGCCATTGCATGATAACCTATACATATAAATTTACCAAAGCATTGATACTGATAGGTAAAGCTGTCTTATTTGAAGAATATAATCAATAACAAGTATAAACAAATCTGACTATACACATAGCTACATTAATGATACTCACTGTACACTACAATAAAAACAGATATATTTATTAACAAAATACCTGGTTCTCACACTGTTATCCCTGAGCCAACGACGCGAAGCGCCGTTCCGGACGATAAACCGGGGCGAGGGTACTAATTCCGCTAAGCTATTTATTACACCCGGGCAAAACGACTTTTAAAAGCCCTTTGATCTTGGCTAAGGGAATGTGCAGATTGACTGATAATGATTCTATTTATGACTCACAGCCCTTTGAAAATCAGGAAACTGAAAGGTTACTGCGATTAAATATGATTAAATAATAATAATTCAGACTTACTGATATGACTTACTCATGTTTTTTTATAATTAATTCATTCCACTCCTAACAAAGATTAGTGAGATGATCACCCATCACACCCATACGTACCTGTGTATCGCCTTAACAGCGGATACCAGATTTTTGAAGGAAATTTCGGGGAATCAAAATGAAATAAACTTACATATATTGATATATATTTTCCCATTCTTGGTAATTTTTAATTAATTAGGCGTATTTTCGTTTAAATGAACTTACTGTTCAAGGCAAAATAATTTTGTTTCTGGCTAAGCTATATATCACATTGCAAAATAAAATTCCTATAAAAAACATTTTGGCTGAGGGCCCCCTTGGAATCCTCTAGCACAAGGTCCCGGCTGGCTTTGGCCAGGGAGAGCACCCATACGAATTACGCCACTGAATTTTCTGGGAACTCAAAAATTTCCTGGGACTAAATGGACCCATGGTCACTTTAAATTAATGGTGTTCACACGTTTCCTGTACAATCGAATCTGACAAATAGGACCATGTGAATGTTCCTTGAGTTGGTTTAATACTTCAACTGTTATTAATAATATTAGTCAAATACTCACTGTTTTGGTCTGGTATCAGGAACTGTTCTGTTGAGTGATATCTTGTCACTGATGAATTGGTTAAATCCATATTCAATATATGACTGCTGTTTTAGCTTCTCTTCACTATCACTGCTGTAAACAGGGCTTCCACCGTCACCTGGTCCTGTGACCTTTACTAAACTTTTCTCTGGCACCCAAAAATCATCTATCAATAACGTTTTAGCCTTCACATCTTCCGTATACTCTATGTAGTTTTGTCCATCAAATGATATAAACCAAAAGTACATGACAACAATAACAACAATAATTGAAACATTTCTGCACATACGCTTTGGAGTAAACCTAGCCATGTTAAATCTTATTAAATATTAGTTTATACAATTTATAGTTAAAATAAATATAAAAATTTAGCATTTACTATATTCTTTAGTATTCATCTCACAACCAGTGCTTCCACTGTGAAAAACAAAAAAATCCTTTTTTTTCTCCTTATTTTGACGGAAATTTCCTTCAAATAATTGTGAAATTTCCTTCAAATTTCCTTTAAATAATTTAATAAAATTACGTTGAATATTCTCCAAAATAGCCTTTTCTCGACAGAACAATCATCTGGATGTTCAATTTTATCATTGCTCTAAAGTCTAAACACAATTATATGACTTTATTTACGTACAGATAAGTGAGCTAAACAAAAACTATAAACAGAATGACGTCATTCAGGGAGACAAAATTTGGGCCGAGCCATATTCATCAGATCATTTTATAGATGACTAAACATAAATTCTACAATTTCTACTTTCGGTTAAATTGTGATCAGATTAAGGACTTATTAACTGATTATTAGGGGTCTACAGGAAAAGTATTGAGAGGTTTTCGTTTAGACCCCGAGCGAAGAAGAGCGAGTCTGTGCGATAAAAACCGAAGGTAATTTTCCGTTCCAGACCGGCAAAGGAGGTAAAGGTTATATTTATTATATGGCTTGCTTCGTTGTTTTTTTTTTTCTGACATTTTGAAAAAAAACCTTTGCAGCAGCTATAAAACCGCTTTCAGCCGTATATGGTGGCGGTTTTCCGCGTCACGTGATTCGCTATTCACTGATAAACACACAACAAAAGATTAATAGAAAAAAAAAAAAGAAAAATTAACCTTCAAAATTTGTTTTTTTTTGTTTTGTACATAACAAAGTTCAAAAAAGTTCTAATCCATTAAAATCCATTAAATTTAAGAACAAAACATTTTTTTGATTTGACGTCGTTCTCAACTTTTGAAACTTTGAAGGCAAAAAAAAACAACTTAACTACAACTATAGTAAAGTAAAATGCAAAGCATTTCAGCGCCAAGATATGACAAATTATACGAGTTAAATGTTCAAGTGAACAAAATACAATATTAGAAGTGAAGCCTAGCCGTAATCGTTCAGGTAGGTCACAATTACCAGTCGACGGCGGGCGATGAATTTCTGATTTCTGATGAAATTGAAATTTACGGGCATGAGCCATTTTTCCAACCGGTAAATCAGATTATCAGCGTGCGGCATTTATCTCAGCCATATAATAATGAGGCTTATTTTATGCTTTATTTTCAAAATATATTAAGTATTACCAATTTTGGCGATATTTTGCATTTTCCTTCAAATTTCCTTTGTTCTTCTAGAATTTCCTTCACATTTCCCTCAAAATTTATTTCCTTCAAATTTCCTTCATTTCGCTGCTCACAACAAAATTTGCGAATTCGCAGGCTTGGTCTAAAATCCCTGAAATTTCCCTACGTTTCCACATTATTACTTCATACATTCATTTTTCCGGGATTTCTGCTTGAACTTACTTGAACTCTGAAAATCAACTAGCTAGATGACAACTTGAATTTGGCAATGTCCAAAAGAATTGGATTTCACGATATTCATTGTGGAACATTTATATTTTGGTAGTTGGTACTTTCAGGTACCGTAGACGTTAGACACCGTACCTGTAGTTGTAATTGAGCTTAAACTTTGCAAAATTCCTTGCTTTAAGGACATATATTTATGCCATTTCCGGTTCTAATGAGAAGTTTTATTTTATTTTTATATTTTGATTATGGTCAAAGTCTTGAATTATTGAATATTCCCGTGGGTATACATGACTATTACATTATAAGCAAATGTAATACATAGTTAAGCGGTGGATATATAAATAGCTTCGTATTTTACCAGTATGTCATATTCTTACTTCACGCGTATAATGGAACGTTTTGTAGAGAGCTGTCGTGATGCAAAGAACGCTTTAGTAAATACTGATATATCATGGCGAACATACAGTTTGATCGCATGCTTTGCGCTGAGTTCGTGGATCACAGTCAATGGTATCTGGTCTGAATTGCCAGTCATTATACTTTACGCACCAGAGAAATGGAAAATTGCATCATATACAGTAGTTATCATTCAGCTGGGATTTGCAGGTCCCCTGCTCTTCTCGTTAGCAAACCGACTATGCCCAGGAGTTTTCATTGAGAAACTAGCAATATATTTGATCTTTCTCATTGGCATTTTGTCGTGTTTATTTCTTTCACTCTGGTTCAAGACCACAACAAAGGTCGATGGCAAACCACATAGTGTTGCCTTAATGGTCCTGGTTTTTACCTTAGCATTGGTTGACTGTACTTCATCTGTTGTTTTTCTCACATTCATGGCACTGTATGACCCACGGTACCTAACTGGCTTGTATATTGGTGAGTCCTTTTGTGGCCTGCTGCCTGGTCTAGCAGCTATTATTCAGGGTTCACCAGTAGTTGCGTGTAACAGCAGCAATCACACCACACATGGAAACTCAACATCACAACCTTCCGATGCTGGATTGCGGTTTTCAGCAAGTACATACTTTATAATTTTGCTAGTAATGATGTTATTCTCTGGCTTTGCATTTCTCGCTCTGAATTTTTTGCCATTTGCTGTGAAGGAGCAATCCGCAGAGGAGGTAACAGACCATGTAGTTGAACATTGTAGTGGTCTAACAGACAGGAAGGAATTGATAAGTGAGGAACTGGAACCTGAGGTGAAATGCCAGAGCTCGTGTTTGTCAAATCGTAGATTAGTAATGCTGTTTTTCATACAAGCAATTGTGTCTAGCTTCACATTTGGAATACTTCCATCATTATCACCTTATGCATTTGAGCCTTATGGAATGGCATCCTATCATTTAGGTATGGAAACTTATTTCACATATATATACAGTATATAGAGAGATACCTCAATGTATCCACTACAGCCAGGTGCTTCATTGCATGAAAAAGGCTATACTGTAGTGGATACCTTGAGGTAAGCGAAAACTATATATATTTGGTCTATCCATATGATATTGAGCATGCATGCTTTGGCATTTCGTGAACTAAAACACACTCACGGCGCCATCATTAATGACTGAATTGGCAGTCTCATGTGGCATAGATCTGTGTTGTCAAAAACCTTTGGTTTTGCTTTCTAATCCTCTGCCTACAACATGTCCCCCAGACAGCATCCAATAGCAGGTTAAGTATTGTATCTACACAGTGCATTCCCTAATTACATATAAGCTGATTAAATGGAAAATTATTGCCAAAGTTGATTAAGGTGGCTTCCTGCAGTAATATAGTGTAATCTAAAACCCAAATTTCTCAGAATGATGTTATTCTGGCGTCCTGCATGTGGAATATTGTTAGGGGGGGGGGGTTACACAAGCCAGGAAAATAACTTTTGGAATGTTTATCTTACAAATAAATGAATATAGAGGGGCTTATTACTTTAGACAAAATACAGATGTATGTTCTATTCTAATCAGGTACTGTATATCAACAGGTATGAGTTACTGGTACCTGTATTGTGAATGGTAAAATGATAAGCTTACACAAAGCTGAAAAGTTAGAACTAAAAACTAGTACTAATTTAAAATATCTTAAAAATGATCAATATCTTTTAAACAATCAGGATATCCGGTCGTTTCGCCAACAAGTCATTTAGCCAACTGTCAGTTTCCCAGCTTCTCTGGTCGATATGCCAACGTTCGCCCACATCCAAAGTTATGTCAGTTCGCCAACCTCATGTAAGTCATATGAAACATGGATATATAAATCTATCAATGTTTGTGGAATATAACCGAAATAGGGAAAAATTCTCCTGATATTAATTTTAAAGACGGTGTAAAATAAATATAATCATATGTGATATATTAGCATAGATGATAAACAAGATGTTTAAAAATAATAGCAAATTATTTATTCTCTTATGCACCAGATCAATTTTTGCTGTTACCACTCCCCCCCCCCCCCGGCAACACTCCGGGGATTTGTAAATTTTTTTAAAGCTCACTGCACATTCCCAGCCCCCAGGAATTTGAAAATTAACAATTTCCAAGGGTGAAAAACTAATGCAAGGACTTTAACATTTCTCAGCAGCCCTTCTTGTATATATTGTCAACAATTTTTTTGAGATGCTGTATATATATACAACATTCGATGGGCTTTTGCCTGTCACGGAAAAGTAACGCGCGCACAGAGGACTAGGGACTAGTCTGTAAGTTGCCAGTCACCAAACCCCAGATCTCACACATTCCCAACCTAACCCCCCAGCCCCCGGAACATGATTTGCTGCATTGTCCCTGGGGTTGCCCGGGGGGATGGTAACAGCAAGAATTGATCCATACATTAGGCTTAGACTCAGAGGCTTAGACTCTAACATTTAAGAAATAGTAAACAAGTCTGCGTGCTTTATTGTGTGATAAAGCACAAGGGGAATGTTGGGAGAACATGAGAGAAGCGTGTAAAATACGAGGCGTAGCCAAGTGTTTTACACGCTTCTTGAGTGTTCTCCCAATGTTCCCTGAGTGCTTTATCACACCAAAAAGACACAAGACGAGTTTTTCTATTTCTTTTATATTATAAGTGGTATATAAGCACAGTAAACAATTTTGTATGACACTCCATCAACATTACCTGCAGTGTTATACTAATTAGTGAAAAATCCATGGGAACTACGTGAAAGTATATAAAATTTAACACCCAGCGAAATACTTCGTGACAATCTTTGGAGGAAATTTGAAGGAAATTTCAATGACTTTGAAGGAAATTTCGGTGAAAATCAGGACAAAAAAGGATTTTTAAACATTTGAAAGTGGAAGCACTGAACAAGCCACTTGTTTCCATCTCCAAACTGACGTTACGTCATTTTTGAACTTTGAAGCAAAGTTAAAAACTTTGCAACTGACCCTAACCCTAAAACTTATCCTAACCCCTAAGCACACCAGGGTGCATTCCATGTAAACTCTACGCCGGAGATACGCCGACATTTACGATAGTTCACGCCAATACATTGGAGATTTTCAATTTTGGGGGACCAAAATCCATGTTATAATGGCTAACCTGGCATGTCTTATATACTGTTAACATCACATTCTTGAAGTTATACTATGAATATACATATGACAATGAATTCAGGCACAAACTTTAGTTACACTTATCACTTCTTTTTGAGTGATCTCACGCCAATAGTAGGCAATACGCCAACGAATTTTAAAACCATGGTGTGCATGGAATGCACCCTGGTAAGCACAGAGTAGAGCTCATACAGAGGTGGAACGGACCGTCGTAAACACTTGGGAGACTTTCGTTTTCGTGTACCCACCTGATTTCAGGCGGCAGGGAAAAAAATGATCAACTGCGCATGCTCGACAAGTTCCCCCATTCCAAGTTTCCAACATTCCCCAAGTTCCCAACATTTTCGGCTCTTTAAAGTTTCACAATCTTAAGGTCTTTCGCATTTTTACGCACTTCTAAAAGGTAAACTGCAGTTAAAAGCGAGCCGCCATCTGAATCGTGCACTTTAACTGCGCATGCTCGGCAAGCGTCTGAAGCATAAGTGGGTACACTCGTTACACCTCTGAATGATCTCTACTCTGTGCCCTAAGCCAAAACCTAACCCTAACCTAACCCTAACCAAACTGATGAAGAAAAATCAAGAAAAACGAATATGAAAATCTTTGAAAATCGGGAAAATTGCGCAACGTCAGTTTGATGGATGGACTCGACAAAAATTAGGGATTAAAAAAGCACAAAAACTGTTGAAATGTTTTCAAAAATAGTCCACAATGATATAGACAGATTGGTTTTTCGTTGTTCTGCTTCCTTTTGTCCTGGATTCGGTAGAAAAGCGAAGGTTTTTGTCAAGCTGCTTTGACGAGAACCAAATATATTAGGCAATTTTTGTTTGAAGGTACTGTATGAATATTTTTGTTGTGTTTTTTTTTGTTGTTCAACGGTTGGTGGTAAAAAAATTTCTCAGACAAACTGTCAAGAAATCCATAAAAATGTCGTATTTTGTGTAGGTTTTTGTCGTTGCATCTTGACAGCTTAAAAACTAGCTATAGGCATAGTGTTATCTAAATCAATGCCAAAATTACGGTGACCCATACGTGCAATGCACAAAACAGATATTCAGTGCAAAATCAATGTTTATGATACAATATCAAAAATATAATTTATCTCAATACAAAATAAAAGTATCTCAAAACAAAATAAAATGTTTGCAATACAAAAACAAAATGATCGTAATACAAAACAAATTTGTGCTCAATGCAAAAAACAGTTGGTTTTTGGTTCAATCACAGATTAAGGATTATCAAATATGGAACTCGAGTCGGAACCTTTGATGTTTTTGTCCCCACGGTGGCGCAATTCCACGCGCCACGCAAATTGCTCTGGTGCGTGGCTGCCAAGTGTCGCTCGTCAAATTTCCTAACTGCAGGTGTATGTACCACACAATACCACGGTACCACAGAATACCAGTCTTATTTATTGATCTTATAAAATTTGGAAGAAATATACTATATACTTTATTTTTGGGAATATATATTAGTTTTAGTTTTAATTGACATATAAAAAACTTAAAAATAATCAGGATTAACAAAAAATAACATTCTATGTTTTTGATACCGTTTTCCCACATAATTTTGCAAACCAGTATAATTTATGTTGATCACTACTTTTTCTATGCAACACAACATTATTACTATACAGGAATCACATAGAGGAATCAATTTTACCATTGAAAAACTGAATTTGTTAAAATTATTGATAAACCTGGTATATTTTGGTAACACCACTGGTATGCTGTACTGATTTTAGTACTTACCTTTCACTAAATTAAGTTAGCAATATCCTACAGTATTATCACACAACATGACACACCAAATCCTGGTACAGTTTGATAAACCGTTGCTTATTTATCTCTGACTGGTCTTCTGTGGTACATTAGAGTTTGTTCCACAGAATGTTCTATTAAAAAAAATATTTAAGTCTATGAAATCTAGCCCCAAAACCCCAGGAAGAAAAAATATATCGATAAACTACACTAAAAAATATTAATAAGCCACATTATCTATATTTGACAAAAGATATGGAACATGTAAATTTTTGCGGTATTCTGTGGTACATACACATAGATAAATAAACCTAGATTGCTGACTCATACCTAGCGGACGCGTGACCTGCATGATAAATCCAAGATGGCCGCCATTCAGGGCAAAAAGACTATAAACTCTACGGGGAAATCCATATTTTTGGCATTTTGCGTCGTCCCAGTGTTTCGAATCCACTTCGATCAAACTTTTTTGGCAATAACTACTTATCGTGAAGGTTTTAGACGCAAACTGGACAGCTGGGGATGAATTGATGTAAAAATATCGCTCGCCGAAATTTGTACGAAATCGTCACTTGGTCAGTTCGAGTGAAATACTTTGGTTTAGAGTATTTTATAAAGGAAATTTGTGGTTTTCAAGGCCAAAGACGTATACCTTGAAGGTTTTAGATGCAGAATGGAGCGTTTCGGATGAATTATATTAAAATATCGCTCGCCGAAGCTTGACATGAAAATGTCACTTGCTTAGCTCGAGTCATTTACTGCAGAAAAGTACTTTAAATTAATGTACTTGGTTTAATACATTTAGTCATTAGATATTTTGAGGAATATTCGGAACATTACTTGGAGGATAAAAGTAATGTCTGTAACAGGCTTTACTTGCTGAGACAACTGGGATTACAAAAAAGCAATAAAAATAGCAATTAAAATTGGTAATGTAAAATGAGATTATGATCCCTCCCCCACCTCATACAACGCTCTGACTTCTTTCCCCAGTTTTTTTTCCTTTTGTAGTATTTTGGGGCTCGCTTAAATCTGTGGCCCATCGAGCAATTCTCCCCGTGGGCAGCCTTGGAAAATATAGCTTACTAAATGTCGTGTTAAAAAGAATCATAAATAGAAAACACTAACATATTGTTAATCTGGACATTCATTCTCACTACATGACATGTCAAGAAATTTAGTTTTGGACACGCAAGAAAACTTCATGTTAGTTTTATTGAGGTTCAACAAAGTAGGAAAATTTGCCATTAATTACTTGAAGGATTAATATATTTTTACTATAGAAATTATAATTAATATTAGTATAACAATGTACGGATTTCATTCAAGCATACATGAAACTGTTAAGTTTAATGAACATAATTTATTTTATAGAGGTTTATATTTCACTGTCACCATGGAAAGTCTGGCCGATGCATGCTTCATAACTGTACTGTTAAATCTTTCAAAACAATAGTGAAAATCAGAAACAACACTCAAATTTGCAGTGCATGCACTTGCCACAATTTTGCACACTACACACTTGAATTTTTCCCTGCTGTATAAATTTTTCCTTGTCGAAATCTGCCATATATTACCCAGTCTGGTCTCATGATCTCCCCGGGAAAAGCCTAATCAATATAATGATCAGAATTCTTCCTTTCATGAGTAATACTGTCTGTCATTTCATTAAGTGAGTTCAAATAGGCTGCATTGCATCTTCATAAATGTTTTAATATTTAATATTTCCATCTTTGAAATACCATACCATGTTTGTGTGTCAAATTTCACCTCTAGGTGATATTTGGCGTCAGTTAACCGTGGACTTAACTTTTAAATACTGCTTTTATCCTCTAAGTAATGTTCCGAATATTCCTCAAAATATCTAATGACTAAATGTATTAAACCAAGTACATTTAAAGTACTTGTCTGCAGTATGAAATGACTCGAGCTAAGCAAGTGATATTTTCATGTCAGGCTTCGGCTAGCGATATTTTAATATAATTCATCCCAAACGCTCCATTCTGCATCCAAAGCCTTCAAGGTATACGTCTTTGGCCTTGAAAACCACAAATTTCCTTTATAAAATACTCTAAACCAGAGTAATTCACTCGAACTGACTATGAACTGACCAAGTGACGATTTCGTACAAATTTCGGCTGGCGATATTTTTACATCAATTCATCCCCAGCTGTCCAGTTTGCGTCTAAAACCTTCACGACAAGTAGCTATTGCCAAAAAAGTTTGATCGAAGTGGATTCGAAACACTGGGACGACGCAAAATGCAATCCCCGTAGAGTTTATAGTCTTTTTGCCCTGAATGGCGGCCATCTTGGATTTACCATGCAGGTCACGCGTCCGCTAGGTATGAGTCAGCAATCTAGGTTTATTATACAGCTATTTCAATTAAGGTTGTCCCCGAGCAAAGCGGAAAAGTCGATACGAGCGCGAAAGGCTTGCTGGGAATCGCTGAAAAATGCCATTAACATTGACAAACCTCAGTGGATTCCTAAGAAATTAACATATTGTTCTTAAGTACAAGATTTTATGCTACTCATATATGCATATACGATTAGAAGGCATTTTAAATTCCCAAGGGTATAAAATCTTATGGTTAAGAAGAATATGTTATTTTCGAAAGGTTTCGTTTTTTATACACCCTGTATACCAATTTGCAATTAAACGTGCTGCAAAACTTATGATTATTCGTGACTCCTGTCGTTATAACGTAGTGGAAAATGCCTAGAACTTGTTCCATCACAAAATTGTATGTCAGCAATAAATGCCACCTTGATTCATTCACAGCTCTGAGCCACTAATGGATAAAAACGTCTCAAAGGAATTACCCACAAAGAACAGCCCACAAAACATTTAATACGTTTCTACTTTGAAATTATTATTGCTAATTTCTTAGGAATCCACTGAGGTTTGTCAAATTCTTGGTCCATTTCCAGCAAGCGTTTCGCGCTCGTATTCGACTTTTCCGCTTTGCTCGGGGACAACCTTAATTGAAATAGCTGTATATAAAAGTATAGGAGAAACACTGTTCGAAAGTTGAAAATTGCTTGTTTTTACGAGTTAGCGCTACAGATCATCTTTTTGAGCTTAGAATTTCTGAAAATATGAGTAAGTGATCACTTTTGTTTGTTTTTAAAACACGTTCGAGTTTTCCAACAACTTTTATTTATCATTAAAAGCCAGGAGTGAGTGTGAAACAGTCGACATGCAAATATACTATATGTTGGTTGATGCTTTGAAAGCTTGTTTATTGATAGTTGACAATGTATTTGGTGCCTAAACTTAACGCTTAGGATATAAAGATTAATCGTTTTTAATTTTTTCTATTAAGCAAAAACTGAAATTTACATTCTGCCAAGTTTGGGAAATCACAGATTGCCATTTTGTTTAATATATCTGGTTGTTTTGCAACAGGGCACAACACAACCGCATTGTAGAACAGTTTTTTTGAGCTTTAAACAGAAACAAGGCGGTCTTTTACATCAAGTATCCCATCTGTTAGCAATGGTATAAAAACCTGTGGTATAAAAGTATATAAACAAGTCATGTAATGAATATTTTCGTTGAAGATAAGGTTAAATTCATACATATATGCTGCTTGCCGTGTCTTTTTGTTTTTGGACTTTTCACTGATGCCTTTATATCTGTCTCGAAAACTTGTAAAATTGGAATAAAATCTGAAAAAACTTTCCACTAACCTTGTAAGTATAAGATGTTCCCGGAAACTTAGTATTTCAAGTAGATATAGGCTTCCAAAGTTGAAGAATTTGAAAAAATCGATTTGTCAAAGTCAATTTGATTGAAAATACTGATAAATGCATTCCTCGAGGCATGTTTTTCCCGTTTTTTCCGTACCAAAGCATTTTTATATATCCATTTTTTTGTAAAATCCTAGCAAAATCCTAGCTCATTTGCTCATTTGTAAAAATTGTGAACGATGTACAAAACCAGCGCATGCAGGCGCATTCACATGCATGCATGTTTCCACTTTGTATACAATTTTCTTGATAAAGAAAAACAACATTTATTTCTATTTATTTCATTATTTATTTTTTTACTAATTTGCCCAAAACGGGTGTAAATATTGTCAAGATTGCTCTGAGCAATTTGGAACCGACCAACAAATTGCAAATTGAAATTCACAAGCAGGTTTATTTATTTATTGATTTATTAAGCTTTGCCAAATATACACGTATAGTTACATCTTATATTACATCATGATTTACACAAACAATACACACCAAACTCAAATGGCAGGGTATACGCTACAGCTTTCGCCAATTACAGCAGCCCTTTAGTCTTTAAGGTACGAGACTTATTACACGACAGACATATTGACTTCCATGTTCGTGGAGACTATAATACTCGTAAAGTCCGTTTTTAAATGCATTGAAAGTGGCGTCTTTGTTCGTCAAGTTTTTTGGTAATATATTCTACACTCTCCTTGATCTTGTCAGAAAGGACTTCTGGAATGTCACCGTCTTGCATTGTGTTGTTGTAAGCAGCAGGCAGTCAGGATCGGCTGATCTTGTAATCCTCTCCCGGTTCTGTTGTGTTGACAGTAACTCTGCGTTGATGTCTATCAACCCATGAATACATTTGAACAGGAAAATCAAATCTAGAAATTCATGCCAATAGCACAGAGGAATGATATCTAACGCCACGAGTCTCTCGCTGTAACTGATGTCGCAGAAAAAGGGCAGATCTAATATGAACTTAGTTGCGCGTCTTTGGACTCTTTCTGTTCGTTTGATCAAGTTTACTAATTGTGGAGCCCAGACTTGAGAACTGTAGCATATTTGGGAACGGCGGACTAAGACAGATTTTATGTCCAGTGTTGATCTTCTTATATATCCTAGCATTCTGGTGGCTTGTGCGCATTGAGACTCAAAATGTTTAGACCAGGTCAGATTCACTCCCAGATCACGCTCGTAGTTTGTAAACAAAGCCTCTGGTTGGCTACTAGAAAACGAAGAAGCCAATCAAATGCTCCGAGCAATGCTCCCGTTTTGACTGTAAGGCTTTTATCTGAAGCCCCCATATTATAGATTGATTTAAATTAATAATATGATTCATACGGAAATTCCCGAAGATTTTCCGAAGATGAAGATACTCTTGGTTTTGGGCGGGAAACACGGCCAGTAAAGCCGTAGACAGTAGACATCAATGAACTTTTAATTAATAATTCATAAGAATTTTAAATAAAATTATGTTTTGTTGCCATTGTGGAGGCCACCTGGAACATAATTTTACATTTTGTCTAAGTTGTGGAAACAAAAGTTCGGCAACTAGCGGAGAAGAAGGCACTAGCTCAGCCACTACTAGCAATAATGCACGCGGTATTTCTAAAAGTAACCAAGCACATAGGAATGTATTTTTTCAAACTGCCAAAATGGCCCACTCGGCTATGAAAGTTCTATGAAATTGTGCTAGTCTTTGTTAATGTAGAACATTAAGGATACTGCTAGTATGTTTCATAAGCAAATGAAATGAAACAATTGGTAGAATTTCAATAGCATTATTTTTGCCTGCCATTTTGTTCGGCCTTTGGCAGGCCAGTATTTCGAGTTCTGCACATTACATGAAGTTATATGTTAATTAAGTGGCAATTTAGTTGTGTTATGTTTGTCTTTCACTATCATATCATCTCATCTAAACATATTATGGGCAAATAAGATCTAGTGTTTACTAGTATCTAAAGGAAAGTTATATTCAAGTAAACCTGTTACTACTGTTTTGTATGGCATGGTATGATTGTTAGTTTGACTATATGATAAAATTAAACAATGAATAGTATCCAATGTAAACACGCTGTCCCTTTTTCCCTTCGCACCTTCGCACCTCCGCCCCCCCCCCCCTTCCACCCACTATTTGGAAGATTATTTCATATATTGTATTAATAATGCACTTGAAACGGTACTGCCCTCCTACAAGAGTTTGTGTATACAGACCTCCCCCTCCTCTAATGAATGACCAGTCCCTTAGATATATGGCTAGTTATATACATATATATTGTGGTCACATGGCTTTAGATAAATGCAAATTATGTATCCTGCTGGGCAACAAGTGAAAAATTGTTGCCCACAAGTTTAGAATATTTAGGGTTCATTAATACCAACTGTATTTGCTTGACTGTAACACATAATTTTGCAATGCTTCTTTATTTATTACTCAATCTCAATCCATGTCTACAAGACAAACCCTCAGGTATTTCGTTTTTTATTAACGTTGCCATCATACGTACACATTACATTTCATTTTAAACAATAACATAAACATTTGGACAATTGGGTGGGCAACCGCAACAGCTATTGCCAATTACTGTGGCCCCAATTAGAGTGTATTTAATATTGTAAGTTGCTTCATAACATTGCCAACCTACCTACCTACCTACCAGTGTAGAGTCAGAATATTGAAACAAAGTATGTACCCAGGGGAAACTTATGGATTTTAAGGAACCTGCATAAAATACCAGGGCCTCGCCCGCTACCTCGGCCAGACTCAAAAAAATCGAGCGGGCGGGCCCTGGGTACGAGGTTGGCTGACAAGGTGGATGGTAGAAAGGTTCGACACATGTGTAGGCTGGAGTACAGACGTGTGTTTTAAGCTCCGCATCTTCGACTTATTTTTGAGCATATCTAGCTTAATATCATTAAGCATGGCAGTAAATCTGTGTACAAACATAAAAATCAATGGAGAAAAGCTTTATTGGGACGGTACGTTAGAAGATCTGAAGGAATTCGTGTTAAATGAATTGAAACTTTCCGGCAAATGGACGTCGCCTGGCGGTGAAGTCAAGCTGTTCTCAAGCGAAAGTGCGAACGTGAGCTTGAAATGGCATGGTTAAACCACGAAATGGATCACCTTGTTTGGAGATTCAATTGAAACAAACGTGTTATGTAAGTTATTATCTTCTATGTGTAAAGAATCGCCCGAGAATCCGATCAATGACGCGGATAAATGGCAGGGCTTTGAAGATTTTAAACAGCAAATGATGGAATTCACTGTTAACATGAACACGGAAATTGAAAGCCTTAGAACTGAAGTGAATCAATTGAAATCTAAAGCTGATCCTATGCTTACTACAGTGAACGTCGTCGATGAGCTAAGAAAGGACAAAATAAATCTCCTGAACGAAAATGCTGAGTTGCACGATAAAAACCTAAATCTTAGTCTAATTGCATCAGATATGAATAGCAAGGTAAAAGATCTTGAACGAGAAAGAGACAGCTTGTTAACAGCACTTAAATTACAACAACAAGATATTGATCAAAATCAAACCACCAGCCTAAAACGTGTCGGCGAATGGAAAAAAACGTCGGCCTCGAAGATCAAAGGAAACCAAACATCCGCTGCATTATCCTTGCACAATAGTTTTGCCACCTTGAATGATGAGGTGGGCGATGGAAATAGAGGTCAACAGTCAAGTATAATTAACCTTGACATTAGTCAACAACCCACTCCTCGTCATCAAACAATCGAAGACAATAACATTTCAATTGGGGATACGGACGGAGGAGCCCTAACTGGTCATATAAGGGGTCGTAGGAATCAAAACAAAGAACAACCACTTAAAAAGTCACAGGAAGCAAAACAAAGCATAATCATTATCGGTGACTCTATTGTTAAACACATTAATCCAACTAAATTGTCTAGATGAAAGGTGCATAAATTTACTTATCCTGGTAAAACAGCTCCTGAAATAAACAATGAAATTAGCACAATCGATTCAAACCTAACGCCTTCCCATGTTATTGTTCATGCGGGAACAAACAACATCCCTTCGCAATCTGTGAATGAATGTACTAACGACATTGAAAAACTTATTGTTGGAGTTAAGGAAAAATTTCCTAATTCAAAAATTGGTATATCTGGTATCACATCAAGGCAAGACATCGATTCGGCATCAGACCTTCTCAATAAAGCATGGCGTTGAATTTATTGATAATTCATCTTTGGACAGAACCTCTCTAAACTCTAGTTCAAAGGGTACGGCAATTTTAGCAACCCATTTTATCAAGTTTATCAAAGATGGTAAATCATCAAGCCAACTGCGAAATCGCTCCAGACGGGATTTTCATACGGGCTCCATGAACCAGCTGGAGGAACTGTTGAAACTAATTTCTCGCATGAATCGCCTGCCATCAAATTAAACTCATCTAGATTTGGATGCAATCCAGGGTCAGGGTCAATCGCAGAATTTCAGCCCACGGATCAGCCCAGAGATAAGGTAGATATAGTTGTATCAGATTTTATAAATAGATTAAATAGTGATAATATATCTGATTCTATAAAATTGAATAATCTAAGGGTTACTGAATGAAATTTCTAATACTAGAGGTTTTAAAATTGCCGCAATGAACATCAATAGTTTACCGGCACATATTGATGAATTAAAGGCTTATATGAGCTCTGGGTGTATAGATATTCTTGCACTTAATGAAACCCGTTTAGATCAATCATTTTCAAATAATTTAGTATCCATACCAGGCTACACTCTAGAAAGAAATGATAGAAACAGAAATGGGGGAGGTGTAGCATTTTATATAAGAGATGTTATTAATTATGAACGTATGCATGAACTTGTACAAGATCCACTTGAGTGTCTATGTATCAAGGTCCAAAAACCAAAGTCCAAACCATTTATCGTTGGTACTTGGTACAGACCTCCATCTTCAACAACTGACATTATGAATAAATTTGAGCTATTAATTAAGAAGCTATAGAAGTGTTGGACATTGAAGTTAATATTATAGGTGATTTTAACTGTGATGTAAGTGCTTCTCTATATAGTACACATACAAAGCACTTCTTGAACCTTTGCAACTTATATCAGTATCATCAGCTTATTAAAGAGCCTACTCGGATAACTGAACGCTCATCTACTACAATTGATCTATTTGTTACTAACAATCCAACAATGTTTGTAAAATCTGGTGTTTGCCACATTGGCATTAGTGACCATTCACTTGTATATGTAATTCGTAAACTTAGTGTCCCTAAAAAGGCTCCTAGATTAATTAATAGCAGACAATATAGAGATTTTAACGCTAATTTATTTAGAAATGATCTCAGTTTAGCCCCATGGCATATCATTGAGGAATATGATAATGATCCAAGTCTTGCTTGGGATGCTTTGAAAACTTTGTTCCTAAAAATCTCTGATATTCATGCCCCTAAGCGGAGTAGGAAAATTCGGAATAAGTACTCTCCTTGGTTAACCCCAAAATTTAAGAAATTGATGTTTGAGAGGGACAGGTTGAAAAGAATTGCAAGTAAGCATAAAACCGAAGATAACTGGTCCAAGTATAGAAGTGCACGTAATAAGGTTAATAGATGTATACAAGATGCCAAAGTTTCATATTAGCACAACTACTTTAGAGACCATTTTGGTGACATTAAAAACACTTGGAAGGGTGTGAATGAAATCATGGGTAAAAATTCTAACCCCAATGTAATAAGTAGCATTAAAGTTGGTGACTGCAATTACACTTCTCCAAGTGAGATTAGCAATGCCCTTAATAATCATTTTACTCAAATTGGTCACAAATTAGTTAACGATGTTCCCGCCTCCAGCTCTCATTTTGAGGAATTCATTACACCTACTGATAATCATTTCTCTATTACAGAGACTAATAATACAATTGTATATAACTGGATTCAATCGATTCCTGTAAATAAATCTATTTAAGTAAATAAATTGTTTCTTCTTCCTTAACTCATATTATTAATTTATCCATTAGAAGTGGGATTTTTCCCATTGATTGGAAAGTAGCTAGGGTAATGCCAATTTATAAAGAAGATACCAAATCTAATCCCGATAATTATAGGCCAATATCTGTTTTACCGATTGTCAGTAAAATAATTGAAAAGATTGTCTTCTCCCAGTTTTACGGATACTTAATTGATAATAATCTACTGGCTAACTCCCAACATGGATTTAGACCTCTACACTCGACACTTACAACTCTTCTAATATCCACCAATAATTGGTACCAGAATATTGATAAAGGGTTAGTTAATGGAGTTCTACTTTTAGACTTAAAAAAGGCTTTTGATACCGTGAACCACCCAATTTTACTAAAGAAGCTAGAGTTGTATGGCGTTGATTCTAACTCAATCAATTGGTTTAGATCGTATTTATCAGGTCGCAAACAATGTACAAGCATTAATGGCACTCTGTCAAGCGTGTTACCTGTTACATGTGGTCAGTGCTTGGGCCATTACTGTTTCTAATTTATATCAATGATCTTCAGGCCTGCCTATCTTCGTCGTCCCTTATGATGTATGCTGATGATACATGTTTAACTGTCAGTTCTAAAGATCCAATTGAATTAGAACTTAAACTAAATATCGATCTTGGTAAAGTGCAAACGTGGCTACGAGCTAATAAACTTACTTTGAATGTAAAAAAGACAAAATTCTTAATCCTGGGAAGCCAAGTGAGATTAAATAACCTGAATCATCACTATAACATCCAAATTGATGGTCAATCTATTGATAGAATGCATTCTTATAGATATTTGGGACTCGAAATTGACGAATATAATTAAACTGGCAGGTACATATTGAAACCATTTGTAAAAAAATAAGTGCAAGTCTTGGGGCCTTAAAGCGGATTCGCAACTTTGTGCCCCAAGACATATTGATCCTGATGTATAAGGCCTTAGTGCTGCCTTACCTAGACTATTGTAGTTAGGTTTGGGGTTGCCTAGGTAAAACTCTTTCTGACAAACTCCAAAAACTTCAAAACAGAGCAAGTAGGATAATAACCTTTTCCGATTATGACGTAAGGTCTGCTGATATCCTACGTGTCCTTGGTTGGGATACTCTTGACCAACGCCGTGCCAAACAGCTCGCAACTAGTGTTTATAAAGCAGTGAATAACTTATATCCCAGTGAGCTCAATACTATTTTTGCACCTACCTCGCAACTTCACTCTCATAATCTTAGAGGTAGTACCCACAATATTTTCACTCCCAGACCCAGTGCGGAGGCCGGTAAAAAAAGCTTCAGCTACCGTGGAGCTATTATATGGAACGATCTTCCAGATGAAATACGAAGTCTGGCTTCAATACAGTCCTTTTTAACTTTCAAATTTAATACTAAGACTGAAATATGGTTGTACATCTTATAGGTTTATATATATATATATATGTTAAGTTATTGTTTCATTCTTTTTTTAACATGGCTCCTTGGAAGAGCACTTGTGTGAAAGGATACCATGTAGTTATGTATTTTAATTTTAATAAAGCTTCTGATTGATTGATTGATCAGCAAAATAGTGTGTAATGAAAGAGTTATAAACAGAAAAATACCACAACCTCAATTGAATGTCAACCAGGGTTGGTTCAATCTGGTCTGGGTTGAAAACAAATATCCAGATTCCAGTGTTGCAGCCAACCCGGGTTAATGTGAATGCAATAAAAAGAAGCCCCATGGGGTCTTCCAACCCGGGTTCATGTAAATGGGGGATAAAAATTTCAAGGGACTGTTTCTCCAGTAATTGGCCAAGGCTAGCATAGAATATGCATTCTCTGTCTATTGCCAGAATACTATATTCTCCTGGTAATGACCTGACAATTTTACTTGCAAAAATTACGCTTGGGGATTGGTGTGTTGAGGGCAAGCTAATCCTTCTTAAGAAATGAATAGTTATGAGCATTCGTTTTGAATATTCTCTATCCCAAACTTGACCTATTTCAATCCCTAAAGAGTGGGCCTTTTATAAGTTGTATTCTTAACTTTGCTTTTATATTATAATAATAAAAAATTTATTCATCATTTCAACATATACAACAATAGTTAATTCGTCATTTTCAAAACAATTATACTAATAATACTAATAATACGAAAGAAGAAAATTATTTCGGAAAAATTTTACATATAAAACTCATTTCAGTTAAAAGATCTAGAACTAATTCTTGATAATTTATAATTTGGAAAGTAATTCGATTAAAATGTACATGTCCAGCGGTTAACGTCTTTAAATTGCGCAATCGCTTAAAAAACCTCTGCTGTAACAGAGTTTAATTTGAACTCGTCTATATGTTCATCTTTCGCACGAAATGGCGATCTGGATCCTCTCGTGCACAAATGCACGGACTTCAATATTTCGAAAGACAATCTTGTTCTGATCCAGGTAATGACAGTTGCGTAATCTTCTCCGTTTTTCCTCGACAATTTCTCGGCAAGATGCCTTAAAAATTTCTGGCATTCGTCTCCCACTCCTCCATTCGTCCCAAAGGCGTAAATGTTCCCATCTCCACGTCTAAGATTCTCTGTTGGTACTTTCTTTTCTTTTCCGCTTCTTGTTCCTTAAAGATATCAGATGTGGCTTTGTTTTGATGACATTGGGAGTTTACATGCGATACACGAACGTCAAAAAATGATGTAACTCCTCTTGCCCAAAACTCGCCAGCTTTGATATCCAATCGCGCATCCGGGCTTCTGTTGGTGGACTGTAAACGGAATTGTTCATTGTCCAATGGGATGAGCTTCGGTTCAGCTTCTACGTTATTGCACACTCTGCTGAGCAGCGTGGTCAGTAAATCACGAACGCCGTCATGCCTTCGGGCCACAAAACCTCCTCTTTTACACGATAAAGCATGGTTGACGGAAAATGCAAGCCCACACACGCAATGACTTGGCATGTCAGGCAATGGCATGCCATACCGCATTCTTATCGAATCCTTAAATTCTTCTTTGTTGAGGGTCAAACCTTGTTCTTCAACTGGTATGGCATTTAACCATGAGCTTGCTCCTTTATCCCGCGCTTGTTTAACAAGAGGTAGGAGATCGGCTGGGAGAGACTCGTCGATACGTTCTCTTTTTGCATTGGCATTTGCCCTCTTGATTGACTGCTGTTCGTTTTTTATCTCGTTAGTGATCGCTGGCATGGAAGTACATTGTGAAAATATTGCCTCCACATGTGGACGCGTTATTGACGTTGAAGCTGCGTACTGTTGTGGCGCTTCTTCGCTTAATGCAGGTATCCCTAAACCTCCTTGTGCAGGGGATAATGTGATAATTTCTTGCAATTCTTCTGGCAGAGGCTCTTCTTGGCCGAACAAAGCTGGGAGAAGCAACTCACAAATGGCTTCCTCGATAGGGTTAACATAATCTTCAAAGGAGCTTATCGTTCGCATAAAGTATGTAAACTTCGATTTGTAGCCCTTTGTGAAAGCCACATAGGCTGAATGGGGTTGACTTTTTGCGATATCACTTAGTGCTTCTATTTCTTCTCTCCATCTGTTGACCTTTTCGTTGCAGTACTCTTCTTTGTAATTTGTGGAACCAATAACTGCGCCCAGGTGACGCCTTCCTTCAGTTGTTATATTCACCTCGCTTCCAAACACCCGTTCCGCTTCTGATGCCAGAAGTTGTGATTTAACAATCAGCCAGCTCTTAGAACCATTTACATGGTATCCATGCTTCATGCCTTCTTCACATAGAGAACGATACCAACTATAGAGCGATGCAATCGTTCCTCCCCCTGCCGAGTCATCAGCCAACCAAACTTGCTTGACGTCTGGGCTAGAAAGTCTCAGTAATTGTATGATGGTTGATGTATTGATTGAATACCAAGGCATGGCCAAAGGGTCACCTTGAGTGGTGCCTTCTTGAGACAGTATCTCCCCTCCACCACAAATAAATAGTCTAGAAGGACTTCTATAGGTGTTAATAAGATACTGTGAGATTTCGTTACAAGTAATCTGGATGTTATGCATTGCCACGGAGCGATTCATTTGGTTGAAAGCATTACTTGCATCGATCAGAAGTATTCCATCTGTTTCATCTTCAGCAAAGATCTCGCTCATTGCATGTATCGCGGCTTCAGCGCCCATGCTGTGCCCAGCACAAACTTGTAGCGGGCCCGCTGCTCGTTTCAACTCTTCTTTGAAAAATGCTGACACAGTTTTGCCAATAATTCGCCTCAGTACTTCGCCTACACCTATTGGCCTGATTCCAGGATTCTTGTCGAGGGGAATCAATCTACATGATGTAAAGGCCTCTAATAGGAGGAATGGTATGAAGACTTCAGCAGATTTCTCATTATGGCTATTTCCTCTCTTAGGAGTTTTCCTTCGGTCTTGAAACTTTTTGAACACAAGATTCTTCGATAAAGTTCGCATCCATTCCCGAGGGCCCAGCCGAACCTTTTGTTTTTATCGCTGCCTTGTAGATGGTCTGCTCATCAATCAAATCGAAAATATTTGGTGGAACATAATCCATCGGCCCATACAAAAGGCTCCCCTCTTGCACCTCTGCAGCTGTTGGGTGTTTCTGTTTAAGCTCTTTAATGACTTCTGGCGATAGATTACATAAACCGGATGAACTCTCTTTATCTAACATCTTTATAGCAGCCGTGATTTTTCCTTGCATGACCAATTTTGCAAACGTTTTAGACACATCTTCCACGGATCTAGCCTTCCTCGAAGATTTAAATTTCATTTGAATAAATCTTACTTCTTTCATTAGTAGTGATACGCCTTGTCTCCATAGGAGTAATCTGCGATCGATAGCTGAACTATGCTCTTTACTCTTAGACTTTGCAGACGGCTTCTGCAAAATCAGCGTAGGAAGTATCATAAATACTTTTAATGCAATTGAGTTCAACTCAGCATTGGAGTTAAATTGTTTGAGCCAGTAAGTTAATTCAGTTATGAAATCTTTGCCTGCTCTACCGGACGGGATTTTAAAAATGTTTCTTCGAAGTGAACGATCTCATCGTGATATCTCGCCCACTTCACAGCACAGATCTCTGTGCGTTATTTCCCGCATTTTCTCTTTTATTTGGGATGGCAACACATTAATCTCAGGCAGATTTGGCAGCAAATTGCGTGATAAACTCTCTTCTTTATTTCTTAATTCCTCTGGGACTTGCTCAATAGTAATGGTATGCAAATTTGACTCCGGTCTCAGTTCGTTGATTCCGCCGCTTACTTCAGCAATTTCGCCTTCCTGAGTTTTATACGATTCTTTATCACAACCAACTGTTGGAATATTCTGAATCTTTTGAAGCTTCGAAGCTTGATCTCTTAAGTTTTGTCCTGTAAGGCCTAAACTTGCATAACCTCGTTCTTCCCAAAGTTGCTTCATGAGCTGTATATAGCCTATCTTCCTGCCCGTTGACTTGTTAACATTTAACGATGGATTTTCTGATGATTTTAATACTTGA
Source organism: Trachythela sp. YZ-2020 (assembly GCA_016169945.1). NCBI lineage: Eukaryota > Metazoa > Cnidaria > Anthozoa > Malacalcyonacea > Clavulariidae > Trachythela > Trachythela sp. YZ-2020. The sequence goes on from JADLSH010000356.1 coordinate 293,091, forward strand.
GCTCTTTCTTTGCATTCTAAAACATCCCTATTCATTTCTTCTGTCCATTTCGTTCTCTTCTGTTTCCTTGACATCGCGAAATTGACATTTACTACACCGAATATGTACTTATTTTAGGCCTGCTCTGGGACGGTAACTCGCCTTAACTCGCCGCGAGATAATGCGAGTTAAGGCGAGTTAAGGCGATTTAAGGCGATTTAAGGAAAAATTGCGACTTTAAGCAATGCGAGTTAAGGCGATTTAAGGCGATTTAAGGCGACTTAAGGCGATATTGCGAGTTTAAGGCGAGTTAAGGCGACTTAAGGCGATTTAAGGCGATTTAAGGAAAATTGGGACTTTTAACCGATGCGATTTAAGGCGATTTAAGGCGAGTTGAGGTCCCAGAGCAGGCCTTATTTTACGGAGCCATATTTCATACGTCTGTTGTTACAGACTCAACACTAAACGTTTTTATAATAATTAAACGTAAACTCTCAGTGATTCCGTGTATATATTTGTCGTGCCGTTAATCGGTGACTCCGATCATATATTTTGGATTTATATCGTATTGTTGGCCGTCGTGTGTGTATCTCGCTACAATTTGTGAGCATCCTGGCGATAAAATATTATTCCAGCAAGGACAACTTTGAACAAACACAAATGCCGATGTTTTAGAGCAATCTTAGATAATTTTAGTTTTAAAAGCATTAACATAACATATTTTATCCATGGTAGAACGATGAGGTTATTACAAGATCGCGAAGTGTCTTAAATTTGCGAAAATTCACGTTCGTTCACGTTGTCCGCCATATATTTTCTATACAAATCTGTATCACTCCGTGATCCCCGGAAGTGATTTTCGCATATATAATGTGGCTTCACTTTTGCCACCTATAGAAGCTATATCCAGTCTACTATTACATCAGTGGGCTGAGCTGACTGCCATCATTATTATTATTAGGCCTATTTGGTGTTTAATGACACATCGCATAAAAATTAATTACAATGTGTTTACAAAATCAAATCTAAGTAATATATATTTACAAAGTTATAATGGCCAAGCTAAAAAGATATAAGAATTACAGTAATTGTTATTATATGATAAAAATTATGAAATTATTGCATTTAATATACGGTTCTATCTCATAGTATTCAGTTTTGCAATTGTGCTTGGAAAGAAGCTGTTTTTAAAACGTTCAGTTCTGCACTTATACAGCGACAGATTATTTAAAGTCCTAATATAATATTGATGAGCGCAAGCTCTGGACTGCGTCACTTGTTCTGCAAGGGGGCCACCTTTAGCAATCTTCTGTAAGGTCTTTATGCAAATTTCGTTTCGTCTGTCACCAGCCTAAAACGTGTCGGCGAATGGAAAAAAACGTCGGCCTCGAAGATCAAAGGAAACCAAACATCCGCTAAATCCGCTGGTGGTTGGTTCAATCTGGTCTGGGTTGAAAACAAATATCCAGATTCCAGTGTTGCAGCCAACCCGGGTTAATGTGAATGCAATAAAAAGAAGCCCCATGGGGTCTTCCAACCCGGGTTCATGTAAATGGGGGATAAAAATTTCAAGGGACTGTTTCTCCAGTAATTGGCCAAGGCTAGCATAGAATATGCATTCTCTGTCTATTGCCAGAATACTATATTCTCCTGGTAATGACCTGACAATTTTACTTGCAAAAACGTGCAGGGGATTGGTGTGTTGAGGGCAAGCTAATCCTTCTTAAGAAATGAATAGTTATGAGCATTCGTTTTGAATATTCTCTATCCCAAACTTGACCTATTTCAATCCCTAAAGAGTGGGCCTTTTATAAGTTGTATTCTTAACTTTGCTTTTATATTATAATAATAAAAAATTTATTCATCATTTCAACATATACAACAATAGTTAATTCGTCATTTTCAAAACAATTATACTAATAATACTAATATCTGAAAGAAGAAAATTATTTCTGAAAAATTTTACATATAAAACTCATTTCAGTTAAAAGATCTAGAACTAATTCTTGATAATTTATAATTTGGAAAGTAATTCGATTAAAATGTACATGTCCAGCGGTTAACGTCTTTAAATTGCGCAATCGCTTAAAAAACCTCTGCTGTAACAGAGTTTAATTTGAACTCGTCTATATGTTCATCTTTACGAAATGGCGATCTGGATCCTCGTGCACAAATGCACGGACTTCAATATTTCGAAAGACAATCTTGTTCTGATCCAGGTAATGACAGTTGCGTAATCTTCTCCGTTTTCCTCGACAATTTCTCGGCAAGATGCCTTAAAAATTTCTGGCATTCGTCTCCCCTCCATTCGTCCCAAAGGCGTAAATGTTCCCATCTCCACGTCTAAGATTCTCTGTTGGTACTTTCTTTCTTTTCCGCTTCTTGTTCCTTAAAGATATCAGATGTGGCTTTGTTTTGATGACATTGGGAGTTTACATGCGATACGAACGTCAAAAATGATGTAACTCCTCTTGCCCAAAACTCGCCAGCTTTGATATCCAATCGCGCATCCGGGCTTCTGTTGGTGGACTGTAAACGGAATTGTTCATTGTCAATGGGATGAGCTTCGGTTCAGCTTCTACGTTATTGCACACTCTGCTGAGCAGCGTGGTCAGTAAATCACGAACGCCGTCATGCCTTCGGGCCACAAAACCTCCTCTTTTACGATAAAGCATGGTTGACGGAAAATGCAAGCCCACACACGCAATGACTTGGCATGTCAGGCAATGGCATGCCATACCGCATTCTTATCGAATCCTTAAATTCTTCTTTGTTGAGGGTCAAACCTTGTTCTTCAACTGGTATGGCATTTAACCATGAGCTTGCTCCTTTATCCCGCGCTTGTTTAACAAGAGGTAGGAGATCGGCTGGGAGAGACTCGTCGATACGTTCTCTTTTTGCATTGGCATTTGCCCTCTTGATTGACTGCTGTTCGTTTTTATCTCGTTAGTGATCGCTGGCATGGAAGTACATTGTGAAAATATTGCCTCCACATGTGGACGCGTTATTGACGTTGAAGCTGCGTACTGTTGTGGCGCTTCTTGCAGGTATCCTAAACCTCCTTGTGCAGGGATAATGTGATAATTTCTTGCAATTCTTCTGGCAGAGGCTCTTCTTGGCCGAACAAAGCTGGGAGAAGCAACTCACAAATGGCTTCCTCGATAGGGTTAACATAATCTTCAAAGGAGCTTATCGTTCGCATAAAGTATGTAAACTTCGATTTGTAGCCCTTTGTGAAAGCCACATAGGCTGAATGGGGTTGACTTTTTGCGATATCACTTAGTGCTTCTATTTCTTCTCTCCATCTGTTGACCTTTTCGTTGCAGTACTCTTCTTTGTAATTTGTGGAACCAATAACTGCGCCCAGGTGACGCCTTCCTTCAGTTGTTATATTCACCTCGCTTCCAAACACCCGTTCCGCTTCTGATGCCAGAAGTTGTGATTTAACAATCAGCCAGCTCTTAGAACCATTTACATGGTATCCATGCTTCATGCCTTCTTCACATAGAGAACGATACCAACTATAGAGCGATGCAATCGTTCCTCCCCCTGCCGAGTCATCAGCCAACCAAACTTGCTTGACGTCTGGGCTAGAAAGTCTCAGTAATTGTATGATGGTTGATGTATTGATTGAATACCAAGGCATGGCCAAAGGGTCACCTTGAGTGGTGCCTTCTTGAGACAGTATCTCCCCTCCACCACAAATAAATAGTCTAGAAGGACTTCTATAGGTGTTAATAAGATACTGTGAGATTTCGTTACAAGTAATCTGGATGTTATGCATTGCCACGGAGCGATTCATTTGGTTGAAAGCATTACTTGCATCGATCAGAAGTATTCCATCTGTTTCATCTTCAGCAAAGATCTCGCTCATTGCATGTATCGCGGCTTCAGCGCCCATGCTGTGCCCAGCACAAACTTGTAGCGGGCCCGCTGCTCGTTTCAACTCTTCTTTGAAAAATGCTGACACAGTTTTGCCAATAATTCGCCTCAGTACTTCGCCTACACCTATTGGCCTGATTCCAGGATTCTTGTGTCAGGAATCAATCTACATGATGTAAAGGCCTCTAATAGGGAGGAATGGTATGAAGACTTCAGCAGATTTCTCGGCATTATGGCTATTTCCTCTCTTAGGAGTTTTCCTTCGGTCTTGAAACTTTTTGAACACAAGATTCTTCGATAAAGTTCGGCATCCATTCCCGAGGGCCCAGCCGAACCTTTTGTTTTTATCGCTGCCTTGTAGATGGTCTGCTCATCAATCAAATCGAAAATATTTGGTGGAACATAATCCATCGGCCCATACAAAAGGCTCCCCTCTTGCACCTCTGCAGCTGTTGGGTGTTTCTGTTTAAGCTCTTTAATGACTTCTGGCGATAGATTACATAAACCGGATGAACTCTCTTTATCTAACATCTTTATAGCAGCCGTGATTTTTCCTTGCATGACCAATTTTGCAAACGTTTTAGACACATCTTCCACGGATCTAGCCTTCCTCGAAGATTTAAATTTCATTTGAATAAATCTTACTTCTTTCATTAGTAGTGATACGTCGCCTTGTCTCCATAGGAGTAATCTGCGATCGATAGCTGAACTATGCTCTTTACTCTTAGACTTTGCAGACGGCTTCTGCAAAATCAGCGTAGGAAGTATCATAAATACTTTTAATGCAATTGAGTTCAACTCAGCATTGGAGTTAAATTGTTTGAGCCAGTAAGTTAATTCAGTTATGAAATCTTTGCCTGCTCTACCGGACGGGATTTTAAAAATGTTTCTTCGGAAGTGAACGATCTCATCGTATATCTCGCCCACTTCACAGCACAGATCTCTGTGCGTTATTTCCCCCCGCATTTTCTCTTTTATTTGGGATGGCAACACATTAATCTCAGGCAGATTTGGCAGCAAATTGCGTGATAAACTCTCTTCTTTATTTCTTAATTCCTCTGGGACTTGCTCAATAGTAATGGTATGCAAATTTGACTCCGGTCTCAGTTCGTTGATTCCGCCGCTTACTTCAGCAATTTCGCCTTCCTGAGTTTTATACGATTCTTTATCACAACCAACTGTTGGAATATTCTGAATCTTTTGAAGCTTCGAAGCTTGATCTCTTAAGTTTTGTCCTGTAAGGCCTAAACTTGCATAACCTCGTTCTTCCCAAAGTTGCTTCATGAGCTGTATATAGCCTATCTTCCTGCCCGTTGACTTGTTAACATTTAACGATGGATTTTCTGATGATTTTAATACTTGAGCTCTTTCTTTGCATTCTAAAACATCCCTATTCATTTCTTCTGTCCATTTCGTTCTCTTCTGTTTCCTTGACATCGCGAAATTGACATTTACTACACCGAATATGTACTTATTTTACGGAGCCATATTTCATACGTCTGTTGTTACAGACTCAACACTAAACGTTTTTATAATAATTAAACGTAAACTCTCAGTGATTCCGTGTATATATTTGTCGTGCCGTTAATCGGTGACTCCGATCATATATTTTGGATTTATATCGTATTGTTGGCCGTCGTGTGTGTATCTCGCTACAATTTGTGAGCATCCTGGCGATAAAATATTATTCCAGCAAGGACAACTTTGAACAAACACAAATGCCGATGTTTTAGAGCAATCTTAGATAATTTTAGTTTTAAAAGCATTAACATAACATATTTTATCCATGGTAGAACGATGAGGTTATTACAAGATCGCGAAGTGTCTTAAATTTGCGAAAATTCACGTTCGTTCACGTTGTCCGCCATATATTTTCTATACAAATCTGTATCACTCCGTGATCCCCGGAAGTGATTTTCGCATATATAATGTGGCTTCACTTTTGCCACCTATAGAAGCTATATCCAGTCTACTATTACATCAGTGGGCTGAGCTGACTGCCATCATTATTATTATTAGGCCTATTTGGTGTTTAATGACACATCGCATAAAAATTAATTACAATGTGTTTACAAAATCAAATCTAAGTAATATATATTTACAAAGTTATAATGGCCAAGCTAAAAAGATATAAGAATTACAGTAATTGTTATTATATGATAAAAATTATGAAATTATTGCATTTAAGATACGGTTCTATCTCATAGTATTCAGTTTTGCAATTGTGCTTGGAAAGAAGCTGTTTTTAAAACGTTCAGTTCTGCACTTATACAGCGACAGATTATTTAAAGTCCTAATATAATATTGATGAGCGCAAGCTCTGGACTGCGTCACTTGTTCTGCAAGGGGGCCACCTTTAGCAATCTTCTGTAAGGTCTTTATGCAAATTTCGTTTCGTCTGTCGCTTAGTATTGTACAGTTAGCTTTGTGGGATTGTACCGTTTCTAGCACACGTCCATCGATTGTCAATGGTGATAACTGCGGGGTTTCTTTAAGATAGCAGACTCGGAGTTTACACTTTTTGGCATCCAGTTTCATCCAATTGTTAGATGCCCATAAATTGATAGAATCAAGAGTCGATTGAGTAACAGAAGGATTGAACTGGTATCAGAAAGAAGACTTAAAATAATTCAACGAAAGGCGTACAGAAACCAACAAAAGAAGCTTTTTGAACAATGGGAACTTCATGAAAATGGCAAGAAGACATCCGCTGAACTACTTAGATTTTGTTCTCACATCAATGGACCAGTTCGGAGTTAACTCCCAATAAAACCCCCCGAACAGTGGCTAACATATTATAGACCCTCAAATTTAGATTTAGAAGTACATGCCACAAATTGTAAATAGTTTCTTATGCAAACAAGCAGCGTAATTTATGTGTAAAATTAGGTTCCAATGAAAATAAAATATTTGAAACATATAATGTTTCTACAATTTTTAAATCGTTATATGGCTATGATACTAACTAGTGAGTGACAAGGCTTGTCCAAAAAACACGATCAAATAACAAATTGGCGTTTATTTTACCTTTTCTGTTTAATAACACTAAAAAAATCTAGTTACTTTTAAAATGCTGAGAATTTGTTAGATACCTGCGCAGTGCCGCAGAATTATATACATCTTATCATCATATTAAGTATTATGAAGTAAAAAGCCTATATATACCCATCAAACTCTGCTTAAGTAGCCCACTTTCTAGGCTAGAACAAGCGATGACTCGTATAGAGTGCCTGAGGATCTTTTTCTTTTACAAATGTATTTAATACACTCGATTACCGTTGCCGAATCGACCCGAGACGTTTGCGAGACTTTTGTCTAAACGTTTGCCTGTAATGAGCATTGATTTCGCATTAATTTCGTTAATGTCATTCGCTTTTTATTAGACCAATTTTGTAATTCATCAAGATCTGCTTGAAGGCCGTTACTAATAGCTTGAGGTGAGATACTAGTAGTATACAGAAGGAGGATTCATAACGTCACTGGGATGAGATTTCATACTAATAATCATGAATAGCATATCCTGACAACCAGTGAGTTAAGAATAATCACATGTATGCGAATAATCGCATGTAGTCCGGAAGATCCCGTTTCAAGAACACACATTCATACACCTTTTGTTTCGGGGCAGGTATATAAGATTTTATATGTGTTTTCTGCTCAGTGCTTCCACTGTGAAAAACAAAAAAATCCTTTTTTTCTCCTTATTTTGACCGAAATTTCCTTCAAAAAATTGTGAAATTTCCTTCAAATTTCCTTTAAATAATTTAATCAAATTACGTTGAATATTCTCCAAAATAGCCTTTTCTCGACAGAACAATCATCTGGATGTTCAATTTTATCATTGCTCTAAAGTCTAAACACAATTATATGACTTTATTTACGTACAGATAAGTGAGATAAACAAAAACTATAAACAGAATGACGTCATTCAGGCAGACAAAATTTGGGCCGAGCCATATTCATCAGATCATTTTATAGATGACTAAACATAAATTCTACAATTTCTACTTTCGGTTAAATTGTGATCAGATTGAGGCTTATTTTACGCTTTATTTTCAAAATATATTAAGTATTACCAATTTTGGCGATATTTTGCATTTTCCTTCAAATTTCCTTTGTTCTTCTAGAATTTCCTTCACATTTCCCTCAAAATTTATTTCCTTCAAATTTCCTTCATTTTGCAAAAATATTCTTTCAAAAGGAAATTTCCTTCAAAGTGGAAGCGCTGTTTCTGCTGCAATTTTCGGTATATATCTACCTAAACTTGATGCAATGCTTGTGGGGCGAACGTTATGTGATCGAGAACACAGAGCACATGCGCAGTATAATCATTCAAGAAATGTCAAGGTTGTTCTCATTGATTCAGAGGAAGAATCAGTAATACCATTCTCAACTATACCAAACAATGTCTGTTTAGAACGTTTTAGTTTTGTGGTGGGGAGAAATACACAGCGGGGTTATGCGAATGCGAAATCGTACTGATTTTGGAGGCAAAATGTGAGACAACAATTACTGCCGGTTGGGTGCATGCGTAAATTTATTTTGACAAGATACAGATCTATTAGCTCTTTTTATATCAATATAGCGACGCCAAACCTAAAAGGTTTACAAACATAGACAGTTCTCAGCCTCGTACCCAGGCGCTTTTAAGGAAAAGAAAAAAATCGCGTTCAGCTATTTATAGAGATCAGTGGCTGAGATTAGCGAGCGCACGGAGGTGCTTGGGGAGGTCGCGACGAAGGAAGCGCCTGGCAGAAAATTTATTAAAGATGGCGGCAGTGTTGTATGTTCAGGAAATATTTTGTGTCCAAATGATGAATGCACTGCGAAGAGTTTTTTTCTGGAAAACAAAAAGCATTTTAGTGTACTTTCATATGTTTTTTACGTATTAATTAAATAATAAAACATTGATAATTTGCAATTTAATTTAATATTGTTATAAGTTAAAATTGTACTTTCCTGCCAGTGTTCTGGCTAATGTAATCTCAACTCCCATCTGAATATCATTAATTTGGTTTTCTAAAAACAGAATTTCTGTTTTATGCTCACTGAATTATTCCATGCATGTGCTTTCTGCCATTTATTTTCACAGAAAGATTAGTACCTATTAAAATTGTACACACACACTGTGATTTGACAGCAGTGTATGTATAGACCATCGATCATTTCTCATACTCAAATTGTAATGAATTCATGCTATGTTTAAAACATTTTAGGGCTACTCCTAATGGGGGGCACTCTGTGCTTTGTCTTTCACATTCGGATTTCAATGACCGACAGGGCCATGCTACCCTTTCCCCAGGGTCCCTTAAGTTTTCTCAGGTTTGTTATTGTATTAATCACCTCAAAATCTCATACTATATATTAAAGCAAAATAAAACACCCTAATTGCATTATGCTACAAACATTAAATTTATACTATGGCATGCAGACAGAATAATTTTACAAATACAACACATTTGTTCACATTCAGTCATTTATTTCTGTTTTGTTGGACCTGGAAAACATGCTTTAACTGTTCGAGGTAGAATGTTCTGGTTGGATGTCAAATCAAGCAAATCCATCACAATGACTGTTTCACATAAATATTTGATTCTTCATCAATACTCAGCAACAACTTCTAGCTCCGTTGACAACTTATGCCTTCTCTCATCACACTGGGAACTGGACAGATTGTAAGCTAAAAAGAACACAAAGCACACTGTTTGACCCATGAGCTGTTTACATGACAATAGGGTGATCCTAGCCACAAGGTTACCCTGGTAACCAGTAACCCTATAGTCTATTGTGTGTTAGGGTGATGCTAGAGATAGGGTTACCTTTGCAAAAGGTCATTGTTTTTCTCTACATAAGCCATGTAAAGACATCCTACCTTAATATTCACTACGAATGTGACTGTATTTCAAAACAACAAAGACGTCATATGATTAATATACATACATCTCAAACTCATTAATTATTCATGAGAATATTAGCTAATCATAATGCTCTATATCGGTCAGGTGATCATACTGGATACCTGGTAAATTCTCCATCGCATTGAAAGCCGGGGAGGGTTTTGATATCAGCAGGGAAGAATTGGGGCTGAATGAATGAAATGAATTAATTTTGATCCAGTCCTAGGACTGGATTAGTTTTGATCCAGTCCTAGGACTGGATCAAAATTAAATCTTTCCATCGACGGGAGTAAACTATTTTAACGCAATCGCTAAAAAATAAGCAAAGCAAATGAGATTGATATTAGTTGTCATTTATTAACGTTAAACATATCATCAAGAATCCGTCTTAATCCAGCAAAACTACAAGTAGAAATGAAAACATACCATTTAATTCAATAAACTATCCTATAGTACCAACATCAAATAACTTTAATACCAATGACATGTATAATTTCACTTCAGTTTTCTCACCACGTGTTAGATTTGTCAAATATAACGTCGTTTCGGTTCTCGCTCTCGAGGTGTCTTTTTAGACCACCAACCACTTGATACAAAGTTCTACCTGGATACCGTTCACCTTTCTTGTTCGCTACTTCTTGAACGAATTTTCCAAGCCAAAAATCTAACGACACTGGCATCATTTTGTCCCAGCTATTGACATCTAAGTCTTGAACATTATGTAACGATACGCTCAAGCTCGTTTCTTCAAAAATAGCACTATGATTCTCTCTTGCTCGTATCCACGTTCTAAATATATTAACTGCCCACTTATTTTTGTAGCGTGTCGAGATCGGTACCGAATTTCGTAACAATTCTCCTTCCTCGCAGCTTCGCGATTTACGAAAACGTTTAGCAGGACATTCCTCATCTTTTTCATTCGAAGCCATGTTTTCCGAACAAGATGTTATTTTGTCCGCCTTGCAGTGCAATGCGTGGTGTAATGGCATGCAAATTTTCAGTAAACATTAGCATAATTTGAATCTTTAGAAATGTATTGTACATACAGTAGCCTATCTAAGTGCAGGTCGATTAGCATAAAATAACCAGTTTGCCTGTTTGGCTAGCTTCGCAACTGCCTCAATGAAGAATTTTCACCAGTATATATGCTTATATATTCTACCCTTGATTAATTTTAGAAATCGTTTTTAAATTATCTTTTGTTCCAAGTATATAAATTCAATACCCAGCTTCCATTTATCTTCTAAAAACATTCGTTTGAGATGTCGTTTCAAATCCTCAAACTCGGACTGGACCGGGTTTCAAGTCCTCCCTCGCGGACTTGAAATCCGGTCCAGTCCTCGTTTTCGGATTTGAAACATTACATATCAACCCGACTATTATTTTAATTAAACAGTATCCATGCCACTTTGGCAAGTTGGTAGCAATATAGCCTGTTGGTAGGTTATGTGACCCTACCTCATGAATATACTGGTTATTTTCGGATGCTCTTGGTAACCATGCTACTTCAGTCAATATCAAGAAGCACTGACAGATTTTTAAATGAATACATAACAATACACAATGCCTATGAGGCTATGACTATATTATTATAAAATGATAATAAAAATTAATAGTAAAAATTACCTTGAACATCGAGTTGTCGAAAGGAAGTATTAAATTCATCGTCTGGACTAAATTCTGCATATAAAAGAAACTTGTTTTAGCGATACAAAATTACCAAAATTGTAGACTGTGCCTGTGATCAATCATTCAATTGTTATTGTATATAAAAACGACAACAAAGTATGCAAATTGCTTAAAGAAAATAGCAAAATAGCCCGAATGAAAAACAGCAATCTCGCAAGGATATAGCATATCAAAGGTCCAATTAGTTTTGTGACCACAAATAAGAAAAATCGTCAATTCTGTGCAACCATTTCATATATTTACACAATTTTAACCACTAGAGGCTTTGCAAAAATATTAAATATATTATATATACATAAAAATACCTGTAGTTAGAGCTTCTGGAAAAGAATGGTCTGTTTCATCCATACAGATATCAATGATAACACACCAGGGAGAAAAACTGACGAAAAGGCACCTCAAATCAAGCGATGGAAAGGATTCTTCACATTTCGGTCAAAATTATTCACTTATCTGCATTTTCTGCCAGGCGCTTCCCCCTCTCGTCGCGTCCTCCCCAAGCACCCCAGCGCGCTCGCTAATCTCAGCCACTGATCTCTATTTTCCTTAAAAGCGCCTGGATACGAGGCTGGACAGTTCTTGCAAAGTTTATATAGCAGAGTGTGAAAAGCAGTGATTTTTATTAAATTTTTACAAGAATAGTTCTCATACAAACATCGTATATAAACACAATTCTATGCACAGATTGTTACTCATTAGTGAACCGTTAATGGTGATTAAGGTTATCTAGCTAAAATATTTGAATAAGTTGAGAATTATAATACATGTATAGGACGGGGCAATATTGTACAAATAATATAGTTGGTGGATAAAACGGGGATTCAATGGATAAAAATATACTCTATGATATCCTAAGATACTATATGATATCCTAAGATACTGCATGATATCCTAAGATGATATTCTAAGATACTCTATGTTATCCTAAGATATGTATGATATCCTAAGATACTCTACGATATCCTACGATACTGTATGATGTCCTAAGATACTATACGATATCCAAAGATGATATCCTAAGATACTGTAAGATATCCTAAGATACTGACTAAAGGTATGATTATGACTGGCTCCAAATTGAGCAAGCCTACCTCCAAATCGAGAGAGCCTACCTCCAAATCGAACCAGCTTAGCTCCATATCGAGCGAGCCTACCTTCAAAGCGAATGAGCTTAGCTCCAAATCGAGCGAAGCTCCATATCCCAGCGAGCCTACCTCCATATCGAGCGAGCTTAGCTCCCAGCCGAACTCTAACATGTAAGGATAGGCCCGAGCCAAGCTCCAAGATGTAAGGATACGCCCGAGCCGAGCTCTAAGATGTAAGGATACGCCCGAGCCGAGTCCTTAGATGTAAGGGTAGGTCCGAGCCGAGCTTAGTATATATCTCCGAACGGAGCTTACTATATAACTCCGAGCTTAGTATAAGGAAGTTAAAGATAAAAAAGATAAAGATAAGGAAGATAATGAAGATAAAGATAAAGATAAAGATAAAGATAAAGATAAAGATAAAGATAAAGATAAAGATAAAGATAAAGATAAAGATAAAGATAAAGATAAAGATAAAGATAAAGATAAAGATAAAGATAAAGATAAAGATAAAGATAAAGATAAAGATAAAGATAAAGATAAAGATAAAGATAAAGATAAAGATAAAGATAAAGATAAAGATAAAGATAAAGATAAAGATAAGGAAGATAAAGAAGATAAAGATAAGGAAGATAAATATAAGGAAGATAAATATAAGGAAGATAAAGATAAGGAAGCTAAAGATAAGGAAGATAAAGATAAGGAAGATAAAGACAAGGAAGATAAAGATAAGGAAGATAAAGACAAGGAAGATAAAGATAAGAAAGATAAAGCCCATTCAACCCTCTTACCCTTTCTCTAGCCCTATCCCTCCCTTAGACTATGGTCTATAGACTATAGCCATAGTCATCGACTATAGTCTATAGACTATAGTCATAGTCATGAACTATAGTCATAGACTGCCGTTATAGTCCATGACTATGACTAAATCTATGACTATAGTCCATGACTATGACTATCGTCTATGACTATAGTCCATGACAATGACTATAGTCTATGACTATACTCCATCAGTAGCATAGCCAGCCCGCCGATTTAGTCCCGCTATGCAAATTTGTTCGTGTTCATTGACGGTGAAAACAATCAATTTCTAAAGAAATGAATAATGATGATTTTAAATTTGCATAGCGGGACCAAATCGGACTGGCTACGCCACTGTAGTCCATGACTGTGCCTATAGTCTATGACTATAGTCCATTACCATGACTATAGTGTATAGTCCATGACTAAGACTATAGTCTATAGTCTATAGTCTATAGTCTATGACTATAGTCCACGACTATGATTATGATATGACTCATTCTGATGAGGAAGAAGAACTTGCAGATTCTGATGATTTGTGACTCTGGTTGAAGAGCTAACTTCAAAATTCTAAATTGTATATTATTAAACGAACGAACTCATTCTCACCAGAGAGAATGTAGATATAGATATGCACCTATCATTGTCTTTGATGGGAAACCCCAGGGTAGCTGACTAGGTGAACATGCTACAAAATCCAAGGAATATTTTTTTATTTAACTTTGCCACATGAAAGAGTGTCAGGGTCACCACAACAGTATACACCAATTACTGCAGGCCCTATAACAAATACTGTATAAATATACAATTAAATTTGGAGAACAATACAAGTACTAAGAACAAGCAGTATTACATTTTAAACAGGTTCATAGTTTATATTTATGGCAGTAGTGTAATATCCATATTAAAGTAGCAAGTTAAATCTAGATAATACATCCGTTAATTCTAGCATTGCCACCCTGGGCATTTGCACTTATTTTTTCTTTAAGTGTACAATTCTCTGGGGCTGGGCAGGAAAAGTGCAACAATGCCCCATGCCGGGGCAAATAAATTATGCCAACTGCCAGCCCCGGGGCACGCCAACACATAGATTTGTCAGAACATCAGGATATAAGTTTTACATTCTTAATCAAAAGAATGTTTAACTTTGTAAAGATGAGCAAGTTTTGCTTCACAAGTTCTATTTGTTAATATGTGTATGACAAAAATACTTTCATCCATATTCATGGAAGTGCACATGTCCACTGCAGCTGCTGCAGAAACCACAATAATTTCCGGATAGAGAGACAAATGCCCTGCCGGTGAACAAATGCCCGGCTAAGGGGAACTTTTGCAAGCACTATAAATGTCTGGTGCATGCACAACAAAAGTTTGCAAATGCCCAGGGGGGATGGGCAATGCTAGAATTGATTGAAATATAAGGCTAATTATACTGTTGAATGTTCCATGTTGTTGTTGTTGTTGTTCTGTTCCAGGGGCGGATCTAGGGTAAGTCCAATCAGTCGCGTGACTGACGTATTTTTTTGCAAATAAATAGTCAGTTCTTTATTATTTCGAAATTTGAATAATTAATTCCCGAATATAATATGAAATTCATAGTCCAGTTTCAGTTTACGAGAGTTTTTTTGAATAAATAAATATATATATTCATCTAGGTCGGCGGCGGTAAAACGCAAGAAAATCGTGGAGATGATGTTGTATTGGTCGAGAGGGTCGAGAGAGGTCAGGGACCGATTATCTGGACTGATCTGTGGTGTCAGTGCACCTGGTTGAGATTATCCTTTTAGGGAGTCCTTATCAGTCCATTGATTTCCTCAATTTGAAAATATTGACAATTCCTGACTTTGGTTTTTTTTTCATGGCTGGGGCACTGATTCGGGCTGGGGGGAAAGTCTGAAAGTCAGCCAAAAATACATGCAAAGCAGTCTTTCTACTTGTAATCTCGTATACCAAGGTTTTTCATATCCTAGATCCTAGATCCGCCCCTGTTCTGTTCATCTGTTGATGAATATATATGTCACCGTTTTGCATTTTCTATCTATACGGAATAGGATTTCCCACAACACAGGTTCTAATACCAGACAGTTTTACATCACAAAGGAAAGTCCTATATTGAATCTGGCAATACCTCTGCCAGTGATAAAATGTTTGGATCAATTGAAGTTAACGACCCCCCTACGCCAATGGGGTCGTATACTTCAATAACAAATATTCGGATTGAAGTATACGACCCCCCTTGTATTATATCGTTAAATTTACGGATTTTCGTGTTTGTGTCTGTTTCAAAGGAATTTTTATGACTTCCCTTCTATTGTCTATGTCTCAGTTCATTGATTTTTTGACCATGAAACAAATTCAAAAGACTTTCAACACGACCAATAATATGCGCTTGAGGTGTTTAGTTTTGTAATTTTGTCTCGTGTTTTGATCGCAAACTGCATCTTGTAAATATCTGTTCGATGACTCATTGCTGGAAAGGCATTATAAAAGGCCTTAAAATGTTTGGCGAGCATACTGCAGCAGTATTCCACCAACGAAATGTCTGTCCACGACGAACTGCGAGAAGTATTTGGCAATCGCTCTGGAGTACCCAATGTGAGAAGACAATTGAATTTTCGAACAAGAACTGCAGTTTCTAGAAGTGCAAACAAGCGGATTTGGACTTTGTATGATTAATCCTAATTATTTATCTTGTTTTAGGTAGTGCCCGAACCCGGGCGACGAATTTCATTTTCTAAGCGATTTTTCGTGCCACAGAACCAGACTGCTAACTTTGTTAACTGCGCACCGAATATTTTTCTTGCCAAAATATGGGCGCACATATATTTCACATATGAGACAAAATGTGCACATTTCGATGAGGAAAAATCTCCAATTATCTAATAAATCTCTTGAAAGATCAAATTGCTTGCAAATTGTGCACATGACTTCAATTATCGAAAAAATGTGCACATCTTAGCAGTCTGGCCACAGAATACTGTTGCACTTTTCTGTCTCCCTCTACACGGCAAGACAGTTGCTTCGTGGGGACTGTATACTATCGATAAAACACTTCTCAATCAGTAAGCTTTACAAACATAGATTACAAATATATGACACACTTCCCCCCTTTGAGCCTTTAGCGTTCAAACATAATTCGTGTTTTCAATCGTGCATCCAAGGCCGCAGCCCTTCTTAACTACACCTTGCCTTTCTTCGACCGTTCTTCGCCTTCTTTCTCGTTTTCTTCATCATTCGTTTTATTCTCATTCACTTCTTCATTCTCACTCACTTTGTCGTTCTCACTCACTTCGTCATTCTCATTCACTTCTAATGGATATAACTTCTGTACTGGCCTACTTAAACAAACAGGATTTCCATTCATTTTTACCGTTACTCTTGCTCCTCTCACAACCCGATCTCTACCTGAGATTAAACTGATCTCCTCCTGAGATTTTCAGATTCTCGTCATACACTAACACTACATCTCCCACTTCAACTTTCCTACACATTCTACCTTTCGTTCCTCTGTGGAACTCTCTTAGATTTGTCAAGTACTCTTTCCGCCATCTATTCCAAAAATGAATTCGCATTCACCCCAAATACCTAAATCTCCGCTTAACATTTCCAACCTCATCTGCATTTACTCTACGAATGCTCTCATCAGGCATTGAAGCAATCGTTCGTCCAAATATCAAATGTGACGGTGTCAATGCTTCTGTTGCTACCTCGTCATAAACATAAGTCAGTGGCCTGGAATTCAAAGTACCTTCCACCTCAACCAAAGTTGTCAACAACTCCTCAAAAGTTAACTTAGCATTACCAAGCAATTTCCGCAAACATCCCTTTACCGACCCGACCATCCTTTGAAAAAAAGCCACCCCACCAAGGTGCTCTTTCTAAATTAAATTGCCATTTCAAACAATTACTTTCCATGTACGTTTGTACTCTTTACTTTTGTACAATGCATTCAGAGCCTTCTGTGTCGCCTTAAACGTTTTAGCATTGTCGGAAACTATGAGAGTAGGTGCACCTCTCCTTGAAGTGAACCTTCGCAAACAATTCAAGAAACATGAAGCACTTAGATTCCTCACTAAGTCAAGATGAACAGCCCTTGTTACACAGCACGTGAACAATGCGATATAAACCTTTACCATCTCACTACCTTGTTTAGCATACAATGGTCCAGCAAAATCAACCCCGACTTTATAGAAAGGTTCTCTAGCTTCCTGTTCTAGATCTGCCTTACAAGTTTCGCTTTGCACTTTAAGATTCCATCTCGTTCCACTAATCCCATTTGTCGAACTAACTGCTGATAATCACTTCTTGACCTCAAAGTTTGCTGAGCAGTTTTTATCCAAGTACTCTCTGCTATAGCAATCTCATCTACAGACAATCTACTTAATTCCATTGCATTACCTTTTATTCTAGCCTTCAGATTCTTGATAAACCTCATCACCCATGCAGTCACCTTAACAAGCTTATCAAATTTGCTATATGCATTGGCATCAATCACAATCTCTATACTAGGAAGCTCAACTACATGAACTTCCATCACAACTGTTTTCTTAACTTCTATCAAACTCTCATCTGTACTACTAATCTCATGTGTAACTGGCCAATGTTCCTTTGGGCCAGCTAACCACTCTGGTCCCTTCCACCACAGTTCACTTTCCTTCACCTGAGATGCAGATACACCTCTTGAACCTAGGTCAGCAGGATTCTCTTCTCCTGGACAATGAGCCCAACTCTCTTTCTTACTCAATTTCAAAAACGTTCACCCTGTGTCGTACAAACTGTTTCTTGTACTGGCTCTTGTTCTGACGGTCTCAATCTTTTAAACAATTCATTGCTTAGTAACCCTGAATCAAGTTGTGTCGTGTTAGTTGGTGACTTTAATATTCCTTTGATCTAGTGGTCAGACAACAGTTCAACTCCTATATTAACCATTGAACTATAAGTAAACTGGAACGCTAACGCAGGGGGGGGAATTGAAGCCAACTTAATTCAGTTTTTCTGAGTTTTGAGTTGAAATACTTAACGCCGAACATTGGGCTGTATATGAAATTGAAGCGATTAAAAAGTTATATTTGGTATAAAAACTTCAAGACTTTAGGTAAAAGGGAATTTTACAAAATTGCGGTTGTTTTTGTATTTTTTAAGTATTTCCATTTCGCCTAAAGTCTTGAAGTTTTTATATCAAATATAACTTTTTAATAACTTCAATTTCATATACAGCCCAACTAGCTTGGCTTCAACGAATCATAGGACTTGATCATAGGAGTTAGCGTTCCAGTTTACTTAGAGTTCACTGGTATTAACTCTGGTGGATGCGCAAATGGTGATGCAACAATTCATAGAGGGTCCAACTCACTGTGCTGGTAATAAGCTTGATTTTCTATTTTGTAATCGTGCCAAGATAATATCAGATGTACTAACATCTTCCTCTGATGAACACAACTTCCCTACCGATCATTACATTATTGAATTTAGTATATGTTCGAAGTTCACAAGAGCGAAACCTGTGCGTCGTGTTGTTTATGACTACAGCGTATCGTCCCTCTCTGGAACTGTGTGTGTAAAACAGCTTCACCTGCTGACCTTCGGAGTATATCTATGTTTGAAATATTTTTGTCAAGAACGTACCTAAATTTATTGAAATCTTTTTATGATGTAGAAATGAACTGTACCTGGTCATTACATCAAACTTGTTCATGTCATAGACTTAGGCATTAGTATTGGGAAAAAATATATGCACATTGTTTTATCATTATTCTCATTATCTCGAATGCTCTTACATTCTTAGTTGAGTTTTTATTGGGTCTTTCAATATCTTATTATATTATTTGAGCGTTTTAAAGTTGTAAGCTCTATGTTTAAGCGATTACGACTTACGGCTTGAATTAGTGCAGCTCAACAAGCAATTGGCATATGTTTGTTTCGTTTTTGTTTTTCTTGTGGGTTTTTTTGGGTTTTTCTACGAGTGTTATTATCGTGTATATATATTTTAAGTACTGTTACGTATTTTAGTATCTATATGGTTTTAGTATCTTACCGTTTGGGCTTTGTCCAATAAATCAATTAAATAATTAGTTGTATTATTGTTAATTTGTAAACAAAACAAAAGTTCAGAGGCGTTTGAAGGGGGCTAAATCGGCCGCATAGCGTTGTAAACAAACACAATTTACTTCTCTAAAGAGATCGTAAAACGCTGAATCGAACGGTGGTAGTTCAAAATAACATTCTAATAAGAAACATGGCGCGAATACATCAAAACACGAAAATACATCAAAACACGATCTTTCAAAAAGAAGCCACAACAATACGTTTTTGCTGTGTTACAGGCAGGCAACAACCACATATGTTTAGATTACATACGAATCATTACTACACGCCCGGTTGCCACCCGTGTAATACAGTATATTGCTGTTGAGCCAGTCCAGTTTTGGCCTGTAAATGGTTCAAATACAGCATGTTGTCGCAAACACGTAGTTTTACTACAACACATAGACATTCGAAATCGGTTAATATTCAAAATAAAACGCAATCATTCACGAACATATATAAGCCTTTGGGTAACAACTCGTCCTAATATATCCATCTTTATTTTGAAACTCGCCTCCATACAGGTATTTTAACAAGTGTAATAGTTATGGCATGTGTTATGTTCTCACGTATATAGTTTAATACCAAATCACTAAATACTTTACATCTATATATACAGACTATAACACGTGATATCAGTCACGTGATAGATTACGTAACATCCTTTCTCTAATAAATGAGACATTACATATACTATTAACATACTAACTGACATACTAAAGTTAAACCACTACTGTTCTTAACTTATGACTATGTAATACTAAGTGTTCTTTTTTTTTTTCATTCTTATTTTTAAATCCAAGTTCAAAAGTTCTAAGTAAGTTCAATGTTGTTAAAGCTCAAAGTTCAAAACTCAAGGATAATCAGTTTGTTCATTCCATAAGATCATCATTTCACAACGTAGTCCTGGAGGTAGAGTGGTTTTCTTCTTGCACGCTTTGGCCTCCTGTTGGTTCCCTTGGAACTCCATGTTCATCATCATTGTTGGTCGTTGTCTCAGGCGCTGTGTGTTGATCCTCATTATTGTTCGTAGTTGACACATCATTCTCTACTCCTATCGCTGCTGGTGTTTCCGGTTGAATTTCGATAATAGATTTTCTACTATTATTCGGTTCCGTCTGAGCGGGTTGTTCGTTCTCTTAATATCTACTCTATTTCGTCGGAAACTTCCCTATCGGTTTCCACTTCGTATGACCGTTCGTCATATCTTCTTTTAACTGTTGCTCGATCCATGATTTCTGTCCCAGTCTAAATGGTCGCATTCGTACAATATCGTCTTCTTCGCACGGCTGTAGATCCTTCGCCCCTTTGTTGTAGTAATCTGCCTGTTTGTCGTTTAATTTCTTCCTTTGATTCATGACCTTTCCATGTGGAACTCTTTCTGGCTTGAGCAATTCGGTTGTGATCGGTAGAAGGGTTTTGCATCGCCTCCCAAGTAATCTCTGGGCTGGGCTGGATTCCATTCCTTCGGTGGGGTGTTTCTCTGTGCCAGGATAGCCAGGTATGGATCATTTCCTGTGTCGACTGCCTTTCGTATAAGTTTCTTCGCAGTGTTCACGGCTGACTCGGCCTTTCCATTTGCCTGCTGATGACCAGGGCTGCTTACACGATGCTCCCCAGAGTTTTGCAAAGTTGCCAAACTTCTCGGAAATGAACTGACTGCCATTGTCACTGATCAGAACATCAGGAACTCCATTTCGAGCAAAATGGCCCTTTATCTTCCGGATGCATGTGCTTGCTTTGATGTCTTCAAGGCGGTTGATTTAAAATTGGAGTAATAGTCTACCAATACGAGATAGTTCTTGTCATAAAGAGTAAAAATGTCAGCTCCTAGCTTCTCCCAAGGTCGCTCTGTTATCTCGTGACTCATCAATGTCTCCTTCTGTTGTGCAGTCTCATATCTTCGACACGTCTCGCACTGGCCAATAAATTCCTTCATCTCTGCACTCATCCCTGGCCAAAACATACATTCGCGTGCTCTTCTAAGACAACCATTCACACCAATGTGGGATTGGTGTACATCAACTTCATTTGCCGTCGTGTTCCTTTAGGGATGACCAATCGTTCCCCCCTGAAGACGAGACCATCATATACGCTAAGTTCATCTCTGTAGCTGAAATACGAATGTATTGTAGATGGTAGGTCTTTCTTTTCTTCAGGCCACTCCATCTGTATAACTCTTTTCAGATTTTGTAAGATCTCGTCTTTTTCTATATCGATTTTGATCTGCTCTTGTCTTTCTTTTGGAAGGGGAATGGCTTTGAGTGCGTTGATTCTTTCAAATTCTCCTTGTGTGTTGTCGCTGTTACTTAGGAAGGCTCTGCTTAATGTATCTGCCAGGTACATCTGGGATCCAGGTTTATATAAAATGGTTACGTCATATTTCTGTATGCTCAATAGCATACCCTGAATACGTTTGGGTGCATTGTGGAGCGGTTTCTGCACAATGGCTTCCAATGGCTTGTGGTCATTCTCTATAGTTACTCTTCTCCCATAAGCATACTGGTCGAACTTGTGGAGCGCAAACACTACTGATAACATTTCCTTTTCAATTTGCGCATATCTGGTTTCGGCATCTGTAAGAGCGCGACTTGCGAACGCGACGGGTTGTCCTTTCTGTAAAAGGGCTGCTCCCAAGCCTTTTTCGCTAGCATCGCACTGGATGGTCAATTCTTCTTCTGGATTGTAATATTTAAGCACCGGTGTTGTGGTCACCATACTCTTGATCTTCTCAAAGGCGGTGTCGTGTTCATGCATCCACATCCATTCTGCCTCTTTCTGTGTAAGCTGTCGTAGGGGCTCTGTCACGGCTGATAAACGTGGCATGAACTTTGCCAAATAATTGACAAATCCACATATCCTTCGTACATCCTTCACATCTTTAGGCTTGGGCATGTTGACAATGGCTTCGATCTTTTCTGGGTCTGGTTTTAACCCTTCTGATGTGACGAGATGACCCATGAATGGTATCTCTGTGCAACACAGCTCCAACTTTCCTTTGTTGAGCTTGACTCCCTTCTCTCTGCATTTCATCAGAAAATTTGTCAAGTTTCTGTTGTGATCAGTTGTTGCTTCTTCACTGGTGTTGCCAACCCCATATACCACCATGTCGTCATGGATAATGATTACTCCTTCTAGTCGTTCCAACGCTTGGAGAATTCTTTTCTGGAAGATCTCTGATGCGACGCTAATCCCAAATGGCAGTCGTTTCCATCGATATCTCCCAAACGGTGTATTAAATGTTGTCAGCTTGCTAGAATCTTCGTCCAACACGACGTGCCAATAACCATTTCGAGCGTCGACCTTCGTGAAAACCTTGGCTTTGCTATGTCTGGCATTACGTCTTCGATGACCGGTATTCTCACGTTTAAGGGCTTTATTGAGCTGTTTGGGATCGATACAGATGCGTAGATCACCAGATGACTTTGTTGCAACAACCATATTGCTGACCCAGTCTGTGGGCTCGTCGACTATCTGTATAACCTCAAGTTCCGTTAGTCGTGTTAATTCTTCTCTTAACTTCGCTTTCAGAGCTAGTGGCACCCGTCTTGATGGCGCTGTCGTCGCGGGTATTGTCGGATCTACTTCGAGATGTTGCTCTCCTTCTAACGTACCCAATTCTCCGTCAAATACATCCGAAAATTCTTCAACTATTTGTGTTGCTGTTTTGGTTTTCGTTGACTGTTGTTTTGTTGCGTGTTCGTTTTCAGTTGCTACTTGATCTATTTGCTCCAAATTCTCATTATGTATTTCGACAATTCCCATGTGTTGTATTGCTTTAGCTCCAAGTAGTGGTGTTAAATTTTCTTGTACCGCCATGAATTCTACAGAATACTTCTTGTCATTTTTCGGATTTCTTATTGTAAGGCGGCAAGTTCCTTTTGGCTTCAATTCAGTCTTGTTCCACATCTGTAGAGTGCGATCGGTCGGTTTGATTTTTTCGCCCGTTAAATACTTGATTGGTAATACGTTTACTGTCGCCCCGCAATCTACATGGAATCTAATAGATTTTCCTCTTACAAGCATTTTAGCGTATACTTCTCTAGACTGTTGTTGACCAATCGAGCTTATCTTGTCTGGTTTTACAGTCACGCTATCGATGTATTCAGAATCAGAGCTCGAGTCGGGTTCTTTAACTTGGTTCGTATTGTCTCTTTTGCTTTGCCTGCACTGCCTTGCGAAATGATTCCTCTTCCCACACGAGTTACACCTCTCGCCCCAAGCTGGGCAGGATTCTCGACCAAATTTATGCTTTAATCCGCAATATCCACACGCTTTGTATTGTGTTGGTTCTTGTTTGAATTCATTATACTTTGCTTTGTTTCGTGCTCCGCCCTCCTTTGTCTTCGTTCTGGTTGATTTCACTTTGTTTATGTCGTCTCGTCTGCCTTGATCGTTTATCTGTCTAATTTGCGAATTAGATGCTTCAAAACTTCGGCATATTTCGATACTCTGCTGTTGAATGCTGTAGCAGTCGTTTTCGCGTGTTAGCATCGGTGACTCCCAGAACAATTCTATCGCGAATAAGCGAATCTTGCAAACAATCACAGAAACCACACGTTTGTGCCAGTGTTCTTAATTTGGCCACGTATTCGTCAATAGTTTCCCCATCGTGCTGAACGCGGCTGTTGAAGATGTATCTTTCATAGGTTTCATTCATTTCGCCGATTGCATACTTGCCGAATTCGTCAATGATCTTTGTCAACTTTCGCTTGTTCTCCGGTGCCAAATCAAAACTGTTGTAGATTTTGACGGCCTCTTGTCCTATGCAGTATAGAAATAAAGCCACTCGATATTCTTCAGTCTGATTGTTTAGCTGTGCTACAATTGTATAGTTCTCCCAGCGTTGTTTGTATGCTTTCCAATTCTCCGCTTTATTTCTTGACTTCAAATCTAATCCTATTGGCGGTTGTATTCCATGTATAATTTGGGAGTTTGAGGCTTGTTCAGCTCCCGCATTTGCCAATGGGTTCGTTGCCTCGTCTGGGATGTCTTCCATCCTATCTTGAAGTTTGAATGTCGTTATATATATTTCATACCATGTTATGTTCTCACGTATATAGTTTAATACCAAATCACTAAATACTTTACATCTATATATACAGACTATAACACGTGATATCAGTCACGTGATAGATTACGTAACACCATGTTTCTCATTAGCATGTCACTTATGACAATAAGAAAAGGAGAAATTTGCACATGTTAATTAGATAGTGAACCAATTAAAATACAACCATTATGTCCAGTACTGCTTTTAAGGTGGCTCGATACAGTTTTCGAAAATTCAGGTGTCCAACACTTTGAAATTTTTAAACTCCGTATTTTTAGGTTTTATTCACCAGGTATCGGGGTTTTCATATATTTTGATCTTTCTACTTTCAAATTATGTTAGTTTTAGTAACACATAGTTCGTTGCTATGCAACATACGCGTACGAAATTCAGTCCAAAATAGCCTATCGCCTCGTGTAGTTGGAAAAGAAGCATGGTTACCCAAAAATTTTTTTCGTGCATTATTTTACTTGCAAGACAGACTAACAATAAGCAAAATATAAAACATTTCTGTGATGCCATTTTTTTGAAAAAGGCAAAAATGTCGTTTTCTTCAATAAAAATTTTTTGGCATTACAGAATTTTTTATTTTTGGTATAATGAAAGATTTTCGCGCTGCAATACAGCATGCAAAATTTGAACGTAGGTCACCGCACAAAATAATGATTTATAGCGTATTGTTTTTCAAAAATGGAATTTTTTAATGACGTCAGCAATTGACATGAAAACAGTATAACACGCGTAATGACGCGAGATGGCGCGAGCAACTGCCCACGTCAGGTCATTTTGGAAGTTCATCGTTAATACTCCCGCGCGCACAAATGATCACGCGGGTTTGTACATATAGTATGAAGTTTTGTTTTCGCGATTCTTGAATAAGGTTTTTGTGATTACTATATCGAGCCACCTTAAATGGAATCCTATCCATTGAAATGTCGTTATAAAAACCTTCCAATTTCGGTACATAAATAGACAAATTTCGGAAGGCAACCACTCTAACCTTCTAAGTGAACATACTCCGATGACATTTAGTGTGGTTTCCTGCTTGTAACCAAAACAACTTTTGGACAGTGGTCTAGTAATAACATCGACAAGTGAGTGTTTGCAAAACGTTATGTGCAAGCGTAATCGACATTTAAATCGCCCAGCAAAATAATTTATTTATTCAAAAGATAAACGTTCTGAATATTCTTTCCTAATTTCTTATCCTCATCCACTTTATAAAATGGCGGGCGATATATACCAGTGACGAAAAGGGGACGTTTAAAGTGAATTTTTGACATAGACTATTATTCCTCCACCGACTTTCCCAATTCTGTCTTTCCGATAGATATTGTAACCAGAGATAGCACAAAACGAATCAGGAACTTATCAGGGATGCCAGAGAGAGGGGAGAGGGGGACAAGCACCCCTACTGCCCTTTCCTAAGATGGAAAGGGAGGGGGAAAGTGCCCTTTTAATATAAGTAAAACAACTTCGCTAGATGATGAGTTCATATTGGGAAAGACAATTTTCCATTGTTTTCATTCTGTACTCTTTTATGTGTCTATTTGTACTTAGAAATATTAGGATCAATTTGAAAATCATCAATGATTGAAAACAATTTCTTAGTCTTGCCATTTTTCCTGCTCTTTGCATTGCCCCCACCTCCCTGCCCTACCATTCCTCCGGTGTCGCTGATGATAATTTCCAGTTCGTGTTTTTTTACTTATACCATTGTTATGCATAGATGTTATCATAAAAATTTCATGGCTTGTATGAAGTCTTTAAAAGGGGGAAATTTAAGGTTGCTCCACAAGCAGTTGGTATAATTATAACAGTTTTCTATCTTATTGTTTAGTTGCTTCATTGGGACCAATTGCCTCGTCAATTATCTGCTTCTTTACTATATGGTTTAGAAGCAAATCACAGAACACTCTTCTTACGGCATCTTTTCTATTTTTGTGTGCTGCTGTTTATCAAGTTATATTAGCAAGTGAAAGCCCAACACCTTGGTTGGACAAATCTGATGCTGGAGCAATAATTGCTGTGAGTATGTACCCTTTATGTTAAAGGCCATAGCTATTACTAAATCATTACCAAATATATGACTGTACAATCTTTGCCAAAAACTATTGGAAGCATACCTTAATTTCACACCATTTAAATTAATAGGTTGTCAGCCCCCGCCCCTTTAATGTTGGTCACTTCTGTATAACAAGCGTTTACTCTTAAAAGTTAAATTACGCCACCCCGCATCACGTGTCTAATGACGCGCCCATTGCTTTACACAAATTTTAGTTGGGGTGAAAAGCAGAACTTCCATTGTTATTAAGACATCTTTCAAATGTTCAACAAAATGCCATGCTTGAAAAGGTTATGATGGGTTCACATGCTTGCAAAGAGGTGAGAATTTCTCGTTCGATCATTTGCATGATATTAGCATAATATGTCCACATCTGACGCCCCTAAAGGAATCCTGGGTACAAAGCTGGAACCGCTTGAACCTTCTATGGCTTCACGCAATATGCATCTTAAACACTAGCCTGTAAAAGAACATCCTCATTCTCATGTAAAAGAAAAGTTTGCCTATTTCGCAAACATGTATCTGTTAAGAGATCTTTTATTTAACACGAGGTAGCGAGTACTTTTACAACAAGGTAAGAATTAACAATTATTTACCGAAGTCGAGGTGATTATTCACCGATAATTACCGAAACAGTAGTAAAATATGCATAAAGTTAAATACAACAACATGCGCTTCCGTTATGAATATAATTTAATCCTTTTTAAATACGTAATGTATACAAAATAATCGGGAAGTTCGTTATTAAAACAACAAAGTCTATCGCCGAATAGCGCTGAAAATGCTTAAAATTTACAAGAAAGATCATGCAGAATATAAATCAAACAGTTTAAAACGTTAGTAGTGTACCGTTCGACCCCCTTTTTTGAGGGGGAGCAGAGGCGGAGCTAGCCTGCTCGCAGATGTTGTTAAAAACAAACGTCTGCTGAACCGAGCGCCAGAACGAATTCTGCTATTTCACAACGTCTATTTTGATCATCCAATCAGAATCTCTGATATAAAAGCGCGATTCTTGTGAAAATGCATAAATTAATTATAACAATTTGCTCACAGCTTCGTTGAACTCCATATTGAATTTAAAATTATGCTAATTATACCGCAAAACGTCACTTTCCAGAATTTGGAAGGTAAATTCCGATTGGTTGAGGGAAAAATAGCAGAATTCGTTCTGGCGCTCGGTTCAGCAGACGTTTGTTTTTAACAACGTCTGCGAGCAGGCTAAGGGGGAACAAGGGGGAGTACATCATTAAAAATTCAAACATCATTGGCATAATATGGTACATTAGCATATGGTACGTTAGCATATGGGGAGAGAGCACGAACATTGGCATATGAGAGTGTGCAGCATCATTAACATAATATAGGGAGGAGATTTATAGACTCCTTCAATCTCGTATCTAGTGAAGTATTTCTTTCTGAGTCGACCAATACTAATAAGTTTACAAAGTTTCAAGCATATATTTAGTAAAGTATATACAAGCGAGATTTACAGACATTGTCGTTTTGGCGTTAGAAACATAATATTTTGATGCATTTGTTGCTAATGTAAACTAAAGACACAATACCTTAACTCATTAAGGGATTAAGTCAAAAGGCTTGTTTGGGCGAAACAATCTTTAAGCTGAACCATCACAATAGCTAAGCGTCCGTATAAAGTTCTCAAGCATCATGATCCAAACACAGTCCGTTTCGACAACGAGTAAATATATTCTCGTATCTAATATCACCTTATACGAAGCGGCTTAGACAACTAATATAGCGACGCTTAACCTAGTAAAATATTATTGCCTTATGCGAAGTAATAACAAGCAGAAATATAGTTTTCTAAAACGAGAAGATCTTAAAGTAATCGGCATAGCTAAGGTCTTATAGAGAAATACAAGTATATGTTTGCCAAGCGAATGTATAAACATAGTTCTTAAAGGATTTAAACCTTACAAAGTTTCAGCGTTTTAGATGTAGCAGAGGATGAAAAGCAGTGATTTTTAAGCTGTGACTGTGACTGTGACTGTGGCTGTGACTGTGACTGTGACCATGTGTGTCTGTGACTGTGACTGTGACTGTGACTGTGACTGTGACTGTGACTGTGACTGTGACTGTGACTGTGACTGTGACTGTGACTGTGACTGTGACTGTGATGACATTGAATCCTAAATTGAATAATTGAATATCGAGAGAGGTTAGCTTCATATCGAGCGAGCCAACCTCCATATCGAGCGAGCTTAGCTTCGAGCCGAGCTCTAAGATGTAAGGATAGGCCCGAGCTGAACTCTAAGATGTAAGGATAGGCCCGAGCCGAGCTCTAAGATGTAATGATAGCTCCGAACCGCGCTCTAAGATGTAAGGATAGGATCTTCCTTATCTTTATCTTCCTTATCTTTATCTTCCTTATCTTTATATTCCTTATCTTTATCTTCCTTATTTTTATCTTCCTTATTTTTGTCTTCCTTATCTTTATCTTCCTTATCTTTATTCTCTTATTTTCCTTATCTTCCTTATATTTATCTTCCTTATCTTCCTTATCTTTATCTTCCTTATCTTCCTTGTCTTTATCTTCCTTATTTTTATCTTCCTTATTTTTATCTTCCTTATCTTTATCTTCCGTACATTCCTTATCTTTATCTTCCATATCTTTATTTTCCTTATTTTTATCTTCCTTATTTTTATCTTCCTTATTTTTATCTTCCTTATTTTTATCTTCCTTATCTTCATCTTCCTTATCTTCCTTATATTTATCTTCCTTATAAATCTTCCTTATCTTTATCTTCCTTATCTTCCTTATCTTCCTTATCAATATGTTCCTTATCTTTATCCTCCATATCTTTATCTTCCTGGTCTATGACTATAGTCTATGACTATAGACTATAGTCATAATCTATAGTGCATGACTATGACTATAGTCTATTGCTTAAATTGTTCCTACAATGTTTATACTCATTAAAATAATAGATTGAGTTATGGGTGACCGCTTTCTTTTTGAGGAAATCCCTGCGGTGACTAATTTACTTAATTTCCGTAGTTATCCAGGGGTTGTAAGTGCTTCTAACTTTGCTTTGTCTTAGATGTGCACGCTTATTAGCTAAAGAGAGAAATATTGTTTCCCATACATTCCAAGTCTCATTTGGGTCATCATGATGATAAACATTATTACCAGCAAAGGCTTGTTTCAAATCACTTTGAAATTCTCGACTACTAAAATTTTTAAATTGCTTTTTTCATGAGTGTAACATGTTCGTAGCTGAGGCTTCTCCCATTATTATACATAGTGACCAGTTTATCAGCGATATCCTGGTTCTCTATTGTCTCATACTCCAGTTCAAGATTCTCTAGAGTGTAGCCTTCTACAGACTCACCGCTTTGAGCTACCATAATTCTACTAGCCTTTGGTAGAGTTATTATGTATCTAGAGTTATTAGAGTTATTGTCAATAATTTACTGTTAAGTATGCCTAGACGCGTCGGCGCAGTGATTGCTGGAAAGGGCTAGAGAACAAAATACTAGTTTATTGATTAAACACGTGACATTGACATTGAGCTCTCTACGAGACGGTTCTAACAACGAATCTCACGTAAATATTTACTCCTTATATGCGCTGTAGATTACTTCTTAGCAACTTAGATTTAACAAGGTTGCTATGGAGGACTGACATCATGCATATCAGGTATACCTGCGTGATTTTTGTAACTTTTAGGGACGATATAACCAAGTGATAGATGATTTTTGAGCAACGATTCTCACTTCCGTTATAAAGTAAGCATTAAGATATCAAGTTATTTTACTGTTTCGTGGTGAGAACCGTTCAAAATAGACCATTATTTCCTATATATTTTAACTATACTAAAATAGTTTTACTATAACATTATTTTTTTAAACATTGTGTTATATAAATTAGCAAATATAAAATGTATTTGCTTAAAAACCCGAGAAAAAGCTATATTTAATAGTGAGAACCGTGTATGAGCCGAGTGAGCTTCGTTCACTAAATTGTTTGCTGACAGACAAGCATATGATTATCGCTAATTTTCTTATCCTGTCAGCATATTATTGTTTGTTAATGCTCGGCATTCTTAAAAATAAGCTTCGCAAAGCAAGGACCACAAGGTTCGATCTCTTTTTGCTCATATTTTGGTATTTGACGATGTAATTTGAACATACGCCATCTGACATCGATCATTTCAGTGTTGACCCGATCCACACTTGCCCCACTCACTAAGGCGAGAGGGGCGTCAATAGTCTCAAAAACGGCGTATCCTTCTCTAGCACAATAACTTTTTTCATGAAGTTCCACATTTTGTGCAAGCAATTGTAATCCATCTCTTATAAACGTGTCCTAAATGTGATTAAGTTTACAGTTTATGGCGCAGTTTTACGCACAAGTAAGAATACTATAAGAAATGCCTATCCTCCCCGAAAAATGACCTACATAAAGACCACACAAGCTCCTCTGAAAGGAAAAAATACCTGTTCTTAGTTTCTAAAGTAGATAACATTGCTAGATACTTTTGTAGGATAAAGTTTCTAAAACATTGCTAGGTACTTTTGTAGATTTGTCAATAATTTACTGTTAAGTATGCCTAGACGCGTCTGCGCAGCGATTGCTGGAAAGGGCTAGAGAACAAAATACTAGTTTATTGATTAAACACGTGACATTGACATTGAGCTCTCTACGAGACGGTTCTCACAACGAACCTCACGTAAATATTTACTCCTTATATGCGCTGTAGATTACTTCTTAGCAACTTAGATTTAACAAGGTTGCTATGGAGGACTGACATCATGCATATCAGGTATACCTGCGTGATTTTTGTAACTTTTAGGGACGATATAACCAAGTGATAGATGATTTTTGAGCAACGATTCTCACTTCCGTTATAAAGTAAGCATTAAGATATCAAGTTATTTTACTGTTTCGTGGTGAGAACCGTTCAAAATAGACCATTATTTCCTATATATTTTAACTATACTAAAATAGTTTTACAATAACATTATTTTTTTAAACATTGTGTTATATAAATTAGCAAATATAAAATGTATGTGCTTAAAAACCCGAGAAAAAGCTATATTTAATAGTGAGAACCGTGTATGAGCCGAGTGAGCTTCGTTCACTAAATTGTTTGCTGACAGACAAGCATATGATTATCGCTAATTTTCTTATCCTGTCAGCATATTATTGTTTGTTAATGCTCGGCATTCTTAAAAATAAGCTTCGCAAAGCAAGGACCACAAGGTTCGATCTCTTTTTGCTCATATTTTGGTATTTGACGATGTAATTTGAACATACGCCATCTGACATCGATCATTTCAGTGTTGACCCTATCCACACTTGCCCCACTCACTAAGGCGAGAGGGGCGTCAATAATCGCAAAAACGGCGTATCCTTCTCTAGCACAATAACTTTTTTCATGAAGTTCCACATTTTGCGCAAACAATTGTAATCCATCTCTTATAAATGTGTCCTAAATGTGATTAAGTTTACAGTTTATAGCGCAGCTTTACTCACAAGTAAAAATACTATAAGAAATGCCTATCCACCCCGAAAAATGACCTACATAAAGACCACACTAGCTCCTCTGAAAGGAAAAAATACCTGTTCTTAGTTTCTAAAGTAATAAATATACTTTTTAAGTGAAATAATCATACTAAGAAAATCATTTGACATCACTATGTATATAAGTGTGCAAACCTCAGACAATCTTTGCCAGAAACTATGGGACAGATATTGAAATTCCATCAAGCATCTTATGTTCAGTTACCCCCGCGCCCCCCGTTCAATGTTGGTATCACAAAAAAGTAATACATCGCAAACGAGACATCTCCTGACATGAGCGCAACATTGAAACGGGCGGGAGGAGGGAGGGGGGAGTGATTACGTTAAAAATGTTATAATAACTATATTTCTTCATTGAAGCTATATTGTCCCAAAGTATTATGGCAAAGATTGTAGATGTTTTCAAGGTTCTATTGAATCGTTGGACAACAGCAGCCTTTTTATCAGATAGAGTGGAGAAGTATTTTATATTATGTTTTCCCAGCAACGATTTGAATCCAACATTGTAAAACTCTTTGCCTCATCAAACTAAGCCATTTTTGGATACTCACCAATCCAATCTTTGAATTGTTTTAATAATTCTGTCACAGCTTTGGTCAACATGTTTGTGTCCTTTCTGTAAACAGGTATTCCTACCTGTGGCGAAGGCATACCTACTTAAGATTTCAACAGAAGTTAATATCCAATAGTATCCCTTATTTTGTCTTTTTGTATTTGCCCATATCAACAAGATCCATTTGTATTTACTCACCAAGATAGTCAACACGTGTTGTTCTAAATGGATGTCTTCTAACAATGTTCCTATAGCGAGGATAAGTGCCTTGTGACGTTAGCCACTCCTTCACCTGCATCCTACTGATATTTAAACCATCCTCTTGTGCTCTTTGATAGAGTCTTTCTGCTGACTGATAACCTGTTGCTGGATTATAGTAAATATCTCTTAGCCCTTGTTCTAGCTCAATGTCTGCAGCCATAAATTTCCTGATGTACAATTCGATTAGTATCTGTCCCACATCTACTGGGTTCGAATTCTGGTCGGTGACGGTGAACTCCAACTGATTAATAACACCCTTATTTATTTCCACCCGACTCTCAACATCAAAGTATTACTGAACGCTGCCGAATAATGATTGTGTGGTAGTGATTGGTAGTGACACGATGGTATCATCCTTTTTTCCCATCTCATCTATGTCACTATCGGTGTTAACTATATTGCAATGTACCTTAAAATACCTCAAGCCATTATTTACATTCACCCTATGATCACTTCACCCTATGTGTTAAAGTCGAAAAAACCATTGTCAAAACCTAGTATAGACATAAGATGATCGTCTATGGATAGTGAATAAGTTATCTATGGTGATTATGCATTTTCCATCAATTGGGGATTTTCTTAGTATTATATCTTTTGATTTAAGAATAACTGCAATATCCTGAAAGGTGTAATAGCTTGAAGGGAGAGTTGTTGTTGTACTCAACTTACCTATAAGTTGTTATAAAGTATACACCTTTACGAATGTTTTCATACTCCCAAAATATAGTTGCCTTTTTTACAAATATATTGCTGTATGATGTTGTTACGATTGGCTCCTGGAGATTGATGATCTGGTGGCCATTGCTATTAATTAGAACTGTAAATTTGCACATTCTTATAACTACAGTATGTTATAATGACTGAGGATGTCTTAAGAAGTCACTTCGGTAAGAACTATGATAAAGCGATTAGAACTAGTAGGTTAGCAGAGGCGGAGCTAAAAGCGATTTTCTTAAACAATATCCAAATGCTGATGTGACTAAGTTTGAAATTCAACCTAATATGAAAGAGGACGGTACCCTAGATAATGTGGACATTCGTTTTAAAGCCAATGACACCGACTCTTATATTAATGTTAAATCAAACATATTCATAAATAATAAAGAATGGAAAAAGTATTTGAACCAACAATATGGCTCACTGGAGGAAATGTTCAAAGTATCCCAAAGTCTGAACATAACTACATTAGTTCATATCCCAAAGTACAAACAACTAACCTGCACAATTTCAAGTTAAACGTAAATCAAAATAGCTACTTCATGAGCAATCTTCCAAAGATTGAAGTCAATATTGGTTTTAGCCAATTTGATATTAATAAACTCTATTTCGCAGCTACCTGTGGAGCATACGTTAGCACATACCTCTCAGGTATAAGCATGCAGCATCTTAGACTCAGACGATGTTCCTTGTGTCACAAGCAGCATTATGAACTTTCACGTCTATTTTTGGATCAAACGGTTTGTCACGTATCCAGATTTACTAAAGCCATACCTTGATAAGTTAGAAGCAGTAAAAAATATAGGATTCCAAAAAAGGTACATGGAAATTAGTCCATGACCATGGAAACAGAGCATCATTAGGACTATATAAACGAGAATTGCTGGCGCATCATAAGAAACGTGTCAGAGATGTTCGAGAATTTGATTAGTAAAAGCGATTTTACACGTTTTATATTGAACAAGAGCTCTTGTTTGACAGATACAGGTATTAAGCTATTACAGCAGAGTTGTAACTTACGTATATTCTGTGTTAGGTGCACAAGCGCGCACTAGATGGCGGATTGTTGGTCAAGGGGAAAAGTCATTACAAACACAATATTTCTTCCAAAAAATTGTGGACGACACAATTATACAGACGAATACTACAGTAACACTCTCAAATATGCGAATAGCAATTCAGGATACAAACCTAATTCTAAATGTTGCTATTACACCTGGAGTAATTCTAGTCCCAAGCTCAATGATTATTAATAAGGAAAAGATAGTCGGATATTAACTACTTACTAACTGAGCGTGAGGTCTGTACGGTAAAATATCAAGCTGAGGTCTTGCTGTATTGACCGAGCGATAGCGAGGTCAATACAGCAAGACCGAGGCTTGATATTTTACCGTACAGACCGAACAGTCGAAGTTAGTAAGTTGTTTATTATATGGCATTTCAGACAACAAAAAAAAATTCATTTTGCCAAAAATTGGTCACGCGAGGGCAAAGTACAAAGTCCGAAACTCAAAGCCGGTCATTTTCAAATGTCAAAATAATTTCAATGATACAAATTTGTCTTAGTTTTTTACAAATTTATCTAATATTAGCTTAGTAAAACTACTCTACAGTACCATTTATAGAATAAAATATAAAATTAATAGAAAATATAGTGATATTGAGCAAACGAATCAAAGACAAAAACAACATTGCATGTTCGAAAAAACAAAAATATTCTTGACTGTTTTAGTTAAAAACATCGTAAAATGTACCTTAATATTTCGACTTGAGCCAACAAAACTTCATTTTATCCCTTGTAGTTATCCCTTTTCCGTATTTCCGTTTATTTTTCATTGTTGCTGCCGAAGGCAGCACACTATTCTTGACATGGCAATGTTTCTCCAGAGTTCACTCGACCCAGTCTTTTGCGCCGATCTATGTATTGTCAAGATCTGGATCTTGTGTCTGTCAGTTGTCGTAATTCCGGGCAGAAAGTCAAGCTCAAAGAGTATTAAAATGGGGGGAGAGGGCGAGAAAATATTGTATTGCGCGCGCATGTTTTGTTCCATATGCTCTGCAAGTTCACAACTCATGTTTTACAAGCTTTTTACAAGCTTTCTGGAATGACTAGATGCAAAATATACAAACATTTCCCGAAGAAACACAGGTAAGTATGGCTTTATTTCTTTCTGCCGATATTCATCAAGGTGATGAACTGTTTAGTGATCATTCTAGAGGAAAGCAATGTGCTTTTATGAGTTGATCGGCGCTTCTTTCAGCACGAAATATTCCATTGTCCGCGTGATCTAAAACAACATTTAGTAATGTCTTAATACAAGGAGACAAAATGTATTTAAAAGCTCTGAGTAATGGCTTATTAGTCCTAGACCCTGGTGTAGAATATTTGTCTATAGATATTAACTTACCAACAATAGTTAGTGTTTATAATTCATGTACGATGACAAATAATATTAATCTACCTGCGGACGTTAATTAATTCATGTACGATGACAATTCCATCCCAATGATGTAATATATCCATATTTTTTGTAAGTTTGTCACAACCCTTTTTTTCAAGAAAATATACCATAATTTATCAACCAAATTTGGTTTTCATTTTCTGCCTCAACAGGCGGATCAATGTTACTTTGTGTCACCAATGGCCCTGCCACAATGGGCTGATCAATAATATTTTGTGCCTCAACATGCTCAAACATGCTTTCTTACAAGATATGTCATATGTCGGTCTGTGATCGACACAGTTAATATATTGCCTGTGCAGGCAAAAACAACCCCACCTATGACAGTGACAAATAGTGATCTAGCTGTAGTCATAGTGCCCGTACCTGTGATCATAGCACAAAATATCAATCTACCTGTTGTCGTAGAGCCCATTGAGGCACAAAATATTGATCTGCCCATTGTGGCAGAAAGAAACATTGATCTACCCATTGGGCTATTCCATTTAATACCGTACCCCTCCCCCCCCCCTATCGAGGACCCTGGAATTCTTCAGGGGTAAGGGGCCATTTTGCCTTGGAATTCTTGAGGGGTGTGACTATCAGGGGTAATAGCTGTAAGACAGGAATTCTTCAGGGGTAGGTGTTGTAAATACAATATGCCCATTGTAGTGGAGCCCGTTGAGGAGCAAAATATTATTGATCTGCCCATTGTGGCAGAGCCAGTTGTGGCACAAGGTAACATTGACCGCCTGTTGAGGCAGAAAATGAAAACCAAATTTGGTTGATAAATTATGGTATATTTACTTGAAAAAAATGGTTGTTACAAACTTACAAAATAATATGGATATATTACATCATATCTGCAATATAAAGAATTAAAAATTTCCAACATATGTCATGTGGATCCCTGCTCACAGAGGTTTGCTGTATAATCATGTATTTTGACAATTCACTGGACAGCACAGATGAACACTGATGGAAGCTAAATGCTAAATAAAAATGAAATGAAATATCTACAGATTGGGAACAAAGACTGTTGTGACATGTTTGTTTAGCACCTGGCAAGTGCAGTATCAATTTCTTATGAACACAGACAACATGCAAACTATTATTGTACCACAAAGATATTAAAAGACATTGTCTCTACTCTTCCAAATTTATTTGCAATTGCAAGATGCAATGGACAGCTTTGAAGTAAATAATGATTTATAATAACAGGAACAATAATGTTGGTACCAAGATCCATTGACAATAGTCTGAACACTCTGATATGTGGCTTTTAAAACCACTTGTGTACTTCTTATATATTATTATTTACAATAATCATAGTGTTGTAATCTCATCGTTTGGACAAGAAAATAAATCTATACATACAGTGTGCCATTAGCAATATAAATACGTTCAATATTACTAATTGGTCGAGGAATTTTGCATGCAGTTTGGGCGTCATGGCAGCACTTTCCTTGCGATAGTAACTTCTAGTTTTAAATTATTTTTAAGGATTTTTTTATGCTTTTATTGGTTTGAAATGTGTTCAAGTCGTCGCAGGGCAATAAGAATACCGTATTGCCCGGTATTACCTACCGGGGGCAATACGGGAAATTCAGACCGCTCAGGAACCAATCAAATTGCGCGATACACCAAAACAAATGCTTGCCATATAATAAAATAACATACTAACAGATGAAATTCGGATTAAATGGAAATGTTAATTTTGTTGGTCTTCCAAAAAAAACACCCAAAAAAGATACACCAAGAACCCTCAAATCACTTGGATAATCTAGATGATAATGTGACGCCAAACGTACACCAAGAACCCTCAAATTACTTGGATAATCTAGATGACAATGTGATGTCAAGTGTACATCAAAAACACGTAGTCAAAGACAACACACAATTATTTTTATTATTTATCTTCTCCAGCTCTGACAGCATATGCAATATCTGCTATAGTATAATGCATTATGGTTATGAAGGAACTGATGAAAAGCTCAACATTTCTGGCGGGCAAATGAGTGGAACGTTAAATATGGGAGGCAATCAGATGAAGTACATTGCCCCAGGTACTGAACCACTAGATGTGATCAGTAAGGCACAACTAGATCAGACAGCTAAAAAGTTATTTGAGGTTGACTCCAGAACAAAGATGGCGGTTGGAGCGCTAGACATGGGTGACAACAGTATATTAAATGTTCCAGACCCTATTAATGATAAAGAGGTGGTAAATAAAATATGGGTGGAGTCAAACTTCTTAAGTAAGAGACTTAGAATTATGTATTGTAGAGAATGGAGCTATGTTAGCTTTACTACCACTTTCAAATATCCCTATAAAGACAGGAGCGGGATTCCAAATGCTGCTTTCTCGTATATACCAAATATTGACACTACTCTCTATATAGACAGTCTTTTTATTGACTCAGACACAGTGAAATATGACTTACAACTAGAGTTTGAGCTTCAGTATATCACGTTAAATAATGTAGCGAAAATGATAGTTATACACAACGCAGACCTAAGTAGTCTTAGTAGATGCACAATCACAGATGGTCAATCGACTAACCAATGTTTTGTATAAGATTGGAAAATCAATCTTAGTGCGATTATACAATCTTGGTCCAATATCCGTTTCTTCAATGTAGGAGTCAAATCAAATGTCGCGACTGGTAGTGAATATACTATCGTGTATAAACTGTATGATTTGTAATGGAAATATCATCTATAATAATGCCAAATAGAAAGAGCGCAATACAATTTAATCATATCTCAGCTAATCTATCCGAGGACGAGAGGAATAAACTCAAGGTTCTCTACGAGCACTACCATAAACTAGCCATGTGTTATTATTGGCAACATTAATCTATTTATAAACATGGCAGCTGTTTTCCTAACAGTGGTAGGTGGTGCATTTAGTCCATTAGGTGGATTCGCTACATTAGGTTTAAGTGCTAATTGGATTCTTATGCATGCATTCAAGGAGAAGTATGCATTAACTGAGAAGGTGGAGCAGTCTAGATTCGCAAGTCGAAACTACGAAAAGATACTAATAAAGCTAAGGGCATATTTAAGGGAGTGAAATACGATGACCATACACTACTGAGCCATCTAAGTATTGTTGATATTTGATATGCTGCGCATATATACCACTATCTAGTCGCGCAAAACGTAAATATAGAAAGATCTACAAGGTAGACTTAAAGAGAAGTCACCTTGCAATGTTATAATGAGCGCAAAAGTTTTTACAAATAACAAGATAGGTGTAGATGTCGAAGTGAGGATGGATGAGATGAAGACTGTGTGGTTTAATGCTAAGCAGGTTGCTTGAAAAAATGTTAGGGAGAAGCACGAAAGACTTTCCCGTCTGATAGACGGGTTAAAGAGCGACCACAAAAATGGATCTCGGAACCAGGTGTCTATAGCCTTATCATGAGATGTAAACTTCCTCTAGCCGTTAAGTTCCAAGACTGAATATTCGAAGTTGTCTTACCAGACATTACAAAATATGGCTGATATAATGCAAATCCGAGAAACCCACTTGTATTTAAACTAGAAAATGAGTATGACCTACACACAAAGGTGGTAGAGTATATACGCAGATTCTACCCAAATACAGCACTTATTGCCGGACTAGGTGAACTGCAGGATACTCCCACAAAAAGGATATCCGCATATAAAAAGGGATATCAACGAGGACAGCCAGTTTTACTACTAATGGCAGTAAATAAACACTATATCGGCTTCGCAATTGAGTTTAAGACGCCAAAAAACACTGGAGTACAATCCAAAGATCAAGCTGGGATGATCAACCACTTCAAACATATTGGGTACAAAACTATGGTTAGTAATGACTACGACCTTATCACTAGAGAAATAGGTGAATATATGACACATTTAAAATATTTATTAGCACTGACACATGAGATTGGTTTCCATAAGTTATCTATGAGTTATCTATGAGTTATCTATGAGTTATCTATGAGTTATCTATGAGTTATCTATGAGTTATCTATGAGTCTAGACATAGAACCTATACTACTATATGAGTGAAGAAGTTAAGATTACAACAGTCAAAAAGGAAAAAGATCCCCGAGGCAGGGAAGCGGTTGGCGCAGATCTCAAAAGAGGCTAGGGAGCGAAAGATGCGTGAGAAAATTGAAGCTGAAATATTAACTATTGCTATTTGTTTGGTATAGTTGGAACTGCTGCAGCTATAATAGCAGTATATTGCGCTAGAAGACAGAATCAAAGACAAATCAAACATAAGGTAGCTAGCAAAGTAACAGAGAAAAGTGAGCAAGTAAGCTTCGCAAAGCTTGACACACTGGATTAGAGAAAATAGAACATAATCTATTGTATGAGTATTAAGAAACAATGAATGAAATCTATGATGCTGTCTTGTTAACGGCCGGTGCAGTTGGTATTAGTATGGCTAGTAAAGTGCGAATGTGAGAGAATCTTCGACAAGCATTACGTCTGTCCACGTTGTGGTGAATGCATTCCAAATCCTCCTCTTTTACGCGAGGAGGCGTTCATTGAAAATATATGGTTAAAAGCATCTAAGTCGGTTCACAAGCGAGATAGATGGGTTTTTTAATAAGGTCCTAGGTTACGTCGATTATCAACACGCTGAAAACTCTTGTCAATGACTTTGTAAAGGTTGTGCATTGTATGATTAAAAACAAATTAATAAAAGGAAAAAACATCGCAAGATATAACTACTACATTATCCGTCTTTCCAGCCGTAGAGATTTTCAATTGAAAACCCAACCAAACGGTCTCAAAGCAGGTACAATGACAAAGCAGACGTTCGACGACCGCCTATTCGGAAAAATATATCCAATATTAGGTTGGAACAATAATTGCAAATGCAAATATTGTAAAAAGTGGTGTAAATCCAATTGAAGGATAATTACCCATCTTTTACTAATCGCCTCATCTCTCACCTCTTCTAGAGATGATAATCTCTCTAAAACGACTATATAAATATCCGTATGCTCTGTATCATACTCCACCTTGCGAATGGTGCTGATAGTTTCATCTATCAACTCTTGATATCTCCAAATTTTCATGACTAGTTTATAATCGTCTAGATTCCTTAGTAAACTCATCATATCTGTAGTAGGTGATATTCCTTTAAGTGTCTGCTCACTTGTCATATCTGTGATAATTGATATTCCTTTAAGTGTCCGCTCACTTGTGTAGTCGTGGCGCAGATATCTACTAATTGAAAAACGACCTGGGGGTTCCGGTTTTTTGTCACAGACACCCCAACGTTTTTTATTCAGACACCGCATACTAATCGATCAGAAATCAA
This sequence comes from Trachythela sp. YZ-2020, assembly GCA_016169945.1. NCBI lineage: Eukaryota > Metazoa > Cnidaria > Anthozoa > Malacalcyonacea > Clavulariidae > Trachythela > Trachythela sp. YZ-2020. The sequence continues at coordinate 334,460 of JADLSH010000356.1, forward strand.
GTGGTGAACCGCCGGATCCTTGCAGCAGCTCTCCATTTCCGTTGATTTAGGGCGTTGTCTGTCCGCCATGTCTATTATAGGAAATATATTTAGATTGCTTTACGAACTATGCTAATAGTAAAGGATTTCAAAGACAATGCAGGGAATGTCTTAACCCAGTTACGGTGTTACCTACAAAATCTTTTCTCTGTTCACAACAGTGGGTACAACTTAAGAAACTCTGAAATAAAGCTAAATTTGCCCAAGCCACGAACTAACTATTTAAAACGAAGCCTTTGTTATACTGGAGCCTTGTTGTGGAATAATCTGCCTCAAGATATACGAATGCTTCGTTCGTTACCACTATTTAAGAATTCCTTAAATTATTACTATAATTTGTAAAATGACTCCCACACGGCAAACTTGGAAATCAGTTGTAATTATTTTTCCTATCTAATTAATGTACTGAAGTTTTTACCGTGTCAAAATAAAGTTTTATTGTATTGTATTATTGTATTGTATTGTATTAGAATGACTTTAGGTTTGAAAGTTGATTTGCATAATATAATAACTGGATATATCGTAAAATCATCAAGTAATTCGCATAAAATTCCCGCGTTAATATAATGTCTGCACTATACGCAAGGCTGCATGCCAATACATATACCTTGTTCTATTTTTGCATATTTCATGAATTTGGGGAACCAATTATCCTAGATACCTGTACTTGATATCTCTGCGTTGTTTCACGGTTACATTTAATATATCCGGTTAGTTTGGTGTATGATTTTCTCTTTTGGGGAATGATATAATTCATTAACATTTGACCACTTATTAACCCTTTCTACGGTAGTTCTCTGTTCAAATGGTTTCTAGGTTATTTACTGTCGCTCTGAATTCCAATGTGCAATCACAGGCGGCCGAATTTCAGGGTGAATGATCAGGAGTTGCGGGTTTTTAACGGCTTTTTATGAACAAATTTTATACTCCACCAAAACTATTCTAAAAACATTCTTAAATTAGTCAAATAACTACACTTTAACAATAAAATATAGTTGACATGATAGTATAATACCTTTGCATTCTTTTAATTACGCCATGGACTCATTTAGAGCGGTTTCTCTTTCTAAGGTTTCTCTTTCTAACGAATATGGTTTGATCATAACTCGGGCAAATTTAGCGACGAACGGAGCCAAAATCTCTCAATTTCGGCTATGTTCATAATACTTCGATCTGTTCGGGCATGATCGTGGACGTGACGTAAACAACTGGTAACAATACCGTCTTACGCGGGGTGAGACAGCAGTCAAATTGACGAGTAGCGACGAATTTTTTGGCGATTCCCAGCAAGCCTTTCGCGCTCGTATTCGACTTTTCCGCTTTGCTCCGGGACAACCTTAATTGAAATAGCTGTATAACGAGCAACACACAATTTGACACAACATATAGGCCACATAAACCGCTCTAAATGAGCCCATGGCGTAATTAAAAGAATGCAAAGGCATTATACTATCATGTAAACTATATTTTATTGTTAAAGTGTAGTTATTTGACTAATTTAAGAATTATTATTTATTTCTTTTGATTATTTATAGTTAAAAAAAAATCATTTACACAATATTATAAGCAAAATACAATGCAACAACTGCAAGAACGTTTGTCACTTAAAACCTCCCGTCCTAATAATAAAATAATAAACAAACTTAAAAATATTAAAAAATAATGTAAGATAAAGATAATAAAAATGTTAAAAAGAAAAATCAGCCTTTCTAAATTTATCGAGTTTTGGAGTTTTGATCTTAAAGCCAGCTAAGATTATAGTATTTCTTCGCGCCAAATAATTTTTGCTTTGCTTTGCCTCCTATTTCACGCCAGCTTCACGCGAACACATACAATTGTTTCTTATTCCTTTCTTCTCCTTTTCATGACTTCATCAACTCATCAAAATGTAAAAAAAATTGATTATGTATTTCGTTCCATACACTTCTTCACAAGCAGACATTTGATGATGACATTTGATGATGTTTGTTATGTTTGTGCTGTGCTGTCTGCTTTTTTTTGAGTTTCCTTTAACTTTTTCTTTTGTTCTCTTTTTTTGGTCATTTAACGGTACTGGTTATACTTTATATTAATATAGGAAGGTATTATCATCCTAAGATCTTCTTTCGTTGCTTCGACTGTCAAATACTTCCTCTGGTACGATACTTCTCGACTTGTACGCACAATCAAAATTGGCAATCTTGGCAAATTGGTGTTCATTAGCAGGTGACCAGTTTTAGTGTTACCCAGGTAAAATATTTCAGTATTTTAAGATATTATTTTGATATTGGATTTTAACTTAATTGATATTGATTTTAAACTAATCCTCTTAGGTTTTTTGCATTGGTTTACTTCTGTTTGGTTTTTTAAAGTTCATTCTCATTTTTTCTTTTTTCAGTATTTCAATTTCAGATTCATTATATCCTCAATCTCACAATCGTGTTTTGTCTATAATATTTGTATATATCAGCAGCAATGTCATCATCAGCAATAATATCCTATCACAAAAATCATTAAAATACTGAAATATCATTGAACTGGGTCCCAGAAGGGATATCAGAACAAAAACACCATATACAGTAAATAGTTGATTTTGTGACATCTCGTTTCTCAATGATCTGTGGTTCATTATAATCAGTTGCAGATTGATTCGTTTTTAATTCGTTGCCCTGAACGCCGTAAGACTCAACTTGTTCAGGAATATATGTTGCCCATAACGCCGTAAGACTGCTTAAAGCACTCCAATCAAAAACTCACTACCAAAATTTCCACACTACTATCATCACGCAGCAGCATTATCACACAGCAGCGTAGCAGCTAACGGGAAAAACGATCAGCGAACAGTTATAGTGTTATTTTATTCAGTAGTTTACAAGTTAAGATATAGTTGAGGTTATTCAAATTTTGCTTTCTTCAAGTGGCTCTTCAGTTATAGGTCGATGATTTTTCGTTGGTTTTTAAGCTTCGGCGTTTCCAGATTAGGATAGATGTCCGCAATTTTCAATTCTTCCAAAGATCCAAGATTGAGTGATAAATAAATCTTTGATGCAGTCGCAGTCTTTCAGCAGAAAGGTACTTCGCGCAGCTTTCAGCATTCCAGGTAAATATATCATCAATTCGGTCTCGCTTGGCAGCAGTTGTCGATCATTGTACTCGTCTTAAGAACTCTCCTGTAAAAGTAAAATGAACTTGGATAGTTAATCTCTGACACAGGGGCACACATGGAATTCTTGGGTCCCACAAAATGTTAAAATGGAAGCTTCGTCTTAAAAAATTTTAAACGTTTTTTTTGCATTTTTGCACGCTTTTTGACTGTAATGAGTTTTGACATCAACTTGCACAGACAGATTTGAAACTTGATGATGATGAAATTTATATTATACTTGTTAACCAAGTCTTTCAGGTCACCACTCTTCTCATTTAACAGATTACGATGATATTTCACCGGACTCAGTCTTGCTTCATTTTTGTTTGTGTTTGGTTGCTCTTGCTATTTCGTAAGCCCTTTTTCAACCAGCCTCGCACGGTTATTTCAGTTCATTCAACCACTTTCTCAGTTTTTCACATTTTCGATCCTTTACCCTCCATTTTATTTAACCGTTCTTTACGTTTCCCTATGTTCAGATTGTTTATATTTTTAAAAGAATTATTTTTGCTCCAAGAATTTAGTTTATTCTGATCATTCTTTATATGCCAGTTTTATTTCATCATTATTATGATGTTTTATGAATCTCATATCTCTTATAATCTCTCTATATGACTTCGATATTTTAAATCTTTTCATTGTTAAACTTCTTATACAGTACAACGCTAAGTTAATTCGCTAAGATCAATTGCAAATGTTTCAATGCAGAAATATGTTGCTGTCAAGTCGATTGTTGTTGAAGTTGTGTGCAGCATTAGTGTCTGTTTTTTATTATTGTTACTTAAGTCTCCGTGTAACGATCGTCTTGAACATTGTTTTTTTTGTAGAATTGTTTTTGTTTAAAATATATATAATCTCCGTTTTTTTGTTTGGATTAATTTGTAAGATGTATATTTTGAAAAATCTTCATTGCATTGGTTAAGTATTGGGATTTGTCAATAATTGGTATTGTGAAGATGTTGCAGTTGTCAATTCGAAGCAACCAAAGAATCTTCAATGTGTAAAGAATAATTTTACAATCCATAAACAAATGAATACAGTAAAATTTTTAAATTCATAAACACTTTTAAATGAAATACTATTTCCCACCACACCCGCCTCAAATCCACCACCATCCTAAAACACAGCCTCTCATCCAGTCTCAACATCACCGCATCCCACGATTTCGTCTCCACTCACATGTCTCTCTAACATGCAGAGCAAATGCGATCTTCTGATGAAGCATCGGTTTCGAGGTTGCTGTATTCTTTGTTCAAACTATTCTTTGTTAAAAGGGTTTTGTTCTGGACTCAAAATTAGTTGGTTAGTTTCAAAGCTGCTTTCATGTCATAAAGTTTCCCCTTGTTCAAAATTATACCTCCAGTGGCGTTTCTTGTATCCATATCTCCTCTTCTGGCAAAAGAATTCATATAAATACCACTCTGATTAAGGTTTCCGTTGGACCTTCATGCATTCAAAATACCTATAATGTTGCGTAACAATGGGTTTAATCGAGTACCAATGGTGGTAAATATTGGTTAACTATAAAATAAAAAAAATCGGATCCTTTGCGACAAAACTATCGCATGAACCAAGAAAGAATGTTTTTAGAATAGTTTTGGTGGAGTATAAAATTTGTTCATAAAAATCCGTTAAAAACCCGCAACTCCTGATCATTCACCCTGAAATTGGGCCGCCTGTGGTGCAATGTGTTCCAAAATTCCAATGTGTGTTTTTGTCTGTCTGCAAAATAACTAAAAAATTATCAAGCAGTTCAGCACGAAAATTTGTGAAGCGAGTGGCCGCAGACCAAGGACCATGCAATATCTGAAATTTTGGTTCGATTTGGATGAAAAATTTGGGTGGATATTGGATGAGAAACAAGAGTTTCTCTTATGCTTTCCAGGCCGAAAAGAAGTGAATGCGTAGTTATTAGTAATATATGTGGTTTTCGAGCCTTATTTTTAGGTGGGAGCAGGGGGAGCAAGGGGGGAGCACATCATTAAAAATTCAAACATCATTAGCATATGGTACATTAACATACAGGGGGCAGCAGCGTCATTAACAGGGGGGAGCACATCATTAACATAAACATTATTTATGTATTGACGTCATAATGATATGCAAGGCGCGTTTGGGCAAAACAGTCATTATGTTGAGTTCAGTATATTTTGTGTGCAAAAAAATATGGGTTTGTTGTCGCGAGATTTATAAACTCTTTCAATCTCGTATCTAGTGAAGTATTTCTTTCTGAGTCGACCAATACTAATAAGTTTACAAAGTTTCTAGCGTTTTAGATGTAGCAGAGGAGCAGTAATTTTTAAGCGAGATTTACGAGCATATACAAACATTGTATGCAAACACAATTCTATGCGTAGGCTTTGTAAGTCATTTGTAAATCGTTAACAGCGATTTGAATAAATTTAGAATATATTATTATAGGACATGAAAATATTGTACAATGTACACACAGCACAAACATTTTTAAAACACATTTATTGATTTGAATTTATTTTACAGCGTTAGTAAGGTCTGCTCCTAAGAGCATATCCTTTAGGCGTCTTTTGTATCCGTAAAGAGTTTTCATATTCTTGTCTGTCTTCGGGTGATTATCTTACTATATCCTCAGCTTTCATAGGAATATATTTTGGTCTGTCCCTCAATAAGAAACGTTCGCATCGCTCTCTTTCCTTGTGTGTCATCATAGCCAAATCACTTTCTTTCCAATCAGCCGAGTCTACCCAATTGTGGAAAAAGTTGTGTTTGAGTTTGGGTCGTTCTCCTTGTGTTGGTGGTGGTGTGAGAAAGCCAGGTTTAGGAGTAGCAGGCACATGTTGTGTCATCTCGATAGATCTAGGAGTGGTTGGTTGTGTTATCTCCATAGGTTTAGGAGCAGCGTCTTCAACGATTTTTGGGATTTCAACAATTGCAGGATGGTGGACTGGAATATCCATCTTGTTTTTAAAAGTTAGAAATCGATTTAGTTGGTCAGAATACAGCTTGCTTTTTTCAACCGCGGTAAGCTGTGGTGCTTTAATGATCTCTTGCATTCGCTGCTCGGTGTTATACATTGCTGTTTCCGTACATATTCGACTAAGACCTCGCCTGGCAATACATTTGTTTTGAGTCGTTGTTGATCATCCGTTGTAGGTTTTAAATCCAACATCAAATACCCATGAGGACGGCTCGTAGCTTCTTCATAACTCCTCATAAACTCTCGCACTCTGCCAGGATGAACTTATCTAGTATTGAAGGATTTCATGGAGCAAGAATGCAGAGGGGATATGGAATCGGGGGTATTTTCAAGAGTCTTGCAAGATTTGCAATACCTTTATTCAAACAAGGCGCACAAGTAGTAGGAAAGAGAGCGTTACAAGCAGCAACAGAAGTTGGTCAAGATGTACTCGATGGGAAAAATGTATCAAAATCAATAAAGTCTCGTGGACGAGAAGTTGTCAAAGACTTTGCTGAACAGGGAGTTAAGAGGTTACTACGGCAATCAGGCCGAGGAAACAAGAGACGAAAAAATGCACGCAGTAATATAGCATCCGCCAAAAAGCGAAAACTGTGTTACCATCCAGAAGAGGAGCACGTAAAACCTACCAGATGGATAAGTGATGAAGAAAGTAGCGATGAGATTGACTCGGACAGTGAATACTCCCAAGATGATATTTAAGACAGTCTTTAAAATAAATTTTAATCAATATATGTGTTTTAAAAATGTTTGTGCTGTGTGTACATTGTACAATATTTTCCCGTCCTATAATGATATATTCTAAATTGAAATCGCTGTTAACGATTTACAAATGTCTTACAAAGCCTACGCATAGGATTGTGTTTGCATACAATGCTTGTATGTGCTCGTAAATCTCGCTTAAAAATTACTGCTACTCTGCTGCATCTAAAACGCTTGAAACTTTGTATACTTATTAGTATTGGTCGACTCAGAAAGAAATACTTCACTAGATACGAGATTGAAGTAGTTTATAAATCTCGCGACAACAAACCCATATTTTTTTGCACACAAAATATACTGAACTCAACATAATGACTGTTTTGCCCAAACGCGCCTTGCATATCATTATGACGTCAATACATAAATAATGTTTATGTTAATGATGTGCTCCCCCCTTGCTCCCCCCTGTTAATGACGCTGCTCCCCCCTGTATGTTAATGTACCATAGGCTAATGATGTTTGAATTTTTGATGTTGTGCTCCCCCTTGCTCTCCCCTGTTAATGACGCTGCTCCCCCCTGTATGTTAATGTACCATATGCTAATGATGTTTGAATTTTTAATGATGTGCTCCCCCCTTGCCCCCCCCCTGCTCCCCTAAAAATAAGGCTCGAAAACCACATATATTACTACTGTAGTTAATACATGTATAATTTATGCATGAATGTTGACTTTCGCTTGCGAAGGTACAACATAGAGCTTGGAGTGCCCTCTAGTTTTACGTGAATTATTGCTTTCACCGTATCCTGTATTTCCGGTTCCCTTGAACAGCGGTTTATTTTGCATTGTTATGTTCTAGGTTCTTGCAGGATTAACAACAAGTATGTTTGGAACGTACATTCGACTGACGATATCAATTATTATGCGCGAAGAGAGTAGAAGGGCGTTATACTGGTGTGGAATGAGTATTCAAATTGGATCGTTTATTGGTGCATTTAGTATATTTCCTTTTGTTAATATTTTACATGATTTCCATGGAAAGAAAGCTTGTTGACTGCATCATTGCGATCAGAAAAACGACCATTTCCAAACTGTACTCGGAATTCGACATTCTATTTTCGAGTTAACACTTAATTAATAGTTAGGGAAAACTGTAAACGTCGTTCAGTGTAATATGGCTTTTACAACGAATGCTTTGACTAGAAATAATAGAATAGCCTTCCTATAGAATTATACAGTATAGGCTTATTTCGGATACCTGTCTGTAAAGGATTCGTATGATGCAATGCAAATGACCTCAAAAATAGACATTTGGTCATTAATACAAAAGCAATGTTACCCGTCGCATTTTTTGCTGATGGTTGAAACGCATATTTTTCTGAGAAGAGTTTTGGATTATTGCAGTGAGATATCAGGCGAGGGTGACTTGAATGCGATTATATTTTCGTATTGAATCGCAGAAGAATTTGTCCTGTTAACAGATTAGGGGATTTTCAAAAATAATTGCGACGCATGTAAATTTTAATGGGAGTGTCGGACGCTTGGACTTGTAGCGCATCGTTGTGAAATGTTGATGCGGTCTGGTCACTGCTATTACAGTTTCAAACGAGCAGTGTTAACGAGGTATTATTGTTTGCATCTTAATTACTTTGTCGCACGGTAAAATTGCCTCATAAACGTGCAACGCGCACATAAATTAACATTGGATTGAATAATATATTACATATTATAATTAACATGAAATATGCCATATTTTGCAAATTCAATTTTTTCGTTTCTAGGTTGAGCAATTTATAATTCTAATTTGATCTTTTGTTTGTATACTTTGAAATTCCTAGTAATGTCTATATTACAGACTTGATAACTCCGAGACGGTTGCTCATAAGTGAAAAGTTCTGAAGGAACGGCTGGTGAATTATTTTCAATTTTATAGAAACTGAGTTAATAATCGGGCAATCGCTCAGAATTTGTCTGAAATATTTCCAATCGTAATATTGAACGACGCATGTTTTTATCCTTCTTCCTCGCTGCATATACTACAATACTACACACTGCGACACTACAATAGCCGAATGTTTCATAGTAATTGTGGTGTGGATTACTGCATGTTTGTTTGTTTTGTATGATTTGGCTTGTTCAACCTCGTACCATGGTCTTTTCCATTGCTCCAGAGTGTGAGAGAGAAAAGACCCTCTGTATGAGGTTGTGGTTTGTTTATATTAAGTGTGTGAACAAATGAATACTTGTGGCAGAGTATAGTAGGAGTAGTATTTGCCTTTACCTGTAACATCACAAATACTTCGCGCATTTCGAAACAGTATATTTGTTATTTTATATTTTTTTTATAAAGGATATTAGGTATCGATCAATTACCATGGGCAGACGTGCGCCTTTCTACTTTATTGGACATTGAACATTTAGCTTTAATTTGAAAATAGTGGTATATGTTAGGTTCCCTAAATGGGTTATTGTAAACCAAAACTTAAATATATCATAAATTGCTATGTTATAAGATTATTGGTAATAAATTAATTAAGTTGGTCAACTTTACTTGAAGATCACCTTATACTTAGTCTCTGAAGGATCTATTTCAAAACCATGTCCAGAATCTGGGAAGCACGTGAACATCCGCAACCACGGTCTTCTCCACAAGAGGGAAGAACCTGGGAACGAGGTTGTCCATGAACAAAGATTATAATTTACATGTATCAGTTATTCACCTTCATTTGGTTTTCTAATCAACAAATATTTGCTGGGTATTGTTCCATGCCCAAGTTCTATGCCCAAGCAATTTGGTCTTTAAAACTCTTTAATAACAATACAAATCATCCTTGAAATTGATAAATTGTGTTCTCAATTCTCATTCTGGTGTGTGTGCGCAGGTGGCGAATGGCAAATGTTCGTTCCAACAGGGTCATGTTTTGGTACGAGTGCAGTACAATGTAGTACAGTGCAGTGCAATCCAGTGCAATGCAGTGCAGTGCAGTGGAGTACAGCGCAATGCAGTATAATGCAGTACAGTGCATAGCAGTACAATGCAATACAGTGCAGTACAACGCAGTACAATGCAATGCAGTCCAGTGCAATGCAGTGTAGTACAGTGCAGTGCAATGTGCAGTCCAGTGTAATGCAGTGTAGTACAGTGCAGTGCAATGTGCAGTCCAGTGCAATGCAGTACAGTACAGTGCGGTGCAGTAAAGTAAAGTAAAGTACAATGCAGTGCAGTACAATGCAGTGCAGTGCAGTTCATTGCAGTGCAGTACAGTGTAGTACAGTGCACTACTGTAGTGCAGCACCGTGCAATGCAATACAGTGCAAGTCGGTGTAATACACTGCAATGCAGTATACAGCAGTGCAGTACAGTGAAGTGCAATGCAGTAAAATGCAGTACAATACAGTGCAGTACAATACAGTGCAATGCAGTACAATGCAGTACAGTGCAATGCATTAACCGTGCGGTGCAATGCAGTACGGTGCAGTACAATGCAGTGCAGAGCAGTACAGTGCAGAGCAGTGCAATGTCGCACAGTGCAGTACAATGCAGTACAGTGCAATGTAGCAGAGTGCAATACAGTAGAGAGTCTGGCAACGCAACGGCGCGATCGCAATGGCAGTGCTCTCAACCTCGTACTCAGGGCTTCTACGCTTGTGGCCCTCAGTCATAGATAAATAAACCTAGATTGCTGACTCATACCTAGCGGACGCGTGACCTGCATGATAAATCCAAGAAGGCCGCCATTCAGGGCAAAACGACTATAAACTCTACGGGGAAATCCATATTTTTGGCATTTTGCGTTGTCCCAGTGTTTCGAATTCACTTCGATCAAACTTTTTTGGCAATAACTACTTATCGTGAAGGTTTTAGACGCAAACTGGACAGCTGGGGATGAATTGATGTAAAAATATCGCTCGCCGAAATTTGTACGAAATCGTCACTTGGTCAGTTCGAGTGAATTACTCTGGTGTAGAGTATTCTATAGTTTTCAAGGCCAAAGACGTATACCTTGAAGGCTTTGGATGCAGAATGGACCATTTGGGATGAATTATATTAAAATATCGCTCGCCGAATCTTGACATGAAAATGTCACTTGCTCAGCTCGAGTCATTTACTGCAGACAAGTACTTTAAATGTACTTGGTTTAATACATTTAGTCATTAGATATTTTGAGGAATATTCGGAACATTACTTAGAGGATAAAAGCAGTATTTAAAAGTTAATTCCACAGTTAACTGACGCCAAATATATGGAAATTTGACACACAAACATGGTATTTATGAAGATGCAATGCAGCCTATTTGAACTCACTGTATGAAATGGCAGACAGCATTAATCATGAAAGGAAGAATTCTGAACATTATATTGATTTTATATTCCCGGGGAGATCATGAGACCAGACTGGGTAATATATGGCAGATTTCGACAAGGAAACATTTGTGCAGCAGGGGAAAATTCAAGTGTGACAGTGTGTAGTGTGCAAAATTGTGGCAAGTGCACTGCAAATTTGAGTGTTGTTTCTGATTTTCAGTATTGTTTTAAAACATTTAACAATACAGTAACAGTGTGCAACCTGTTCATGTACTGAAAAATATCAAGTATGCATCAGCCAGACTTTCCATGGTGGTCGTGCAATATAAACCTCTATAAAATAAATTCAGTTAATTAAACTTAACAGTTTCATGTATGCTTGGATGAAATCCGTACATTGTTATACTGCTATTAATTATCATTTCTATGGTAAAAATATATTAATCATTCAAGTAATTAATGGCAAATTTTCCTACTTTGTTGAACCTCAATAAAACTAACATGAAGTTTTCTTGCGTGTCCAAAACTAAATTTCTTGACATGTCATCTACTGAGAATGAATGTCCAGATTAGCAATATGTCAGTGTTTTCTATTTATGGTTCTTTTTAACACGACATTTAGTAAGCTATAAATTCCAAGGCTGCCCAGGAGGAATTGCTAGATTTCCCCGTAGAGTTTATAGTCTTTTTACCCTGAATGGCGGCCATCTTGGATTTATCATGCAGGTCACGCCTCCGCTACGTATGAGTCAGCAATCTAGGTTTATTATATCTATGCCCTCAGTGCTCTTCATCGAGAAAGGGATTGGGAAAGATAACACATGCGTGACGTTGCCGCCGTAGATTTTAAGAGTTTGGCAAATAGGCGGGAAGAACCTAGAGATATATAGCTCAATCCTGTAGGCGAGGCATTAAACTTTTGTACTTATAGACTAGCAAATACATCGAAAACAGTTTCACTTCGGACAACTTGTTGTACAGAAAAGGTATCTATTCATATGATGTCCTTTGAGATCAGGCATTTGAGAATCTATTACATATAGTTGCGTATTTTTTTACACAAAATAGACGGGAATTTGATTAGTATTTATCTCGCCTCTAGAAAACCTCAGCAAGAAACGCATGCATGTTTTGCGCAACAGACATAGCACGTCTAGGCTTGGCTACCGCATTTCCCCGACGTCACGAAACTCACACACGCAATCCTGTTTGTGTATGGGGATCCTGCCTACCCTCTGTGCCAGCATTTACTTGCACCATTTAAAGGTGCGATAGGTAATAGAGACCAACAGTTGTTCAACCGGAAAATGAGTAAAGCGCGTGTGTCTGTTAAATGGGCTTTTGGTAAAATTGTCCAGTACTTTGCTTTCCTTGACTTTAAGAAAAATCTTAAAGTACTTCTTCAGCCAATTGGAAAGTGTTACTTTGTTGGTGTTATCCTTGCCAACTGTCATACTTGCATTTATGGCAGTACAACATCAAGGTTCTTTAATCTTGCTCCACTAGATGTACAGACATATTTGAGTAACAAGAATTTTTTTTATGGTGGACAAAAAGTTGTACAAATAACCGGAATTTGATTAGTATTTATCTCGCCTCTAGAAAACCTCAGCAAGAAACGCATGCATGTTTTGCGCAACAGACATAGCGCGTCTAGGCTTGGCTACCGCATTTCCCCGACGTCACGAAACTCACACCCGCACTCACACGCAATCCTGTTTGCGTATGGGGATCCTGCCTACCCTCTGTGCCAGCATTTACTTGCACCATTTAAAGGTGCGATAGTTAATAGAGACCAACAGTTGTTCAACCGGAAAATGAGTAAAGCGCGTGTGTCTGTTAAATGGGGTTTTGGTAAAATTGTCCAGTACTTTGCTTTCCTTGACTTTAAGAAAAATCTTAAAATACTTCTTCAGCCAATTGGAAAGTATTACTTTGTTGGTGTTATCCTTGCCAACTGTCATACTTGCATTTATGGCAGTACAACATCAAGGTTCTTTAATCTTGCTCCACCAGATGTACAGACATATTTGAGTAACAAGAATTTTTTTATGGCGGACAAAAAGTTGTACAAATAACCGGAATTTGATTAGTATTTATCTCGCCTCTAGAAAACCTCAGCAAGAAACGCATGCATGTTTTGCGCAACACACATAGCGCGTCTAGGCTTGGCTACCGCATTTCCCCGACGTCACGAAACTCACACCCGCACTCACACGCAATCCTGTTTGCGTATGGGGATCCTGCCTACCCTCTGTGCCAGCATTTACTTGCACCATTTAAAGGTGCGATAGTTAATAGAGACCAACAGTTGTTCAACCGGAAAATGAGTAAAGCGCGTGTGTCTGTTAAATGGGCTTTTGGTAAAATTGTCCAGTACTTTGCTTTCCTTGACTTTTTGAAAAATCTTAAAATACTTCTTCAGCCAATTGGAAAGTATTACTTTGTTGGTGTTATCCTTGCCAACTGTCATACTTGCATTTATGGCAGTACAACATCAAGGCTCTTTAATCTTGCTCCACCAGATGTACAGACATATTTGAGTAACAAGAATTTTTTTATGGTGGACAAAAAGTTGTACAAATAACCGGAATTTGATTAGTATTTATCTCGCCTCTAGAAAACCTCAGCAAGAAACGCATGCATGTTTTGCGCAACAGACATAGCGCGTCTAGGCTTGGCTACCGCATTTCCCCGACGTCACGAAACTCACACCCGCACTCACACGCAATCCTGTTTGCGTATGGGGATCCTGCCTACCCTCTGTGCCAGCACTTACTTGCACCATTTAAAGGTGCGATAGTTAATAGAGACCAACAGTTGTTCAACCGGAAAATGAGTAAAGCGCGTGTGTCTGTTAAATGGGGTTTTGGTAAAATTGTCCAGTACTTTGCTTTCCTTGACTTTAAGAAAAATCTTAAAATACTTCTTCAGCCAATTGGAAAGTATTACTTTGTTGGTGTTATCCTTGCCAACTGTCATACTTGCATTTATGGCAGTACAACATCAAGGTTCTTTAATCTTGCTCCACCTGATGTACAGACATATTTGAGTAACTAGAATTTTTTTATGGTGGACAAAATGTTGTACAAATAACACGGAATTTGATTAGTATTTATTTCGCCTCTAGAAACGTCACGAAACTCACACCCGCACTCGCACGCAATCCTGTTTGCATCTGTACTATCTAACCCTATAAAAGCAGTGCAGTCTGAGTTACTATATATGCATTTCGAATTCAACAAGCATGGCTTCCAGCACGAAGAGAGCGAGGAGGGGAAAATTTTGCGTTTGCGGAGGTCCTGGATTGCGTAGTTGCACGAATACATATCACGTTCAAGGGATATCAATGCATAAGTTTCCCGCAAATGAGGAACAGCGGAAAATATGGATAAAATTTGTGCGAAAACATAGGCCTAATTTTACTCCTACGAATTCGTCAGTAATTATGCCCGGCGCATTTCGAGAAATCGTGCTTTGGAACACGACGTACCAGACGAGCTAACTTGGGTTCTGCTTGTTGGTTTATGATACTTTTTCCCTGACTTATCAGAGAGAAAAGCCCCTGCAATCTCTAGTACTGTTCGATGGGTGACTACTGCATAATCCAAGTGCTGCGTGATGCATTATGCGTCCTTGCCCTCGAATGTAAATTTGCCAATGCTCTCCAAAATCTCCTTACAACATCTATATTCTCTAGCGTCCTGCAATAATTCGTCGCTACAATGTCCACTTGTCCAGATGAGCACCTTAAAATATTAAAACCCACAAGCATATCAGACGAAACAGGGTAATAAATAGTCGAGGAACGGGTTAATATAATATTACTTTCATAACTTTACTTACCATGAATTAACAGCTACATCTTTCTTAAATCTCGCATCAAGAGTTTCACGAAGAATGCCGTCTTCGTCCGTTTGGTCTCCTCGTTGTCACTATCTGCGACTGGCTCAAATTGATAGGGCTGAACAATAGACGATTGCTCAGCGATGCCCTCATTATCTGTGGACCCTTCTGTCTCTGTCTGCGATTCAAAGCTTTCGTTATCGGACATTTTTATAGCGAAATATAAAGGCAACTGTCTGATGTTTGTGATATTTTGTTGTTTTCGTATAGTCACACTGCCTACGTCAGAAGGCTGGAACTTTAGCTACCAATCTTTTGCCAGTAGATGGTCTCAAAATCGAACTATAATCGTAAAATTAACAAACTTCTGGTTCGAATTTTTCAAAAAGGTTGGTATTTTTAAGATCGGAAAAGACCAAATTTTCAGAAAAAAACATAAACTACGAGTCTCATATTTATAGAAAGGGATTTAAATAGTTTGTAAATACTGGCTATTCGTACAGATCCACTAAAATGCTTCCGTAATGCAACATCGTATTTCATAACGTGTGGTGCCAGGCTGCTAACTTCCTACTAACTTCAAAACGAAGGGCCTTCGCTGGAAACGTCGCAGTTCTTATTGTATTTTTCAAGTAGGTTGATCCAACAGAACCGCAGTATATCGTATTTCATACTGCATTTAGCCTTGTCAGATCTCCATAATTCCTTGATGTTTATGGAAGAATCACTTCTCTGGTTAACGTTCACAAAATTTGAAAATATTGATGGTTTACCTAGGCCGTTCTGAATCATAAACTGTTTTGTATTTGAGATCATGTTCTTTGTCAATTTTTCTTCAAACTCAGTCTAGCTTTAGGGGCGGAACATTAGAAGCCTGTTTATTGTAACTCGTAAAACAGTCAAATAGCAAATTTAGTAAAACATTCAGGAAGATATCGAAAATATCAGGTATATACAAACTGCCCCCCCCCCTTCCCCCTTAGGAAAGGCGAGAGGAGTGCTTGCCTCCCCCCGCGCGCCCCTCCCTCGCCGACGTCCCTGACGGTACTATTGTCTAGCCCAGGTTCCTACCTACCTACCCAACATACATTTCCAAGCAAGCCTAGGCTGGCTCACCTGCAGCAATGTCGTAAATGACATTATGTCAAAGAATTTTGACAATTATCTAAGTTCCCTTGTATCTGTGGATTTTTATTTAATATTGCGAGAAACTATATTTTTGCTTGAATGACTTAAAACTTCGCCTGCACGAAGCTAAGGCTTTGTCCGGACGTTACAACTCTAGTAAGTCAGTCATTATACGCATACGATTTGAGACCACTTGCTTGATGCAAAAAGGAATAGTTTAAAGGGATATGGCATATAAGTGAGCTGTCCGCCATCTTGGATTTTTGTGGATATGCATGTTAGCGTCAACAAGCAGGGTCACGCAAGATCTTACCCAGAAAGCCAATGGTCATTATGAGCCCAAAATAATACTCCGGTCACTTTTTCAAATAACAAATTGACTGACAACGTTTTAAACATGTACTAATTGTTATTCGGTCACCTAGCGTAGTTTTATATGGCTAACCTTATTTGGACGTCACTGAAACCACAGTTAATGAGATAAAGAAATAATCCAAGATGGCGGACAGCTCATTGTTTTAAGTCAAAATATCTCAAGAACTAAGAAAGATACGAAATATCGGTAAGGGAGATTTAGATATAAATTTAAAGGTTCCTTCAAATGAGATAAACTAAAAAAAAATTTTTCATATACCTTTAAATCTTCAATGATTATTCATGCGTGTTGATAAAATATTGCCTGGTTCATGCAAATTATCTACATGCTTTACCCTATAAAAATTATGTTTGTACTTAGTTTGTGACTGCTTTTGTTGTTACAATATCGAAGTACAAAGTGTCCAAAGGAATCGACTTACAAATCAATCTCATAGACTATCCGCATTTCATGGAAAGATTTCGTGCTTTTCTGTTGGTCACTGTTGAGTTATTGTTGAGAATCTCGACTGTACTTCTTAACCGAACAAATAATAGAAACCACAAACTCACTGTTACTGCTGAAAATGTTGTCTCAAAATGAGGACCAAAACTCAAAGTGCTAGTTCACCTAAATGGATTTTTACCTAATTTAATCATATTCCTTTTACTTTTGTCTTGATATTTCAGTAGTAGTGACACTTGCCAGGATGTTATTAGAGAGGTTAAGATACCCCGGTTCGGTGTATGGGTACGGGTATCGCCATTTTGTTTACCTTTATTGCTGACGTCAGCATTTTTACTCGTAATGTCTACACGTTTTCCCGCGGTAAACCAATGTCTACTCGTAAAGGACGAACGGGTAAATAAAAAGCCAAAGGATGGAGAAACGGGTACCTATTTTCATCGATTCCAGTTATATCAGTTACACCGATTATCCAATTATATGATACAGATAACAGATAGGAAAAATTTATATAGTTGGCAGACGCCATTTTTGTTCATTTTCAAAACACACAACCGATATATTCTTCATGCCTGGCTGTCTTGAGCCAAAAAAATGTATTTAACTAGAGTAAAGTAATACTCTTTGTACTTTTGAAAAGGTTAAGATAGAGTATGAAAAACTAGTTATTTCTTTTAAAGATTATGTTCAGATGGCATGCACAACACGATCTAGATCTATTAAAAGAGATTGTTGCACATCGGCCCAAAAGTACTGAAGATTGGAACAGGCTAGCAGCTAACCTGCAGCATGCCTGGGGCGAGGTTCTGACAACTCCTATTAAAGGGCGGTCGTGCAAAGAACACCTTGAGGTTCTTTTATCTCACCCCAAAGCTGGTAATGCTTCAGCATTGAAGAAGTAAGATTATTTTTGTTTGCATTAATGCACCTATCAACCGCTTGAGGGTACAACCCTGGCCTGGGATACCCGGGAAATGTTTTTAAAAATTCCTTAATTTCTCCTCACTCCTCTGGAAAGGAAAGATAAAAACTGCCCCCCCGAACATCCTGCAAGATTGACATTAAATTCTCCCCCTTCCCAAGTGGAAAAAGCAAACTCCATTTTTTCCCTTCTATCCTGAGGGGGGATTCTTTTTATAACTCTCCAAAATTCCTCTCTTCCCCTTGGTATGTCTGGGGGATGTACTCATGGGAATGTTTGATTACACATCGAAACACACACTTTGATTACACACACGTTAATTAACCATCCAAATCTTAGTGGGTTAAATTTACTATTAATTTCACAGAATCATAGGTCAGGTACAGAAGAACAGTATGGAGAGATGGAACAACTATTAGATGATGTGCTGTCATATAAGAATGACATGGAAAAAGAGAAATCTAGTGCCAAAGCAAAGAAACAACTCAAAGAAGGACTTGACAAACAGAATGCGGACAGCAGCTATGTTCCAAACAGCAGCTACGGTTTCTATGAGAGAAAGTGGGTCAACTTGAAACTAAATAGGATTTTTAGTCGGAATATAGCATGTTTTAGTTTCATTAGCAAGTTTACATTTCAATTTCCTCATCTCTCAATGCAA
This sequence comes from Trachythela sp. YZ-2020, assembly GCA_016169945.1. Classification (NCBI taxonomy): domain Eukaryota; kingdom Metazoa; phylum Cnidaria; class Anthozoa; order Malacalcyonacea; family Clavulariidae; genus Trachythela; species Trachythela sp. YZ-2020. Next base: position 352,959 of record JADLSH010000356.1, read on the forward strand.
GGGTTTTCATTTGGCAAGTAAATTGCTTGGCATGAGACATAGTAAAATAAAAATGTAAGCTGTATACCCGAGCATGTAATTGCACCATAGTGTGTTAACGCTACATTTCTTATTTAGAGAAGGCAGCTAGCGATTCAGATGAGGAGAGTGACTCATCTGATAATGGAGATTATGCACGACCTCATATTAAGAAAGGTGCGTTAATTTACTATTGACCCTTTAGTGAATGATGAGGTTCTAAAATACAAAATGTGACCTATTAATTAATGCCCAAGAATCGCAATTATGAGTCTAATTGTCTGATGAGTGATGTTAGCTACAGTAAAAATACATAGAGTTAGGCACATGTGGGCACAATGACATTGGGTTAAAGCACAAAACCTTTGTATGTTGACAGGTAAAAAAAAGAAGCGTCAACGTACAACCAGGTCCGATTTTATGGGATACCTTTCAGACAAGAGTAAGTCAAACACAAAGTTCCGAGAAATGGAGCTTGAATATAAGAATAAGGCCTTGCAAGTGGAAACAAACTTAAAGGAAGACTCTATGGCCATGGAGAAAAATAAACTTGAGCTACAAGAGAAATCGAAAAGTAATATGAAACGATGAAGTCATTCATGAGCATTTTCTCAAAACAAAACGAACAAAATAGATGTATATAACTATATAAAATTGCGGGAACCACTGAGTATTTTGATAAAATACAATACAATAGAAACTCCGAAAATAGTAAACATTTTGAAAATGGTTTATTCTACGTTTCGACTAGGTTTTAGTCATCTTCAGGAATGAAAAGATTATTACAGATCAAAGTTATATAATACAAGTGAAGAAATATGAGAAATGCTATATAAGGTCATTAGTTAAATATTATAAGTTCTTTAGAGGCTTTAGTTCCGTGGTTAAGGTCAGGTTTCAATTTTCGTATTGCTAGAGATTCTTTGAACAATAACAAAGACCAGTGGTCAGCTTTATCAATTATATTACAGTTATTAAAGAGAAAATCAGATGTGATACATGTTATTTTAGGTTCTTGGTCAGGCATTAGTTGCATTATTGTTTTAATATGGTTAAATTGTTCGCAAGATGTTATGTGGTTATATATTTCAGAGCTGTCGCATGACGAGTGTTCCTTTATTCTGGTGTATAAACAGCGGTCTGTCTTTCCGATGTATCGTGCATTGCAGCCTGGACACGTAAACTCGTATACAACAGAACTTTGGTATTTCTTCGGTGTTGAATCTTTTAGTGAGATGAAGCAGTTAGAGTCGATTGTTTTCCAATTGATAATGAATTTACATGAACTATTTTCAGACACTAGCAAATTCATGAAAATTAACAATGACACCACACTAACCCAGCTAACTACACTCCAAAACTATCTTAGGAAACTTCTTAATCGCGGTGAAATCAATGACGAAGTATACAACAACATACGATCTGTCTCTACTAGACCTGCACGAGCACATGGCCTTCCTAAAATTCATAAAACATTTTACTCTCTTCCTCCATTTAGACCTATAATTGACACAACAGGCACTGCTTATCAACCTGTTGCCAAATACCTTAGTAACCTACCTAACCCTATAACAACAATTAATTTACAATTAGAGATAGTTTTGACGCTGTATCACAAATTAACAACATTCCACGCCAACTATTTGACGATGGATATAGATTTGTATCATTTGACGTAAAATCACTCTTTACTAGCATCCCACTTAAGAAAACTATTAACATAATATTAGAACGTATCTACAAACTTAAACTTATTTCCACAACCCTCAAAAAGAGAACACTGAAAAAACTATTACTTGACTCTTGTACCAAAACATTATTCTCCTTAAACGGACAATTGTACAAACAAACCGATGGAGTTTCAATGGGTTCGCCACTAGGTCCTACATTTGCTAACATTATAATGACGGAATTCGAAGAACTAATCATTAAACCACTAATAAACTCTAACAAAATTAAATTTTACAAACGATATGTTGATGATACACTAATCCTACCGAGACCGTCTGACATTAATTACATACCAAAACAATTTAACTATTTTCATTCTAACATCCAATTTACTGTTGACGATTTTCCTGATAATGACATACACTTCTTAGATATTCAAATTCATACAACTGGCACCACAGTCTATCGCAAAACAACTTGCACTGGACAATATACGCACTACTCCAGCTTCACACCATGGTCCAGAAAGGTGGCTTGGATCAGAGCCCTTGTAAATCGTGCACATAAGATCTGTAGCGATGATGAATTTCTCAAACATGAACTTGAACAAATTCGGAAATTCATGTCTTGGAATGGCTTCCACCGCAAAATTGCTAAGAAACTCATTACTCTGTTCACGCCTTCAACAACATCTTCCTCTTCTGATCCACATATAAATGGTTGTTCCAATGATAACAACGTACCTTCCAACCTAGTTAAAATCTGGATAAAACTCCCATTCCTTGGTAAATATGGAACTAAACTAACCCAATCATTCCTACGCAAAGTAACTCCTCAACTAAAATCCCCATGTTCACTAAAAGATTCAACACCGAAGAAATACCAAAGTTCTGTTGTATACGAGTTTACGTGTCCAGGCTGCAATGCACGATACATCGGAAAGACAGACCGCTGTTTATACACCAGAATAAAGGAACACTCGTCATGCGACAGCTCTGAAATATATAACCACATAACATCTTGCGAACAATTTAACCATATTAAAACAATAATGCAACTAATGCCTGACCAAGAACCTAACATAACATGTATCACATCTGATTTTCTCTTTAATAACTGTAATGTAATTGATAAAGCTGACCACTGGTCTTTGTTATTGTTCAAATAATCTCTAGCAATACGAAGATTGAAACCTGACCTTAACCACGGAACTAAAGCCTCTAAAGAACTTATAATATAAATTTAACTAATGACCTTATATAGCATTTCTCATATTTCTTCACTTGTATATATAACTTTGATATGTAATAATCTTTTCATTCCTGAAGATGACTAAAACCTAGTCGAAACGTAGAATAAACCATTTTCAAAATGTTTACTATTTTCGGAGTTTCTATTGCATTGTATTTTAACTATATAACAAAATATAAATATTGGTTTTTAATATAAATATTGTGATTAAATACTGTTATTTAATGCAATATAAATATTGTTATTGAATATTCTTATTTAATTTTCATATAAACATTGTTATTAATAATGATTGTGTAATTGTTATTTGTATTATACATATTTCATAACTTAATTATTATTCATCAATAATAACACATTGCAATATTGTTAAATATTTTTTGATTAAGTTAAATACACATTATTTAAATAAATTGACTGTTAGTTGTACAACTTTTTGTCCACCATAAAAAAATTCTAGTTACTCAAATATGTCTGTACTCTGGTGGAGCAAGATTTAGTAAAGAACCTTAAAGTTGTACTACGATAAATGCAAGTATGACAGTTGGTAAGGATAACACCAACAAAGTAATACTTTCCAATTGGCTGAAGAAGTACTTTAAGATTTTTCTTGAAGTCAAGGAAAGCAAAGTACTGGACAACTTTACCAAAAGCCCATTCAACAGACACACGCGCTTTACTCATTTTCCGGTTGAATAACTGTTGGTCTCTATTAACTATCGCACCTTTAAATGGTGCAAGTAAATGCTGGCACAGAGGGTAGGCAGGAACACATTGGGTGGTGTAAACTTTGCTTGCAACCTTGCTAGTAAGTTGCTTTCATGAAGCAGAAAGGCATCGTGATGTCCGTTCTGCGCATGTACTATGGGGGTCCTGCGATGTAAACAATACCCAAATTTCGCGTTGTTTCGACTAAAATTCGACATCTTGTAAATCAGAAACTCGAATCTGTATTTATTTAAAACATAGCGAACCATAACACATCATATTTTTTTAAATATAGCGTGTTTAAAATGTAAACAAACGGACGTTGCCGGTTTGTTTACATCGGGACTTTACATCACCTTTAAATATACTCTACCTAAATAAATCAATGCAAGTTTGTTGGTCAAGCTGCTCTCGATCGATTTTAAATATATACGTAGGCTCTTTTATTAAAGTGTATATGCAATGAAAATTTCGATATCGTGTGTTTTGCATTTTCTGAAAATTTGGTCTTTTCCGATCATAAAAATACCAACCTTGTTGAAAAATTCGCACCAGAAGTTTGTTAATTTTACGATTAAAGTTCGATTTTGAGACCATCTACTGGCAAAAGACTGGTGCCTAGAGTTCCGGCCTTGTGACGTAGGCAGTGTGACACGTCGAAGTGTTTGACTATACGAAAACAACAAAATATCACAAACATCAGACGGCTATCTGTAAAACAAGGAGCGGGGAATCAAGGAACGGAACGAGGAACGGAACGAGGAAAGGAATCCCGGAATTGTAAAAGCCGGAATCTGTAAAACCCGTAATCTGTAAAAGCCGGAATCTGTAAAACCCGGAATTGTAAAACCCGAAATCTGTAAAACCCGGAACTGTAAAAGCTGGAATCTGTAAAACCCGGAATTGTAAAACCCGGAATCTGTAAAACCCGGAACTGTAAACCCTGAATCTGTAAAACGCGGAACTGTAAAAGCCGGAATCTGTAAAACCCGGAATTGTAAAACCCGGAATCTGTAAAACCCGGAATTGTAAAACCCGGAATCTGTAAAAGCCGGAACTGTAAAGCCGGAATCTGTAAAACCCGGAATTGTAAAACCCGGAATCTGTAAAACCCGGAACTGTAAAACCCGGAATGTGTAAAAGCCGGAACTGTAAAGCCGGAATCTGTAAAACCCGGAATTGTAAAACCCGGAATCTGTAAAACCCGGAACTGTAAAACCCGGAATCTGTAAAAGCCGGAATCTGTAATCTCATTGAGTGTATATTTTTGCTTCTATTTTGTATATTTTGTCGATACAACGTGTACTCCTGCAAAATACTCTAATGCGCTTATTTTCCTGCCGATACGATGGTAATTTTCTAAAAATGCTAAAAACAAACATCAGGATTATAGAATTCTTCCTTAATTTAGTCTTTTATGATATTTTAGCGGCTACGTAGGCATGGAGTTTGCAAATTTCCACCAAACCCGGCCTTTTCGGTCTTTGTGGCAAAGCCAACGGCAACGGTGTTTAATTTACCGCAAAGTCAAATACAACCGATTACAACTTACAAGTGTGAAATTTTACGTTATTTTTGATATAATTTCGGGTATTTTAGGTTTGAGTTAAGATACACAAATATATATATTATATACCTGAAAACAGATGAAACAGCCTGTTGCAGACAAGTTTTGAGGTAAGCGAAAATCTATAATTTGCTCTAACTATATGTTGTCGAGCACTCTTTGCGTTTCGTAGACCTAAACCTACACGTATTATATACCTGTATATTTGTTATTGCGCAAATGATTGCTGAACATAATTTATTAAGTAATCACTGTATATCGCATAAAATGTCTGATTTTCTCATATTTCTTACTGAATCATTGCAAGCAAATTCGCTTATGTTCTACCTGTTTTGTTGTACAATATTGTACAGATATTCACGCACGTTTTGGCATCATAGTAGTGACAATCCTATCGAAATATATCAAGTATATATAACTACAGTTGAAGATACTTTTTTCTTGTTACATCTTGTCAAGACTACAGAATTACTGCGGCATGCGCTGACCTTCCGTAAGACTTTATCAGAACAGGAAAACCGTAATTCCGTAAATAAAGATTATAGTCTATTATATAGATCAACTGTTAAACTTTATATACTATATATAGTCTATAAACTACTGCATAAACTATCATAAAATAATATAACATTAAATATTTAAACGTATATGTAGTGATTGACAGGTCATTTACATAACAATGAAATGCGCGGGAAAACGGGACATATGCCATATGGTAGCGAGAGAGAAAGTATCAAGTTTGTAGTCGTACAGTAAACTAAATAAATATATAAACGTAACGTGTATGCTTAATTATTACATTGGCGACGAGGATAAATTCTCAAAATGAATGGTTTACAGCCCATGCCTTTGTTCGAACCGAAAGCTGATAATGAGACTATCGATGACTTTCACACACGTTTGAGAAGATTAGCAAAGTATTGTGAATTCGAGGACGTCGAATTTGAAATAAAAATGCAAATTGTGTGCAACGGGACATCCTCGAGACTGCGTAAGAAAGCGTTGAAAGAAAGCAATTATTCATTGAAAGATATGTTAATCGATGGTCGGAAATCTGAAACCTGTAGTGCCCAAGCCAATGGTATGGAAGAAAAATTTAAAGATGTACAAATTAATCAAGTTGAGAGAAAACCGGCTGAGTCTACATGCTATAATTGTGGATTTGCTTACCCTCATGCGGATCGCCCGTGTCCAGCCGCAAACTCCACTTGTAACTCCTGTGGCATACTTGGTCATTTCTCTAGAGTGTGTCGAAAGAAAGAATCGCGTCGTTTCTCTAAGCCACAACCGGCACAAGAATCGCTCCGACGACGAGAACAACCAAAAGAGCCGTATAAACATAAACCAGAAACTAAGCGAAGAAATCATGCACGTGCTGTCAACAAACATCGCGATTCATCCACGGAGACCAGTTCAGAAGACGATTATGCGTATGCTGTGGAAAAGAACGCCAAAGACGACCCAAAGACGAAAACAAACATACGGGTAAATTCGATTAAAATCAAGTTCATTGTTGACACGGGAGACGTACGATTGCCTCAAATCCAGTGTAAAATTGTGCAAGATTACCACGAAGATGTTCGCTTATGGCTCGGACAAACCATTACCTCTTAAAGGCCAATTTCAGGCAACCTTGGAATCGAACAAACGTTATACTGTCTCGGTTATTCAGGTTGTCGAAGGTAGCTCTGGAAATATACTTAGTGCAAAAACCGCTCAAGATTTGGCATTAATTCAATTGGTAAACAAAGTCACAGAACTTGAAACGCGATCGAAACCGGAAGTTTCTAAACCGGAAGTTTCTAAACCGGAAGTTTCTAAACCGGAAGTTTCTAAACCGGAAGTTTCTAAACCGGAAGTTTCTAAACCGGAAGTTTCTAAACCGGAAGTTTCTAAACCGGAAGTTTCTAAACCGGAAGTTTCTAAACCGGAAGTATCTACACCGGAAACCGAGGCGGGGAATATGGAGAACACAGATGAAAGGCGGCCAGCGCCTGCATCAACGCCGAAATGCGCAGACCAAGATATCCAGAAAATTATTGATAAATATGCAACTGTTTTTGTGGGTGAAGGGAAACTGAATATCATATTCGCAAAGATGTATCAAAGGAGTTAAAGAAATTGGTGGAAGAAGATATGATCGAAAGAGTCTGTGACCAACCTACACCGTGGATTTCGCAATTTGTGTGCACCCCGAAGAAGGACGGTGGAACACGAATCTGCGTTGATATGAGAGCAGCCAATCAAGCGATTGAACGCGAAAGACATGTTATGTCAACGCTCTCTGATTTCCGTGCAGAGATGAACGGGTCGAAAATTGACCTAAAACAGGCGTACCATCAACTAGAATTGACTGAAGAAAGTCGCTATATAACTACATTTTCGACGCACGAAGGCCTATTTTGTTACAAACGACTGAACTACGGAACGAACAGTGCACCAGAAATATTTCAGAATACCGACCTTAGTGACATTCGGGGAGTAAAGAATATCGCAGATGATATTATTGTTCATGGAAAAACACGAAAGCAACATGAAGAAGCCTTAGAGAACTGTCTGAAACGACTAGATCAACTCAACTTGAAAGCGAAACCGGAGAAGTGTAGTTTCCTACGCAAAGAGATTAAGTTTTATGGTCTAATTTTCACGGCAGATGGAACACGACCTGATCCAGCAAGAATCGACAATTTGGTCAAAGCCAGTGCACCGAAGAATGCCAGTGAAGTCGCAGTTTTTGGGCCTAGCTAACACATGCCGTGAGTATGTTCCAGAGTGTGCTGAAATTACTAGGCCGTTGAGGGATCTCACAAAGAAAAGTGTCGCTTTCAATTGGAACAACACTCACCAAAGAGCATTTGAGCAGATTAAGAAGAAACTGACAAACGCTCCTACTATGGCATACTTCGATACAGAGAAGAGAAGCTTGCTTATCGTTGATGCATCACCTTTGGGAATTTGTGCAATCTTAGCACAACGAGAGAAGTCCGGAGAGTCGTACTGTATTATCTCTTACGCCAGCAGAGCCCTGTCTCTAGTCGAAAGTCGATATTCACAGACAGATATTGAAGGGCTGATTCTAGTTTGGGGGATCGAACATTTCCGACTGTTCCTTCTGGGCACTGAGTTTGATGTTTATACTGATCATAAAGCCCTGGAAGCAATCTTTAACAATCCAAAATCAAAGCCCCCAGCTCGTATTGAACGCTGGATGCTACGACTGCAACCGTACAACTTCCGTGTGATTTACAAGAAAGGAACAGAAAACGAAGCCGATTATTTGAGCCGTCATCCTATCACTACTACTCAAGGAAAAACTACAATTGAAGAAAAAATTGCAGATAACTCTGTGAATTACATCATTAACAATGCTATACCGAAGTCAATGACACTTCAGGAAATCAAGGAAGCCACTTTGTCAGACACCATTTTAAGGAAAGTTCTAGAGTGTATGAAATCAGGGAAATGGGACGAGAAGGATGTGGAACTGAAATCTTATCACATGTGCGCGGAAGAACTAACAGCAACGAAAGCAGGGGACCTTCTTCTAAAAGGGAGCAGAATTGTTATACCAAAAACGCTACAAGACCGTGCGACGCAACTCGGACATGTGGGACACCAGGGAATAGAGGAGACGAAAGCGTTATTACGAGAGAAAATATGGTATCCTGGAATGGATAATAAAATTAAGACCTTCGTTGAAAACTGTGCTGCCTGTCAAGCTGTTGGTCCGGGTAGTCCACCTGAACCGATGAGGATGACTCCTACCGCGACAGAGCCATGGCAAAGCTTAGCACTAGATTTTTATGGTCCAATACCCCACAGTGGACAGTATTTACTTGTCGTAACCGACACCTACTCTAAGTTTCCTGAAGTGGAAATTGTGAAGTCAACGTCAGCGAAAGCCTGTATCCCGAAGTTAGACCGCATATTTGCAACTCATGGCATTCCAAAAAAGATTAAGACTGATAATGGCCCACCCTTTAATGGAAACGATTTCAAACGATACATGGCAGCATTGGGAATCGAATGGACAACAAGCACTCCGTTATGCCCCCAAGGAAATGGTAATGCCGAGAGTGTGATGAAGCCGTTAGGAAAAGTGATAAAGACTTCTATATTAGAAGGGAAAAATTGGAGACAAGAACTTCAACGATTTCTGTTAAATTATCGCTCAACGCCGCATGCTACTACCATGTGAATTACTGTTCAACCGAAAGGTGCAAGGAAGTCTACCCGAGCTGTCAACAAAAACGATCGTGAACAAGCACCAAAGTGCCAAGAAAAACATCGAGAAAAAGAAGATCAGGAATAAGCAATACTACGATGTCAAGAATAACACCAGAACATCCACAATTTGGGAAGGTGACATTGTTATTTGCAAACAGAAACCAACCAACAAGCTATCTCCTAGATTCAATCCCGAGCGATTGACGATCGTCAAGAGGAAAGGAGCAACAGCTACTGCCAGAAATGACAGCAGGGCCTCTTTTAACTAATGTACTGGAGGGGCCAAAGCCCCCCCAGCCCCCATGTTGGCCCCCCAGTAAACTATTTTGGCCCCTCCAGTGAAGGTCCCTTTTTTCCAAAATATATGCAAAAAGCGGAAAAAACTGAGTTTAGAGGAAAGTTATGGTATTCTCACAACAAAACCTGGCTCCATTTAGATGGGATGTATCAAAAATTGTCTCTGAAAATGCAGGAAATCAAGCCACAGAGACTCAAGAATAGAAAATTTTCTGGGGGATGACCCCCAGATCCCCCCTTCAGCTTCTCACACCTGTAATACACCACCTACTTGTTACGTCCCCTCTTGATGATGCCCCCCCCCCACTGACGATTTCTTAAAAGAGGCCCTGAATGACAGTCGCAGTATCACGCGTAATGTGTCTCATTTCAAAGTAGTTAAACGTGCAGAAGAACAAAGTAGTGATGAAGAGAGACCAAACAACGTGGATGATGTACAGGGCAGCGGATTGGAAGACGACATGCAGGACATTATAGTAGAACGTCAGCCGACACCAAGAAGATCAACCAGGAATCAACGAACTGTAAATAGATTTGGTAACTCAATACCGTCTGGACTTATTTCATAGAACTTTAGTATATTACAAACAATAACAAACAATTCATAGTTATTCCGTTGAGTTTTGTTTTAAAAAAAAAGAGAGCGATGTAGTGATTGACAGGTCATTTACATAACAATGAAATGCGCGGGAAAACGGGACATATGCCATATGGTAGCGAGAGAGAAAGTATCAAGTTTGTAGTCGTACAGTAAACTAAATAAATATATAAACGTAACGTGTGTGCTTAATTATTACAGTATATATATACATAATCTTTTTATAAACTAGTGATTGTCTGATTCATAAAATTCATGCACATTTGTCTTCAAATTGATTAACACTAATAACAGATAACGAAGTGACAAACGTTTTTAACCGCTATGATATAGCGGCTTCCCCATGTCCATGGGCATGTCTCATACAATATGCAACATATTGAATATAATGTAAACCATCGAATATATAAGCTTTTGTTTTACTTTTACATTCGTTCGCAACAATTTTTATGGGCTTAGACAAGTACAAGCTACAGCCACTACAAACTATATTTGGCCTATATTTTGTTGGCTTCGATATAATACATGGTCTATCCAAAAATCCGACTTCAACATGCATGTGTTATTATTATTATTATTTTATTATTTACAAATATTTTACAACGGTAGCCCTTCAGAACACCTATGATCTGTTTTTCAAGAGGCCGTTTGAAACTGTTATTACATAATATTATTAGAAAACAAGAATGAAACCTAGTCAACTGCACACATAAGTATAAAATTATCACACTATTAAAAATATTTAAAAAGGAAAATTATTACATGCAGATAGAACATATGTAGCTAGATCTATTTAATATTACTGTTTTCTCTGAGAGACGTCTTGAATTGACCTGTCGACATTTCATTTGTCTTAACCTTATTTGGCAAGTCATTCCAGCATTTTGCTCCTGTGTAACTAAAGCTTTTTTTCAGGAAATTTGTTCTAGGTTTATTTGGCTGAAAATTAAGCCCGTTACTTCTAAGTTGATACTTTTCATTATTAGATAAACTGAACATATTAGCCATATTTTCCGGCACTTCCTTATTTTTAACATTAAACATAAGTGTAGCTTTCTGAATATCTCTCCTTTCCTTAAGTGTTTGCCAACCAAGTTCTCTCAACAGGTCTCTTGATCGGATCTCGTATGATTTACCCGTAATTATTCTTGCCGCTCTGTTTTGCATTTTCTGCATATTATCAAGCAAATAGCTACTACAATTATCCCAGACCATGCTACAATAATCAAAGTAAGGAAGAACCAATGACTTAAATACTGTGATCAAAATTTCTTTTGGCACAACCTGCTTAAGTCGCCTTAGCATACCTAATCCTTTAGAAACTTTTTTTATTACATTACCAACATGCTCATTCCATAAAAGCTGGTCATCAACAACGATCCCCAAGGTTTTGCATTGTTTTACACGTTTGATGTTTGTATCTGCTAGTTTTATTAAGGGATCCCGATCGATGCTATTTAGTTTACTTCTTGAGCCTATTATCATGTATTCTGTTTTATCTTTGTTTAGGGTCAATTTGTTGCTAATTAGCCATTGATGTACACATTCCAAATTTTTATTCAGATTTTCCTCTAATTCGTCAATCGATCTGGCTGTGGCAGTTAAATTAGTATCATCAGCAAACATGCTTGCCGAAGCACCATCCATGCATTTTGGCAAATCATTAATATAAACTAAAAATAATAGGGCCCCAAATTCGACCCCTGTGGTACTCACATGTTATAGCACATTGCCTCGACATTGCCTGATTACTTTTACATATTTGTTTTCTGTTACTCAAATACGATCTAAACCAATCTAATGTTAATCCGTGAATTCCATAAATTGATAATTTTTTTAATCAAAATATCATGATCTACACAATCAAATGCTTTCTTCAAATCCAAAAATATAACTCCATTCAATAGCCCTTTATCCATGTTTATATACCAACTATTTGTAACTCCTAATAGGGATGTTTGTGTTGACTGTTTTTTCCTAAAACCTGCTTGCTGTTTTGTTAGAATGTTGTTGTTTTCTAGATATGCAGAAAGTTGTTGAAATATTAATTTTTCGAAAACTTTTGTGATTACTGACAAAATGGATATTGGCCGGTAATTATTGCAGTCATTTCTATTTCCTGTTTTATAAATTGGTGAGACTATTGCAATTTTCAAATCATCTGGAAAAATACCAGTACTGATTGATTTGTTAAAGATTTGAGTCAGAGAAGCAACGATTTCTTCCGCTGCATCTTTTATTAACTTAGGAGGAATCCTATCGTGTCCAGTGGATTTCGATGCTTTAATACTCTTAAGTATTTTCATCATATCATGTTCATTTACTGTCTCTAATTGAAATTCAGTGTCTTGAACAGATACGTAGCTATCAGCTGGTTTTGATAAATTAGAAATACTTTTAGCTAAATTAGGCCCAATTTTCGAAAAGTGATCATTGAGGGTGTTTGCTATATCTCGTGCATCGGTGATAGTTGTATCATTTATGATCAATTCTTTGATGTCTGTCGTCTTAGATTTTTTATTGACTACCTTGTTAATCGTTTTCCACATTTCTTTCGGGTTTTTGGAAGTGTCTTTGAAACATTTCAAGTAATATTTTGTCTTAGTTGATTTAATCTTTCTGGAGAGTGCATTTCTAGCCTGTTTATATGCTTGGTGAATGCTGGGAGCCTGTCTGAACAGCTTTCTTTTAAGATAATCTCGATGTCGCATATGTTTCATTATGTCATCAGTAAGCCATGGCGTATATTCACTTCTTACCCTCCTGGTTATTGGTGGTGCGTGACTATCAGCCACCATTAAAAATTTTGTTTTCCAATCATGCCAAAGATCATTCGGATTTTCATTATTAAAAACACTGGTTGAAAATATATCTTTTAAATCAGACTTGAATAATGGAATGTTGTAATACTTATATTGTCTAGTATTGACCATTTTTGGTGGTCTACGTGGTACAGAAATTTTCCTATGCACATAGACCATACTGTGATCGCTGATTCCTACATGTTCTACCCCAGATTTTATAATCAAGTCAGGTTTATTGCTGAATACTAAATCAATTAAGCTTTTTGTGTTACTGGTAACCCGTGTTGGGCTTTCTATAAGTTGTTCAAGTTGATACATTTCTGACAGCTCAACCAGTAGTGTGTGGTTGTTTTCGTTCCTATGTGTTAGCCAGTCACAGTTGAAATCACCAATATAAATTGATTCTTTATTTTCCGCATCCATTCTTTGGATGCATAATTCATAATCATCAAATGCTTGGATTGGGGTATTTGGTGGTCTATACCAAGTATTTATCAAGAACGATTTTGCTTTTGGTTTAAAAATTTCAACTGTTATTGTTTCAAGAGTGTCAATTGTTAAATCGTTCCTTGTTTTAAAATTGATAGTATCTCTTATATATAAGGCAACACCCCCTCCATTGCGATTTCTGTCCTTCCGCACACATTCATATCCGTTGATGGTAATATCTCCATCACTAATTGTATCATCTAGCATTGTTTCGTTCACACTAATTATGTCAAATTGTTTATTGATTAAGTATATTCGAAATTCATCAATATGCTTAATCAAACTTCTGATATTTAAGTGACCTATCTTGAAACCCCTGGCTTTATTATGCACCTGTGGTTGGCCAACACTTGTTCGAGTTTTATTATCTAGTTCGCATTCCTTATTTGTTTTATTTGCCTCTTTATTTGAAAAAGATTGATTAATTATATTATCTGGACAATGCAAAACGTTCTCAGAGAGATCAACAAGTCAATTATCATCCGGTATATTTAAGTAGTTTATAATATTCAATGCAAACAAAGAAGTCCCAACTCTATTTAAATGCAGTCCATACGAATTCAAATGTTTACTTCCTATATTATTATGCTTGATAAGACCCATATTATGTTTCTTACAATAATTAAACAGTAATTTGTTTATTCCCTGATATTTGCTTGAAGATCCATATGATCATTTCTTTGGATAACCTCTGATATTATTATCCTTGTCTTGGGATGGCTTGTGGTTACATCTTGACATATATTCTTGATAGCATTTACGACTTCGTTTGGCTTCTTACTCATAACATCATTAGTCCCAACGTGTAGGATAAGTTTATCCGGCTTCTTATTCAGACAGGGCTTTACGTAATGTCTCATTGCGTCTGCATCAGCCCCACGATAAGTTTCGATGTTAACTTTTGTTCGATTGTCTTTCTTAATTGACTTTGCAAGCCTTCGACCGTCTAGATGTTTCGTCATCGAGTCACCAATGATTATCGTTGTTGGCGTAGTCGAGTTTATCTCTTCCCTTCTCTTACCCGTGGTAGGTATTTGTTTACTATCTATTGCTTTAGGTTTTTTATTCTGGTCTTTTTCTTGTCTTTTGGCATCGAAGGTTTTATTTTCATTCGTTCCTTCTTTAGAGGGTTCCGCGTGCAGAGCATCAAATCTATTTTGCAACAGAATATTTGCATACGATGGATATGCAAGCGTTTGTTATTGTGATTGTTGTGCGTTTGATATTGTGATTTTCGAGAAAATCAGGCTTTTATCACTACTTTTTTATCAGTACAAGATAGTTGGGACTTGGGTGAAAAACTATTGAAAATAAGTCACATTTAATTGTATAATTTCAAATTCATGAATTCTATAATTTAACATATGGAGTAGAATTAATTATTTTTTCCGTGTACAGCTGATGGGCTTATATATTCAGGAGAACTTTACGCCGTGAGAGTGTTTGTTAATTGGTTAGCCGGCTTATACATTCGAACTTTTGCGGTTCTTAACCTAAAACAGAACAAAACTATATAAAACGTACAAATCCCTTTAAATTAGTTGCCAATGATAATATGACATAAAGAATCTAGACGCTGTTCCAGCCAAAGTTTTCGGATAACGATCGATGTGTTCTTGTGCAGCAAAGCCTGAAATGCTGGACTTACTACCAGAAGACCAACATGGAACGTGGGATATCTCATTGAAATACATTCTCGTCGGAGGTGAAAATGCACGTTTTGAGGCGTGCTGTTTCTTTGTAGTTGTCCCTTTCTCTGAAGTTTGAAGGCAAATGAACGAGCATTTGATACTACAATTCCGCGTTTTACAGATTCCGGCTTTTACAGTTCCGGGTTTTACAGATTCCGGGTTTTACAATTCCGGCTTTTACAGATTCCGGCTTTTACAATTCCGGCTTTTACAGATTCCGACTTTTACAGTTCCGGGCTTTACAGATTCCGGGTTTTACAGTTCCGGGTTTTACAGATTCCGGGTTTTACAATTCCGGGTTTTACAGATTCCGGCTTTTACAATTCCGGGATTCCTTTCCTCGTTCCGTTCCTCGTTCCGTTCCTCGTTCCGTTCCTCGTTCCGTTCCTCGTTCCGTTCCTCGTTCCGTTCCTCGTTCCGTTCCTTGATTCCCCGTTCCTTGTTTTACAGATAGCCAACATCAGACAGTTGCCTTTATATTTCGCTATAAAAATGTCCGATAACGAAAGCTTTGAATCGCAGACAGAGACAGAAGGGTCCACAGATAATGAGGACAGCGCTGAGCAATCGTCTGTTGTTCAGCCATATCAATTTGAGCCAATCGCAGATAGTGACTACGAGGAAGACCAAACGGACGAAGACGGCATTCTTCGTGAAACTCTTGATGCGAGATTTAAGAAAGATGTAGCTGTTAATTCATGGTAAGTAAAGTTATGAAAGTATTAATATTATATTAACCCGTTCCTCGACTATTTATTACTCTGTTTCGTCTGATATGCTTGTGGGTTTTAATATTTTAAGGTGCTCATCTGGACATTGTAGCGACGAATTATTGCAGGACGCTAGAGAATATAGATGCTGTAAGGAGATTTTGGAGTGCATTGGCAAATTTACATTCGACGACAAGGACGCAGAATGCATCACGCAGCACTTGCATTATGCAGTAGTCACCCATCGAACAGTACTAGAGACTGCAGGGGCTTTTCTCTCTGATAAGTCAGGGAAAAGGTATCATAAACCAACAAGCAGAACCCAAGTTAGCTCGTCTGGTACGTCAATGTGATACCGTGTTCCAAAGCACGATTTCTCGAAATGCGCCGGGCATAATTACTGACGAATTCGTAGGAGTAAAATTCGGCCGTTGTTTTCGCACAAATTTTATCCATATTTTCCGTTGTTCCTCATTTGCGGGAAACTTATGCATTGATATCCCTTCAACGTGATATGTATTCGTGCAACTGCGCAATCCAGGACCTCCGCAAACGCAAAATTTTCCCCTCCTCGCTCTCTTCGTGCTGGAAGCCATGCTTGTTGAATTCGAAATGCATATATAGTAACTCAGACTGCACTGCTTTTATAGGGTTAGATAGTACAGATGCAAACAGGATTGCGTGCGAGTGCGGGTGTGAGTTTCGTGACGTCGGGGAAATGCGGTAGCCAAGCCTAGACGCGCTATGTCTGTTGCGCAAAACATGCATGCGTTTCTTGCTTGGTTTTCTAGAGGCGAGATAAATACTAATCAAATTCCGGTCTATATTGTATACAAAAACGCGCAACTATATGTAATAGATTCTCAATGTGAACTTAACGAACATTTGTGAGTGAACGTAAATTATATAATAAAGTAGAGCCCATCATTAGAAGCAGCTAAAAGTCCTATAACGCTATCGTATTTTACCACGCAAAATATGCAATTCAAAATTTGTTTGTTTTGGAATGGTCATGTAATGGCATAATGTCAGTAAATGTAGATATTTAATATTAATTTCTATGTTATGTTTACACTAGTTACTACATCTAAATAATATGCGGTCTGAAACCTACAACGTAGACATACTATCTCGTCTCATAGAATTTGCATTTCCCGCTTATACGCTACAACTCGTCATGTTGTAATTATATTGTATCTACATATTGAAAGCGATGTCTACAGTGGATTCGTTTGAATTTTCTTCAAAATCTCTCAGAATTTCGCCAGAAGATGGTCTCAAAATCGAACTTTAATCGTAAAATTAACAAACTTCTGGTTCGAATTTTTCAACAAGGTTGCTATTTTTATGATCGGAAAAGACCAAATGTTCAGAAAATGTAAAAAACCGGTATCGAAATTTTCATTGCATATACACTTTAAAGAGAACGCAAGGAAAGTTTCAAGGTCTTCAACAAAATCCTCATCTTCTGAATCTTCTGCAGCAATCAAGCATAGCAACGTATCATCAATAAGTTTTCTACCAAAAGCAAAATGACACATTCATTTACATGAAAATAAAACACCAGTAAAAATATATACTCTATAATGCATTAATGTTGACAAAACCTAAAAAAATAAAAAAAATAACAACACTGAACTACTTACTTGTCTCGACCAGCCGGCAGCCGCCGTTTTGTTTTTTTATGCTGTGGTGGTTACCATTCTCTGCTCTTTTCTTTTCCCCCGGAACTACTGAACATCGTCGAAACCCGTACCTGGATACCAGGTACGGGTACGTGTGCGATACCCGTACCAGTGCACCGAAACGGGGGTATCTTAACCTCTCTACTTATAGGTGGTGGGTGGAAATTATTTTGTGAAATCTGACACAAACATTAAAGGTTCAGACAGGATTTTGACATCTGTAGTGCATGTATTTTTAATCTTATCCTGGGTTCTAGATGTTTTGGAGAGATCGCTAGACAATGACAAATTGAAAATATCTCAATGATTCTATACATGCACGCCATTTTGGACCGAAAGTTAGCAGATGTTTCCTTCGATTTTTTTCTCGATTTCTCTTCCGCCCACAAACACCTTCGTCAGCGGTTCCTCATAAAAAATACGGAAAAACTCACAGAATTTACAAAAAGTTGGAAACCTCTGCGGAGCTCGAGGAGAGGCATACAAAACAGTAAAATATTTTGAGTGTCCCAAAAAAAGTGACACGCTAAACCCACAAGTGCATAAACTTCTGCTTCTGGAATTTAAAATAACTCCTATTACCATAAAAATCACATTACATGTAAATCATACGATCACTTGGAGTAGCAATAATGGTTCAATTGACTACAGAGCAACAAGTATTTGTTGTAACATATAATATTTGGACGAAGCGAAAACCTTTTAAAATGCTTAAATGTAAATACAATTTCATTAAATTTCAAGGTGTGTAATCACGCGCGTTTAAGAGCGGCTTAAGAACAATGAGATCATTTCTATAGTGTCACTTTTTTTTTTGGGACACCCTGTATATAGTTTGCCCACGCGCTTCAGTCCCGACAAAAATATCTTATATAGGGTATTGTACCATGGGGAATTCATTCACTTAAAAAACCATAGCAACAGTCTTTGTTTTTCTTTGGGCCTTTTCCGGTTGTTTTTGTCTGAAAGTCCGGTTTGACCCGTACGCTACATTTCAAATTGCGCGAAACGTTGAAATTATTGTTTTTCTTTAAAAGTTGGTCAGTATGTACTGTTTTTAAAGCTCTATAAAACTGTGTATTAGCGAAAAACACACGGTTTTAAAAACAGAAGTTATAATCGACCAAAAGTACTGAATATATAATTAGTTTACGATATAATAAATATCAGATTACAAAGGTGTTAAAACTCACGGAGATCTGTAAAACAATGTGCTTAGCGATTTGTTTGGCATTAGTCAAGAACAGGTTTGTTTGCTGAATCGATTGGTGGTATTTTGGTCCGCTTGGGGGAAGGGGCGCCAAAGATACAAGCGCTCAAAGTCATCATCCTTTGGCGGTTGATATTCGACGGTGCCGTCCAGAAAGAGTTAAGCAAGTATATAGGGGCGCCCCGTGTCCGAATGTCTCATTTGTGTATATATTGTGAGCCTATGCAGGTATATAGGGCCGCTCCATGTCCGAATTTCTCATTTGTGTATATTTTGTGAACATATGCAAGTATATAGGGGCGCCTCATGTCCGAATTTCTCATTTGTGTATATTTTGTGAGCATATGCAAGTATGTAGGAGCGCCTCATGTCCGAATTTCTCATTTGTGTATATTTTGTGAGCATATGCAAGTATGTAGGGGCTCCCCATGTCCGAATTTCTCATTTGTGTATATTTTGTGAGCATATGCAAGTATGTAGGGGCGCCCCATGTCTGAATTTCTCATTTGTGTATATTTCGTGAGCATATGCAAGTATATAGGGGCTCCCTATGTCCGAATTTCTCATTTGTGTATATTTTTGCAAGTATATCATGTCCGAATTTCTCATTTGTGTATATTTTGTGAGCATATGCAAGTATGTAGGGGCGCCCCATGTCTGAATTTCTCATTTGTGTATATTTCGTGAGCATATGCAAGTATATAGGGGCTCCCTATGTCCGAATTTCTCATTTGTGTATATTTTGTGAGCATATGCAAGTATATAGGGGCTCCCCATGTCCGAATTTCTCATTTGTGTATATTTTGTGAACATATGCAAGTATATAGGGGCTCCCCATGTCCGAATTTCTCATTTGTGTATATTTTGTGACCATATGCACGTATGTAGGGGCGCCCCATGTCTGAATTTCCCATTTGTGTATATTTTGTGAGCATATGGATGTATGTAGGGGCGCGCCATGTCCGAATTTCTCATTTGTGTATATTTTGTGAGCAGATGCAAGTATGTAGGGGCGCCCCATGTTCGTATTTCTCATTTGTGTATATTTTGTGAGCACATGCAAGTATATAGGGGCGCCTCATGTCCGAATTTCTCATTTGTGTATATTTTGTGAGCATATGCAAGTATGTACGGGCGCCCCATGTACGAATTTCTCATTTGTGTATATTTTGTGAGCATATGCAAGTATGTAGGGGCGCCCCATGTCCGAATTTCTCATTTGTGTATATTTTGTGAGCATATGCAAGTATATAGGGGCGCCCATGTCCGAATTTCTCATTTCTGTATATTTTGTGAGCATATGCAAGTATATAGGGGCGCCTCATGTCCAAATTTCTTATTTGCGTATGTTTTGTGAGCATATACAAGTATATAGGGGCGCCCCATGTAAGAATTTCTCATTGTGTGTATATTTTGTGAGCATATGCAAGTATATAGGGGCGCCCCATGTCCGAATTTCTCATTTGTGTATATTTTGTGAGCATATATTTATATCCTCCGCGACAAAATGCAAATTTTAAAGTAATATTTTTTGTTTGTATCGACTGATCCCTTGATAAATATAAAGCAAAGTAAACAGAGAAATTGGAAATCCACTTATTTTACATAATCATGGCAGTGGAACAAGATAAAATCGAAATGCCTGCAACCGTCATGACTGACCCAGATTCGACAATGGCGCGCTATCAAATCGACCAATTCAAGAAATGGCACGCAAAAAAAGTGCGAGAGTGATTTTTGTAACTTCAAAAACGAGATCGCGGCGTTGTTTGGACATCTTGAGTCGAAACTAAAACATAAAAATTCGGAGATAAATGTTTTAAAATACATAATTTTATCTCTGGAAACATGCAACGAAATCCTACACACCCAACGAATAAGTGAAAGAACCATATTGGAAAAGCAGATGAAACTAGAGAAGATACTAAATGAAGTCATTGACAAAATCCCAGATCATCCCATCCTAAGAAATAACCCACTGGCAAATAAAACATACAGCGAAGCCCTTACCACACCGCAGAAAAATAAAGCCAACTTGCTCAAACACATTGTAGAATTGGTCAAACTTCTCCATGGATACATATTTTAAAGACTATAATATGTGAGTAGTTAAATTACTAAACATTATATTCATATATATATTATACTAGAAGGATTTAATTAACTTAGGCCTAATATATATATCATATACATATTTATCTTATAATTATATGCATATATGTATGTGTATACATACGTGCACTGTGTTTAATGTTTATGTGTATCTACCCATTACAGGTATATGTAAACATGTTCAGTGTACATTGGCAGGACGTATATGCATGTAATGAATTAACTCTATCTAAAACATTGATTTATCAAAGATCAGTTGATCATACTCAAAATTATCTTTATGAGAACGATAGTTGGTTCTAAATTATAGCATGATTTCAAACATCTCTAAATAATAGAACGCTTGGCAATAAGCTTAGCAATAGTGACTTTCTTAACAGTCTAATTAATCATGATTTCATCTTCCTTATGGAGACCTGGTCACATCAGGTCGACACCATTCCTGGTTTCAAGGTAGTATCCACAAGTACGGCCAAACCCAAAACAAATGCAGGTGGCCGTATATCAGGTGGTATATCATTATTATATAAAACAAAATTTCAATCTATGGTCACTATAGAAAAGCTAACAAACAATTTTTTATGGTGTCGCATAGATGAATAAATTTTGGCGTCTCCAAAATACCTATATATGTGCGGCATCTATATTCCTCGAGAAAAGTCAAATTGCTTTGATGAAGAAATATTTGAGAATTTAGAAAATGATGTTGTACATTTCTCACAGAAAGGCAACATTATGCTTTTAGGAGATTTCAATGCCCGTACTAGTAAACTTGATGATTTTGTATCGAAGGAAGGAAATACCTTCATAAATGATATTACTGAAAATTATTTTATCCCTACTACAAGAGAAAATTTTGACAGTTTAATTAATAATCATAGAAAATGTTTAATTGAACTTTGTAAAAACTGCAATTTAAGAATTTTAAATGGTAGAACTATTAGAGGTGATTCTTTTGGTAAACCAACGTTTCATGGCAAAAATGGCACAAGTTTAGTTGACTACATAATTTGTGACCAAGATCTTACTCAATCAACTAAAAACTTTATTGTAAAATCACCAACATACCTGTCCGACCATAGTCAAATCTTGATTTGGATTAAAAGAAAACATCCAATTTCAGTAGTAGTGTAGGTACCGTTCGATCCCCTTTTTAGAGAGTGTGCGAGAGTGTGCGAGAGTGTGCGAGAGTGTGCAACATCATTAACATAAACATAATTAATTATGTATTGACGTCACAATAGCGTCACGTTACCAAGTCGCGTTACCATACGTCACCTTAGGTTACGTTACCATTGGACTGGGCTGCGTTACCATGTGATAATCTGGTTCCGTTACCGATAATGAGTATTTTTGGACTGAGTTGCGTTACCATGTGATAATCTGGTTCACAAAGGATCAAAGATTATAAATATCATGTTTTGAACTCGCTATAAATACAGCTAGCGTCCTGTCACATGCATAGTCTGTATTCAACAATCACGATGGAATGTTTTCACGGTAAACCAGCTGCTTGTTCTACAACTGTTCGTGGTACGTTTTGGTTTTGTGGGGAAACACCGAGTTGCGAGTTCTTTTGCCATGATGAAGATTGCTATATGTTTACAAGAGCGATGGAAGCCTGTCAAAATAGTGGTTCCAATCATCCCATTTGCCCAACACATCAGAGATTGGCCAAATTACGCGTCGTGAAAGATAAAATGAAAGATAATTATGGAAGGCCCTTCTTTACATGTTCTGATCGCCATGATCCGTGTGACCTTTGGCAGTGGGGGGATGTATACGAAAGCCCTCGACCACGTTGCAAACACGGGATGGTATGCACCGTACGTAAAGTGAAAAAAGAGGGTCCGAACCAGAAACGCCTGTTCTACTGCTGCCCTGTTGTCTTTGCATGGGCGGGGAGCGCCCCGACATCTGGGACTCCCGGGACGATAAAAGTCCTGCCGGGACATATTGACTTATGTCCTGGCGGGACTTTTTGTGTCCCGGGAGTCCCGAGGGAAAATTGTCTGGCAAAAAGTTCGGGAGCTAGCGTTATGAGAAGAAAGTAAAAACAGAGAATTATATTTTGGAAAACAGATTTATTTCGATTTAGAACTTACAAGTAAAGGTAATATACTTCTAAGAGTATACAGTTTATAGGTAGTTTATTTAAGCGTGTACATGACTTATCAAGAGTCATTGTCACTCTTTTCGTGTGCATCAGGATAATGTTGGTCTTTGAAAATTCTTTTCAAAAGAAATTTTTTTTATCAATAGCAGCCTCTAATGCTTCTTCAGGGTCAAAGTTATCATCGTTCACAAATGCATCCCTCGTTTCCATAATATTTTTGTGTATTGGATCTCTCTTAAGTTCTCTTATCCATAGTGGACGTTCTTCACGAAGCTTTGGTAGGATAAGTAAGTACGCCTTACTATTAGGTTCTTCTTCAGCAAGACCATCTGCAGTGAAGTTCTGCGTTAGCTCTTCGAATTATGCTAAATTTCGTTTTTATGCTTCCGCTTTTAAAGGTGCCCATGGATCGCTTTCATATTCACCATCTACTTCGCTGTCAGTATTATCTATATCCAAATCACTCTCTGGCGTAGCATCAGATTCCACTTCATTGTCTGTATTATCTGAATTATTAAAATCGCTTTCTGACGTATCATCATCAGACTCTACGTACTTTCTTTTTCTGCCCATCTCTTCACTATGATCTGAGTCAGATTCTGCTGATGAGTTGTGATCTCGCAGAGTATAGTATTCCTTTCGCGTCTTTTTATGTTTAACCAACGATTAAACGATAGCTATAACTCCTACCTTCATCGAAGCTAACCAGTGAATGTTTTATTTTATGAACAACATAACATTTTACAATTATGCTTATACATAATTCATAATGGCTCCGATTTGATCCGATTAGGCAAGTAAACGTAGTGGATCAGGTGTAAATATGGGTTTTAAGGTTTTAGATAACAAAATGTTAACATATGTTCCAGAGAAGAACGCTTTTAGTTACTTTTATCCAAAACACAAAGTTTTGGAGGACGATGTTTCCACTATTCCTTTAGATATTTAAGTTGTGTAAAAATAGAAATTTTCAAAACCACATGTGTGTATTATCGTTGGGTGGGGAGCACCCCAGAAATCTTGCGTATCGGGACTCCCGGCCCGGGACAATAAAAGTCCCGCCGGAACATAATTCAAAATGTCCCTGCGGGACTTTTTGTGTCCCTGCGAGACGTTTTGAATGTATCAGCGATAACAGGGACTCCCGGCATGATAAAAGTAATCACATAACCATATAACCACATAATCATATAATCACATAAACACATAACCACATAACCACATAACAACATGACCATATAGCCACATAGCAGCAAACCATATGATCATGTAACCACATAACCATATAACCACATAGCCACATAACCATATAACCACATAACAACATAATCATATAATCACATAGCCTCTAAACCATATGATCATATTACAACATAACCATATAACCACCTATCCACTTGACCATTAACCCATATAACCACATAACCATATAACCAGATAACCGCATATCATATAATCACAAAACCATATAATCATATAACCATATAACTAGATACGCTTATGACAACATAACAACATAGCCACATAACCACTTAAGCGTATAACCACATAACCGTTAATAATATAACAACGTAAAACATAACCAAAAAGCATACAACCAGATAACCACATAATCATTAAAACATATTACCATATATATAACCATCTAAGCATACAAACATATGACCACATGACCATTAAAACATATAACCACATCTTGCATATGCTCACAAAATATGCACAAATGAGAAATTCGGACATGCGGCGCCCCTATATACTTGCATATGCTCACAAAATATACACAAATGAGGAATTCGGACATGGGGCACCCTTACATACTTGCATATATTGACAAAATATACACAAATGAGCAATTCGGACACGGGGTGCCACTACATACTTGCACATGCTCACAAAATATACACAAATGAGAAAATCGGACATGGGCTCCCCTATCTACATGCATATGCTCACAAAATATACACAAATGAGAAATTCGGACATGGGGCGCCCTTACATACCTACATATGCTCACAAAATATACACAAATGAGAAATTCGGACATGGGGCGCCCTATATACTTGCATATGCTCACAAAATATACACAAATGAGAAATTCGGACATGGGGCGCCCATATATACTTGCATATGCTCACAAAATATACACCAATGAGAAATTCGGACATGTGGCGCCCCTATATACTTGCATATGCTCACAAAATATACACAAATGAGGAATTCGGACATGGGGCACCCTTACATACTTGCATATATTGACAAAATATACACAAATGAGAAATTCGGACACGGGGTGCCTCTACATACTTGCACATGCTCACAAAATATACACAAATGAGAAATTCGGATATGGGGCGCCCTTACATACCTATATATGCTCACAAAATATACACAAATGAGAAATTCGGATATGGGCCGCCCTTACATACCTATATATGCTCACAAAATATACACAAATGAGAAATTCGGACATGGGGCGCCCTATATACTTGCATATGCTCACAAAATATACACAAATGAGAAATTCGGACATGGGGCGCCCATATATACTTGCATATGCTCACAAAATATACACAAATGAGAAATTCGGACATGGGCGCCCCTATATACTTGCATATGCTCACAAAATATACAAAAATGAGAAATTCGGACATGGGGTGCACCTACATACCTACATATGCTCACAAAATATAAACAAATGAGAAATTCGGACATGGGCGCCAATACGTACTTGCATATGCTCACAAAATATACACAAATGACAAATTCGGACACGGCGCGCCCCTACATACTTGCATATGCTCACAAAATATACACAAATGAGAAATTCGGACATAGGTCGCCCCTATCTACTTGCATATGCTCACAAAATATACACAAATGAGAAATTCGGACATGGGGCGCCCCTATATACTTGCATATGCTCACAAAATATACGCAAATGAGGAATTCGGACATGGGGTGCACCTACATACCTACATATGCTCACAAAATATAAACAAATGAGAAATTCGGACATTGGGCGCCCCTATATACTTGCATATATTGACAAAATATACACAAATGAGAAATTCGGACATAGGGCGCCTCTACATACTTGCATATGCTCACAAAATATACACAAATGAGAAATTCAGACATGGGGCGCCGCTACGTACCTACATATGCTCACAAAATATACACAAATGAGAAATTCGGACATGGGGCGCCCTATATACTTGCATTTGCTCACAAAATATACACAAATGAGAAATTTGGACATGGGGCGCCCCTACATACTTCCATATGGTCGCAAAATATACACAAAGGAGAAATTCGGACATAGGGCGCCCTTATATACTTGCATATGCTCACAAAATATACACAGATGCGAATTTCGGACATGTGGCGCCCATATATATACTTGCATATGCTCACAAAATATACGCAAATGAGAAATTCGGACATGGGGCGCCCCTATATATTTGCATATGCTCACAAAATATACAGAAATCCATATCAGAAATTCGGACACATGGCGCAAATACATACTTGCATATGCTCAGAAAATATACGCAAATGAGAAATTTGAACATGGGGCGCCCCTACATACTTGCATATGCTCTCAAAATATACAGAAATGAGAAATTCGGACATGGGGCGCCCCTATACACTTGCATGTGCTCATAAAATACACGAACATGTGAAATTCGGACATGGGGCGCACCTATATACTTGCATATGCTCATAAAATATACACAAACGAGAAATTCGCACATGGGGCGCCAATACATACTTACATATGCTCACAAAATATACACAAATGACAAATTCGGACACGGGGCGCCCCTACATACTTGCATATGCTCACAAAATATACACAAATGAGAAATTCGGATATAGGTCGCCCCTATCTACTTGCATATGGTCACAAAATATACACAAATGAGAAATTCGGACAGGGAGCGCCCCAATATACTTGCATATGCTCACAAAATATGCACAAATGATAAATTCGGACAGGGGGCCCCTACATACTTGCATATGCCCACAAAATATACACAAATGAGAATTCGGACATGGGGCATCCCTACATACTTGCATATATTGACAAAATATACACAAATGAGAAATTCCGACATTCTACATACTTGCATATGCTCACAAAATATACACTAATGAAAAGTTCGGACATGGGGCGCAAATATATACTTGCATATGCTCACAAAATATACACCAATGAGAAATTCGGACATGGTGCGCCCCTATATACTTGCATATGCTCATAAAATATACACAAATGAGAAATTCGAACATGGGGCGCCCGTATATACTTGCATATGCTCACAAAATATACACAAATGAGAAATTCGGACACAATATGAAATATACACAAATGAGAAATTCGGACATCTATCTACTTGCATATGCTCACAAAATATGCACAAATGAGAAATTCGGACATAGGGCGCCTCTACATACTTGCATATGCTCACAAAATATACACAAATGAGAAATTCGGACATGGGGTGCACCTACATACCTACATATGCTCACAAAATATACACAAATGAGAAATTCGGACATGGGGCGCCCCTATATACTTGCATTTGCTCACAAAATATACACAAATGAGAAATTTGGACATGGGGCGCCCCTACATACTTCCATATGGTCGCAAAATATACACAAAGGAGAAATTCGGACATAGGGCGCCCTTATATACTTGCATATGCTCACAAAATATACACAGATGCGAATTTCGGACATGTGGCGCCCATATATATACTTGCATATGCTCACAAAATATACGCAAATGAGAAATTCGGACATGGGGCGCCCCTATATATTTGCATATGCTCACAAAATATACAGAAATCCATATCAGAAATTCGGACACATGGCGCAAATACATACTTGCATATGCTCAGAAAATATACGCAAATGAGAAATTTGAACATGGGGCGCCCCTACATACTTGCATATGCTCGCAAAATATACAGAAATGAGAAATTCGGACATGGGGCGCCCCTATACACTTGCATGTGCTCATAAAATACACGAACATGTGAAATTCGGACATGGGGCGCACCTATATACTTGCATATGCTCATAAAATATACACAAACGAGAAATTCGCACATGGGGCGCCAATACATACTTACATATGCTCACAAAATATACACAAATGACAAATTCGGACACGGGGCGCCCCTACATACTTGCATATGCTCACAAAATATACACAAATGAGAAATTCGGATATAGGTCGCCCCTATCTACTTGCATATGGTCACAAAATATACACAAATGAGAAATTCGGACAGGGAGCGCCCCAATATACTTGCATATGCTCACAAAATATGCACAAATGATAAATTCGGACAGGGGGCCCCTACATACTTGCATATGCCCACAAAATATACACAAATGAGGAATTCGGACATGGGGCACCCTTACATACTTGCATATATTGACAAAATATACACAAATGAGAAATTCGGACATGGGGCGCCTCTACATACTTGCATATGCTCACAAAATATACACAAATGAGAAATTCGGACATGGGGCGCAAATATATACTTGCATATGCTCACAAAATATACACCAATGAGAAATTCGGACATGGGGCGCCCCTATATACTTGCATATGCTCATAAAATATACACAAATGAGAAATTCGAACATGGGGCGCCAATACGTACTTGCATATGCTCACAAAATATACACAAATGACAAATTCGGACACGGGGCGCCCCTACAAACTTGTATATGCTCACAAAATATACACAAATGAGAAATTCGGACATAGGTCGCCCCTATCTACTTGCATATGCTCACAAAATATGCACAAATGAGAAATTCGGACATGGGGCGCCCCTATATACTTGCATATGCTCACAAAATATACGCAAATGAGGAATTCGGACATGGGGTGCACCTACATACCTACATATGCTCACAAAATATAAACAAATGAGAAATTCGGACATTGGGCGCCCCTATATACTTGCATATATTGACAAAATATACACAAATGAGAAATTCGGACATGGGGCGCCTCTACATACTTGCATATGCTCACAAAATATACACAAATGAGAAATTCGGACATGGGGCCCCCCTACATACCTACATATGCTCACAAAATATACACAAATGAGAAATTCGGACATGGGGCGCCCCTATATACTTGCATTTGCTCACAAAATATACACAAATGAGAAATTTGGACATGGGGCGCCCCTACATACTTCCATATGGTCGCAAAATATACACAAAGGAGAAATTCGGACATAGGGCGCCCTTATATACTTGCATATGCTCACAAAATATACTCAGATGCGAAATTCGGACATGTGGCGCCCATATATATACTTGCATATGCTCACAAAATATACGCAAATGAGAAATTCGGACATGGGGCGCCCCTATATATTTGCATATGCTCACAAAATATACAGAAATCCATATCAGAAATTCGGACACATGGCGCCAATACATACTTGCATATGCTCACAAAATATACGCAAATGAGAAATTTGGACATGGGGCGCCCCTACATACTTGCATATGCTCGCAAAATATACAGAAATGAGAAATTCGGACATGGGGCGCGCCTATACACTTGCATGTGCTCATAAAATACACGAGCATGTGAAATTCGGACATGGGGCGCACCTATATACTTGCATATGCTCATAAAATATACACAAACGAGAAATTCGCACATGGGGCGCCAATACATACTTACATATGCTCACAAAATATACACAAATGACAAATTCGGACACGGGGCGCCCCTACATACTTGCATATGCTCACAAAATATACACAAATGAGAAGTTCGGATATAGGTCGCCCCTATCTACTTGCATATGCTCACAAAATATACACAAATGAGAAATTCGGACAGGGAGCGCCCCAATATACTTGCATATGCTCACAAAATATGCACAAATGATAAATTCGGACAGGGGGCCCCTACATACTTGCATATGCCCACAAAATATACACAAATGAGGAATTCGGACATGGGGCACCCTTACATACTTGCATATATTGACAAAATATACACAAATGAGAAATTCGGACATGGGGCGCCTCTACATACTTGCATATGCTCACAAAATATACACAAATGAGAAATTCGGACATGGGGCGCACCTATATACTTGCATATGCTCACAAAATATACACAAATGAGAAATTCGGACATGGGGCGCCCTACATACTTGCATATGCTCACAAAATATACACAAATGAGGAATTCGGACATGGGGCACCCTTACATACTTGCATATATTGACAAAATATACACAAATAAGCAATGCGGACATGGGGTGCCTCTACATACTTGCATATGCTCACAAAATATACACAAATTAGAAATTCGGACTTGGGGCGCCCTTACATACCTAGATATGCTGATAAAATATACACAAATGAGAAATTCGGATATGGGGCGCCCTTACATACCTATATATGCTCACAAAATATACACAAATGAGAAATTCGGACATGGGGCGCCCTATATACTTGCATATGCTCACAAAATATGCACAAATGAGAAATTCGGACATGGGGCGCCCATATATTGGGTAGACTCGGCTGTTTGGAGACCTAAAGATTTAGTAATGATGACTCCAGAGCAACGAGACGGTTACGAACAAAGACTGCTTCACGAGAGACCAAAATATACTCCTATGAAAGCTGAGGATATAGTAAGATTATCTCCCGAAGACAGACAAGAATATGAGAATTCTTTACAGACCCAAAAGACGCCTAAACGATATGCTCTTAGGAGCAGACCTTACTAACGCTGTAATTTTACTTTGAAATAAAATAGTTTTGAAGGCATGGATGCCACTAAATGTACCGATTTCTTAATCTTTGATGGAGATTCATATCGTTGGTTGGGGAGCTTTATTGAGCTAAAGAATTACATTGCCGAAGACTTAAAAATCACAGGAATATGGAAGTCACCGGGAGGAGGTGCTAAGCGTTTCATAGCTGGCAAAGATTCTGAATTTGTTCTTAAATGGCAAAAGTCAAAAAAGTTGGTAATCGAAAAGGACAATACAGATGAGTATTTATCAAAATATCTTAAAGCTAACGCATGTGTCGCGTCGGACGTAGCTATGAATGGCTGCGAGAATGAGTTTGTGTCGACCAGCAGCAATGCCGAAGGCGTCCATGCGGTTA
This sequence comes from Trachythela sp. YZ-2020, assembly GCA_016169945.1. NCBI lineage: Eukaryota > Metazoa > Cnidaria > Anthozoa > Malacalcyonacea > Clavulariidae > Trachythela > Trachythela sp. YZ-2020. The sequence goes on from JADLSH010000356.1 coordinate 384,297, forward strand.
ATTTTACCTTGCCCACTGAATCTAATATAAATGGTGACCCATCCTTAGTGCACTTAACGAAAGCAGTAGAAGTTGGGTTTAGTCTAGCTGACACTAAAATTAAAAGTATTGAAGAGAAATTCAATGTTAAAATAAATGATGTTCTTGACGATCTGAACGAACTAAAGGCCCGGTCTGAGTCTGTCTCTGAGCGATTAGTCAATGTATTGCTTGAAGAGAATACTAAACTTAAGAAAGATAACGATGTGCTATCTGGGAGACTCAATAATTCGTTGCTTGTTTTATCGGACCTTAACACCCGTATTAAGGACATTGAAAATGAGAAACTTAGTTTGATTACAGCTATTAGACTTATTCAATGTGCAGATAAAAGTCATGTTGACTCAACGGTAATGGCAGCGAAGCAGTTGAAGTCCAATGACATTGCCGTATTTGATCAACATGATTTATCTGATAATTTATGTATGAATGATGTCGAAGAGTCGATCCAGGTAGTTGATAAAGGCCCGGATCCTTTTCTGTTAAATAATGAAATCCCGGAATCACAAAGATTGAAGCGCAAATATAAGTCGAAAAGTAAGAGAAAGGGTCTAAACCTGGTCAAGAATTTGACCAAAAATGCAAATTCCGCAACTAGATCGGAAGTCCTGCAACAAATTCCAGCAAACAACAATTCCATAGCAGAGCCAGTCATGCAACTAATCCCAAATGACAATTCAATAACAGAACCTGTTGTGCAACAAATTCCAGCAAACAACAATTCCATAGCAGAACCAGTCATGCAACAAATTCCAGCAAACAACAATTCCATAGCAGAACCAGTCATGCAACAAATTCCATCAAATATCAGTGGAACCAATAATTCGCATACTGTGCCAAAAACGCCTAACAAACATGCAAATTTTTCTGCGAAAAATGTCACTGTTGTTGCGGGAGATTCAATTGTCCAGAACCTCCAAGGATGGCGTCTTTCTAATACTGACAATCATGTTGTTGTCAAAAGCTTTTCTGGTGCAAATATAACAGATATGGAAGACTATTTAAAGCCCATTCTTCGTAAGGAGCCGAATAAAGTCATTCTACACGTAGGAACTAACGATTTAAAACATCTATCTGCTAAGAGAGTGGCTGAAGGGATTGCAAATCTCGCAACTCAAATTGTAGAAGATTCCCCGGCAACCAGCATTGTGATTTCTAGTATATTACCACGATCAGACAACTCCGAACTATCGGCAAAAGCAACAGAAGCCAATAAACTTACTAAAGCAATATGCTCTAAAAATCAATGGGCATTTATTGATCATAAATCAGTTAATTTGTCTTGTCTAAACACAAGAGGCTTGCACCTTAATCGTAAAGGAACTTCTGTTGTAGCAAAGAACATTTCTAAGTACATTAGTTCCTGTTAGGAAATTGCCGTAAGGGAGTCAATTAATTCTTTATCTGCATCTCATATTTCTAATACCGAAGCCCCATATACTAGATTATTCAGCCATGGTCTTGCCATTGCTTGTCTAAATATAAATAGTTTGTTAGCTCACATTGATGATTTAAGAATCTTTATGGACAATAGTAAAATCGATATATTATCTATAAATGAAACTAAGTTAGATTCGTCCATCAGCAATAGTGAAATCCATCTTTCAGGCTATGATGTTGTTAGGCTAGACCGTAAGGTTAATGGTAGAAGTGGTGGTGGTGTATGTATGTATATACGAAGTAATCTAAATTTTCGAATTCGTAAAGATCTGGCAAATGAAGATCTTGAAATCCAAATAATCGAAATTTCTAATCCTCGTTCAAGGCCGTTTTTGGTGGGTACTTGGTATAGACCTCCAAGCTCGTCCCAACAATTATTTACTCTATTCGAGAAAATTATCGATAAGATAGATGCTGAGAATTCCGAACTGTATTTACTTGGAGATTTGAATTGTGACCTATTGTCAAACACACCAAATTCCAACACGTCTGAGCTTTTGAATATATTTGATATTTATAATCTCTCACAGACAATTGCTGAACCTACCAGAATAACAAATACCTCACAAACATTAATTGATCTATGTATCACCAATAATCTTGATAAAGTAAAAGCTTCCGGTGTTCTTTCTCTTGGTATAAGTGATCATTCTCTGGTATACCTTATTCGGAAATTTACATATCATAAGGCACCGGTAAATGCTTTTGTTGAAAAGAGAAATTTCAAAAACTTTAATGAGCGTGCATATTTGAATGATTTAAATAATCTAAATTGGGAGGAGGTTTCTCTGCATAACGACCCTAATGATATGTGGACTGAATGGTTGGATATGTTTATGTCTGTGATTGATAAACATGCCCCACTTAAAAAGAAACGTATAGGGAAACGAAAGTCTCCCTGGATTACTTCACATGTAGTTCAGAAAATTCGCGAAAGAGATTATCTAAAAAAGCAATTCGATATTACACGTGACGATGAAATTTGGTTACAATATAAGAAAGCTCGAAACGAAACTAACAACACTATTAGGCAGGCTAAACAAAACTATTTTATCACTAATATTGAGGCTGCACGAAAAGATCCAAGGAAAACTTGGAGACTAGTGAACGATCTAAACTCTCGTAAAGTGAGTGATGTAACAAGTGTCAAGAAAGTCAATCTTGACGGTAATGAAATCACTAATGCGGCTGAAATTTCGGATGCCTTTAATTCACATTTTACCTCGATAGGAGAGAAACTTGCAAACAAAATACCTAGCTCTAATGTTAATCCTGTTTCTTATATTCAGTCCACAAATACTGTATTTTCTTTCGAGGAAATTGGTTTGTGCACTGTAAATTGTTTGCTAAAAACGATTAATGCTAACAAAGCTACCGGCCCTGATAAAATTCCAGGTAGATTATTAAAAATAGCCGCTGATATTCTTTCACCCTCGTTAACTAAACTTTTTAATAGATCACTTTCTAAGGGGATTTACCCGACTGATTGGAAAATGGCTAAAGTCTTACCTATATTCAAAAATGGCAAAAAATGTGATCTAAGTAATTATCGTCCAATTTCAATTATATCGGCGGTTGCCAAGGTTTTTGGTAGAACCATTTATGATCAATTTTACTCCTATCTGACAAGTAACAACTTACTGTCGAACTATCAATCCGGGTTTCGAGCATCATACAGTACCGTTACAGCTTTATTAGAGTCGACTAATAACTGGTGCGTAAATATTGATAAGGGTTTGCTAAACGGAGTGATTTTCATTGACCTAAAGAAAGCTTTCGATACAATTGATCACGAAATTCTTATACGTAAACTCAAGTGTTATGGTGTGGATGACAATGCGCTATCGTGGTTTAATTCCTATTTAAACAATCGAAAACAGAAATGCTACGTAAATGGAAAACTCTCTGGTAGTCGTTCTATCTCCCACGGAGTTCCGCAGGGCTCTATTATAGGCCCACTTTTGTTTTTGATCTATATCAATGACTTGCCTAACTGCTTGAACGAGGGTTTACCCAGAATGTATGCTGATGATACGAACATCAGCATGCAAAGTAATAACCTTTCTGAGCTAGAAAATCTTATGAATGCCGAAATAGCCAATTTAAACACATGGCTAGAGGCAAATAAGCTAAGTTTAAATATTGCCAAGACTGAATTTATGATTATCGGATCTCGACAAAGACTTTCAACCTTTGATAATCAGAATGTGGAAGTATGTGTTAATAATAAACAGATTAATAGAGTGTTGAAGTCTAAATCATTGGGTTTAACAATTGATGAGAACTTGACTTGGAAATATCATGTTGATAATATCACGAAAAAAGTCTCTTCGGGTATCGGCGCTCTCAAACGAATGAGAGATTTTATTACCAGGGAAACTGCAATTCGAGTTTACCAAAGTTTGGTGGAGCCCTATTTTTCCTATTGTGCCCCTGTTTGGGATGGCCTAGGTAAAAAGCAAAGCGATAAATTACAAAAATTACAGAATAGGGCCGCCCGTGTTATTACCCGTTCATCTTATGATATTTCATCAAGTTCTCTTCTTGAAGAACTCAATTGGGAATCATTGTCCACTAAGCGATTAAAGCCAAAGGCAATCCTTATGTTTAATACTGTTAACAAACGTACACCATTTTATTTACAAGAGATGTTTTCTCTTAGTGAGAGTGTTTATAATCTGAGAGATTCTTATGGTAAACTCTATGTCCCAATACCACGCACAGATTATTTGAAACGCTCCTTTAGTTACAGTGGAGCCTCCTTATGGAATGGCCTGCCAGAATCTCTTAGATCAGTAACCTCTCTCGCTACTTTTAAGACGGGTTTAGAAGCCTTCTTAAATAATAATCGATCTGACTCCCACACGGCAATCAGGTAGAACAGTATTTATATTTCTTTTTGCTCCTTTTTAAAATATTTTAATAGTTTTGTAAATAATTATACTGATGATTCTCCGTGTTTAAATAAAGCTGATGTATGTATGTATGTATGTATGTATGTATGTAAAGGAAATTAATATCAATAAATGTGTTTTAAAAATTAATTCTGTGTGTGTTGTATGTACATTGTACAATATTTCCCCTTCCTATAATAATATATTCTAAATTTATTCAAATTTTTAAGCTAGAAAATCTTAATTGCCCGTAATTACCTAACAAACGCTAAATATTTATACACAATATTTGTATATGCTTGTAAATCTCGCTTAAAATCACTGCTTTTCCCACTCTGCTACATCTAAAACGCTTGAAACTTTGTAAAGTTTAAATCCCTGTAAGAACTATGTTTATACAATCGCTTGGCAAACATATATTTGTATTGCTCTATAAGACCTTAGCTATGCCAATTAAACCTTAAGATCTTCTCGTTTTAGAAAGGTATATCTCTGCTTGTTATTATTTCGCATAAGGTAATAATACTTTACTAGGTTAAGCGTCGCTATATTAGTTATCTAAGCCGTTTCGTATAAGGTGATATTAGATACAAGAATATATTATTTACTCGTTGTCGAAACGGACTGTGTTTGGAACACAAAGCTTGGCAAATATATAGAAACGTCTAGCTATTGTGATAAAAAGGGTCAGGATTAACTCTTTTTGCGACGAAAATGCTGAGCTCAGCTTAATGACTGTTTTGCCCAAACGCGCCCAAACGCGCCCAAACGCGCCTTGCATATCATTATGACGCCAATATATAATTAATGAATGTTAATGATGTTGCACACTCCCACACACTCCCGCACATCCCCGCACACCCCCGCACACCCCCACACACTCTCGCACACCCCCGCACACTCCCGCACACCCACGCACACTCCCGCACACCCCCACACACCCCCAAAAATAAGGCTCGAACGGTACCTACACTACTACTGGGCACCATTACATACTTGCATGTATTGACAAAATATACACAAATGGGAAATTCGGACATGGGGCGCCACTACATACTTGCATATGCTCACAAAATATACACAAATGAGAAATTCGGACATGGGGCGGCCTATATCTTTGCATATGCTCACAAAATATGCACAAATGAGAAGTTCGGACATGGGGCGCCCATATATACTTGCATATGCTCACAAAATATACACAAATGAGAAATTCGGACATGGGGTGCCTCTACGTACTTGCATATGCTCAGAAAATATACACAAATGAGAAATTCGGACGTAGGGCCCCTATATACTTGCATGTGCCCACAAAATATACAAAAATGAGAAATTCGGATATGGATCGTCCCTATACACTTGCATATGCTCACAAAATATACACAAATGATAAATTCGGACATGGGGCGATACTACATACTTGCATATGCTCACAAAATATACACAAATGAGAAAATCGGACATGAGCTCCCCTATCTACATGAATATGCACACAAAATATACACAAATGAGAAATTCGGACAGGGGGCGCCCTTACATACCTACATATGCTCACAAAATATACACAAATGATAAATTCGGACAAGGGGCACCATTACATACTTGCATATATTGACAAAATATACACAAATGGGAAATTGGGACATGGGGCGCCAATACATACTTGCATATGCTCACAAAATATACACAAATGAGAAATTCGGACATGGGGCGCTCCTATATACTTGCATATGCTCACAAAATATACACAAATGAGAATTTCGGACATGTGGCGCCCCTATATACTTTCATATGCTCACAAAATGTACACAAATGAGAAATTCGGACAGCGGGGCCCTACATACTTGCATATGCTCCCAAAATATACACAAATGAGGAATTCGGACATGGGCCGCCCCTATATACTTGCCTCTGCTCACAAAATATACACAAATGAGAAATTCGGAGATGGGGCGCCCCGATGTACTTGCATATGCTCACAAAATTACCACAAATTAGAAATTCGGACACGGGGCGGACCTATATACTTTCATATGGTCACAAAATGTACACAAATGAGAAATTCGGACATGGAGCGCTCCTATATACTTGCATATGCTCACAAAATATACACAAATGAGAAATTCGGACATGGGGCGCCTATATACTTGCATATGCTCACAAAATATACACAAATGAGAAATTCGGACATGGGGCGCCTATATACTTGCATATGCTCACAAAATATACACAAATGAGAAATTCGGACATGGGGCGCCTCTATATACTTGCATATGCTCACAAAATATACACAAATGAGAAATTCGGACATGGGGCGCCCTATATACTTGCATATGCTCACAAAATATACACAAATGAGAAATTCGGACATGGGGCCCTATATACTTGCATATGCTCACAAAATATACACAAATGAGAAATTCGGACATGGGTCGTCCCTATATACTTGCATATGCTCACAAAATATACACAAATGAGAAATTCGGACATGGGGCGCCCTTATATACTTGCATATGCTCACAAAATATACACAAATGAGAAATTCGGACATGGGGCACCTATATACTTGCATATATTCACAAAATATACACAAATGAGAAATTCGGACATGGGGCGCCCTATATACTTGCATATGCTCACAAAATATACACAAATGAGAAATTCGGACATGGGGCGCTCCTATATACTTGCATATGCTCACAAAATATACACAAATGAGAAATTCGGACATGGGGCGCCCCTATATACTTGCATATGCTCACAAAATATACACAAATGAGAAATTCGGACATGGGGCCCTATATACTTGCATATGCTCACAAAATATACACAAATGAGAATTCGGACATGGGCGCCCTATATACTTGCATATGCTCACAAAATATACACAAATGAGAAATTCGGACATGGGGCGCCCCTATATACTTGCATATGCTCACAAAATATACACAAATGAGAAATTCGGACATGGGGCGGACCTATATACTTGCATATGCTCACAAAATATACACAAATGAGAAATTCGGACATGGGGCGCCCCTATATACTTGCATATGCTCACAAAATATACACAAATGAGAATTCGACATGGGGCGCCCCTATATACTTGCATATGCTCACAAAATATACACAAATGAGAAATTCGGACATGGGACCCCTATATACTTGCATATGCTCACAAAATATACACAAATGAGAAATTCGGACATGGGCGCCCTATATACTTGCATATGCTCACAAATATACACAAATGAGAAATTCGGACATGGGGCGCCCCTATATACTTGCATATGCTCACAAAATATACACAAATGAGAAATTCGGACATGGGGCGCCCCTATATACTTGCATATGCTCACAAAATATACACAAATGAGAAATTCGGACATGGGGCGTCCCTATATACTTGCATATGCTCACAAAATATACACAAATGAGAAATTCGGACATGGGGCGCCCCTATATACTTGCATATGCTCACAAAATATACACAAATGAGAAATTCGGACATGGGGCGGCCCTATATACTTGCATATGCTCACAAAATATACACAAATGAGAAATTCGGACATGGAGCGCCCTATATACTTGCATATGCTCACAAAATATACACAAATGAGAAATTCGGACATGGGGCGCCCCTATATACTTGCATATGCTCACAAAATATACACAAATGAGAAATTCGGACATGGGCGCCCCTATATACTTGCATATGCTCACAAATATACACAAATGAGAAATTCGGACATGGGGCGCCCCTATATACTTGCATATGCTCACAAAATATACACAAATGAGAAATTCGGACATGGGGCGCCCCTATATACTTGCATATGCTCACAAAATATACACAAATGAGAAATTCGGACATGGGACGCCCTATACTTGCATATGCTCACAAAATATACACAAATGAGAAATTCGGACATGGGGCGCCCCTATATACTTGCATATGCTCACAAATATACACAAATGAGAAATTCGGACATGGGGCGCCCCTATATACTTGCATATGCTCACAAAATATACACAAATGAGAAATTCGGACATGGGGCGCCCCTATATACTTGCATATGCTCACAAAATATACACAAATGAGAAATTCGGACATGGGGCGCCCCTATATACTTGCATATGCTCACAAAATATACACAAATGAGAAATTCGGACATGGGGCGCCCTATATACTTGCATATGCTCACAAAATATACACAAATGAGAAATTCGGACACGGGGCGGACCTATATACTTTCATATGGTCACAAAATGTACACAAATGAGAAATTCGGACATGGATCGCCCCTATATACATGCATATGCTCACAAAATATACACAAATGAGGAATTCGAACATGGGGCGCCCCTATGTACTTGCATATGCCCACAAAATATACACAAATGAGAAATTCGGACATGGGGCGCCCCTATATACTTGCATATGCTCACAAAATATACACAAATGAGAAATTCGGACATGGGGCGCCCCTATATACTTGCATATGCTCACAAAATATACACAAATGAGAATTCGGACATGGGGCGCCCCTATATACTTGCATATGCTCACAAAATATACACAAATGAGAAATTCGGACATGGGACCCCCTATATACTTGCATATGCTCACAAAATATACACAAATGAGAAATTCGGACATGGGGCGCCTCTATATACTTGCATATGCTCACAAAATATACACAAATGAGAAATTCGGACATGGGGCCCCTATATACTTGCATATGCTCACAAAATATACACAAATGAGAAATTCGGACATGGATCGCCCCTATATACTTGCATATGCTCACAAAATATACACAAATGAGAAATTCGGACATGGGGCGCCCTATATACTTGCATATGCTCACAAAATATACACAAATGAGAAATTCGGACATGAGCTGCCCTATATACTTGCATATGCTCACAAAATATACACAAATGAGAAATTCGGACATGGGGCGCCCTTATATACTTGCATATGCTCACAAAATATACACAAATGAGAAATTCGGACATGGGGCGCCTATATACTTGCATATGCTCACAAAATATACACAAATGAGAAATTCGGACATGGGCGCCCCTATATACTTGCATATGCTCACAAAATATACACAAATGAGAAATTCGGACATGGGCGCCTCTATATACTTGCATATGCTCACAAAATATACACAAATGAGAAATTCGGACATGGGGCGCCCCTATATACTTGCATATGCTCACAAAATATACACAAATGAGAAATTCGGACATGGGGCCCCTATATACTTGCATATGCTCACAAATATACACAAATGAGAAATTCGGACATGGGGCGCCCCTATATACTTGCATATGCTCACAAAATATACACAAATGAGAAATTCGGACATGGGGCGCCCTATATACTTGCATATGCTCACAAAATATACACAAATGAGAAATTCGGACATGCGGCACCTATATACTTGCATATGCTCACAAAATATACACAAATGAGAAATTCGGACATGGGGCGCCCCTATATACTTGCATATGCTCACAAAATATACACAAATGAGAAATTCGGACATGGGGCGCTCCTATATACTTGCATATGCTCACAAAATATACACAAATGAGAAATTCGGACATGGGGCGCCCCTATATACTTGCATATGCTCACAAAATATACACAAATGAGAAATTCGGACATGGGGCCCTATATACTTGCATATGCTCACAAAATATACACAAATGAGAATTCGGACATGGGGCGCCCCTATATACTTGCATATGCTCACAAAATATACACAAATGAGAAATTCGGACATGGGGCGCCCTATATACTTGCATATGCTCACAAAATATACACAAATGAGAAATTCGGACATGGGGCGCCTATATACTTGCATATGCTCACAAAATATACACAAATGAGAAATTCGGACATGGGGCGCCCCTATATACTTGCATATGCTCACAAAATATACACAAATGAGAAATTCGGACATGGGGCGCCCCTATATACTTGCATATGCTCACAAAATATACACAAATGAGAAATTCGGACATGGGGCGCCCCTATATACTTGCATATGCTCACAAAATATACACAAATGAGAAATTCGGACATGGGCGCCCATATACTTGCATATGCTCACAAAATGTACACAAATGAGAATTCGGACATGGGGCGCCCCTATATACTTGCATATGCTCACAAAATATACACAAATGAGAAATTCGGACATGGACCCCTATATACTTGCATATGCTCACAAAATATACACAAATGAGAAATTCGGACATGGGGCGCCCCTATATACTTGCATATGCTCACAAAATATACACAAATGAGAAATTCGGACATGGGGCGCCCCATATACTTGCATATGCTCACAAAATATACACAAATGAGAAATGCGGACATGGGGCGCCCTATATACTTGCATATGCTCACAAAATATACACAAATGAGAAATTCGGACATGGGGCGCCCCTATATACTTGCATATGCTCACAAAATATACACAAATGAGAAATTCGGACATGGGCGCCCTATATACTTGCATATGCTCACAAAATATACACAAATGAGAAATTCGGACATGGGGCGCCCCTATATACTTGCATATGCTCACAAAATATACACAAATGAGAAATTCGGACATGGGGCGCCCCTATATACTTGCATATGCTCACAAAATATACACAAATGAGAATTCGGACATGGGGCGCCCCTATATACTTGCATATGCTCACAAAATATACACAAATGAGAAATTCGGACATGGGGCGCCCCTATATACTTGCATATGCTCACAAATATACACAAATGAGAAATTCGGACATGGGGCGCCCCTATATACTTGCATATGCTCACAAAATATACACAAATGAGAAATTCGGACATGGGGCGCCCTATATACTTGCATATGCTCACAAAATATACACAAATGAGAAATTCGGACATGGGACCCCTATATACTTGCATATGCTCACAAAATATACACAAATGAGAAATTCGGACATGGGGCGCCCCTATATACTTGCATATGCTCACAAAATATACACAAATGAGAAATTCGGACATGGGGCGCCCTATATACTTGCATATGCTCACAAAATATACACAAATGAGAAATTCGGACATGGGGCGCCCCTATATACTTGCATATGCTCACAAAATATACACAAATGAGAAATTCGGACATGGGGCGCCCCTATATACTTGCATATGCTCACAAAATATACACAAATGAGAAATTCGGACATGGGGCCCCTATATACTTGCATATGCTCACAAAATATACACAAATGAGAAATTCGGACATGGGGCGCCCCTATATACTTGCATATGCTCACAAAATATACACAAATGAGAAATTCGGACATGGGGCGCCCCTATATACTTGCATATGCTCACAAAATATACACAAATGAGAAATTCGGACATGGGGCGCCCCTATATACTTGCATATGCTCACAAAATATACACAAATGAGAAATTCGGACATGGGGCGCCCCTATATACTTGCATATGCTCACAAAATATACACAAATGAGAAATTCGGACATGGGGCGCCCCTATATACTTGCATATGCTCACAAAATATACACAAATGAGAAATTCGGACATGGGCGCCCCTATATACTTGCATATGCTCACAAAATATACACAAATGAGAAATTCGGACATGGGACGCCCTATATACTTGCATATGCTCACAAAATATACACAAATGAGAAATTCGGACATGGGGCGCCTCTATATACTTGCATATGCTCACAAAATATACACAAATGAGAAATTCGGACATGGGGCCCCTATATACTTGCATATGCTCACAAAATATACACAAATGAGAAATTCGGACATGGGGCGCCCCTATATACTTGCATATGCTCACAAAATATACACAAATGAGAAATTCGGACATGGGGCGCCCCTATATACTTGCATATGCTCACAAAATATACACAAATGAGAAATTCGGACATGGGCGCCCTATATACTTGCATATGCTCACAAAATATACACAAATGAGAAATTCGGACATGGGGCGCCCTTATATACTTGCATATGCTCACAAAATATACACAAATGAGAAATTCGGACATGGGCGCCTATATACTTGCATATGCTCACAAAATATACACAAATGAGAAATTCGGACATGGGGCGCCCCTATATACTTGCATATGCTCACAAAATATACACAAATGAGAAATTCGGACATGGGGCGCTCCTATATACTTGCATATGCTCACAAAATATACACAAATGAGAAATTCGGACATGGGCGCCCCTATATACTTGCATATGCTCACAAAATATACACAAATGAGAAATTCGGACATGGGGCCCTATATACTTGCATATGCTCACAAAATATACACAAATGAGAAATTCGGACATGGGGCGCCCCTATATACTTGCATATGCTCACAAAATATACACAAATGAGAAATTCGGACATGGGGCGCCCTATATACTTGCATATGCTCACAAAATATACACAAATGAGAAATTCAGACATGGGCGCGCCTATATACTTGCATATGCTCACAAATATACACAAATGAGAAATTAGGACATGGGGCGCCCCTATATACTTGCATATGCTCACAAAATATACACAAATGAGAAATTCGGACATGGGGCGCCCTATATACTTGCATATGCTCACAAAATATACACAAATGAGAAATTCGGACATGGGGCGCCGCTACATACTTGCATATGCTCACAAAATATACACAAATGAGAAATTCGTACATGGGCGCCTCTATATACTTGCATATCCTCATAAAATATACACAAATGAGAATTTCGGATATCGGGCGCACCTATATACTTGGATATGCTCACAATATATACACAAATGAGAAATTCGGACATGGGACGCCCCTATATACTTGCATATGCTCACAAAATATACACAAATGAGAAATTCGGACATGGGGCGCCCTATATACTTGCATATGCTCACAAAATATACACAAATGAGAAATTCGGACATGGGGCGCCCCTATATACTTGCATATGCTCACAAAATATACACAAATGAGAAATTCGGACATGGGGCGCCTATATACTTGCATATGCTCACAAAATATACACAAATGAGAAATTCGGACATGGGGCGCCTATATACTTGCATATGCTCACAAAATATACACAAATGAGAAATTCGGACATGGGGCGCTCCTATATACTTGCATATGCTCACAAAATATACACAAATGAGAAATTCGGACATGGGGCGCCCCTATATACTTGCATATGCTCACAAAATATACACAAATGAGAAATTCGGACATGGGGCCCTATATACTTGCATATGCTCACAAAATATACACAAATGAGAAATTCGGACATGGGGCGCCCCTATATACTTGCATATGCTCACAAAATATACACAAATGAGAAATTCGGACATGGGGCGCCCTATATACTTGCATATGCTCACAAAATATACACAAATGAGAAATTCGGACATGGGGCGCCCCTATATACTTGCATATGCTCACAAAATATACACAAATGAGAAATTCGGACATGGCGCCCCTATATACTTGCATATGCTCACAAAATATACACAAATGAGAAATTCGGACATGGGGCGCCCTATATACTTGCATATGCTCACAAAATATACACAAATGAGAAATTCGGACATGGGGCGCCCCTATATACTTGCATATGCTCACAAAATATACACAAATGAGAAATTCGGACATGGGGCGCCCCTATATACTTGCATATGCTCACAAAATGTACACAAATGAGAATTCGGACATGGGGCGCCCCTATATACTTGCATATGCTTACAAAATATACACAAATGAGAAATTCGGACATGGACCACCCCTATATACTTGCATATGCTCACAAAATATACACAAATGAGAAATTCGGACATGGGGCGCCCCTATATACTTGCATATGCTCACAAAATATACACAAATGAGAAATTCGGACATGGGGCGCCCTATATACTTGCATATGCTCACAAAATATACACAAATGAGAAATTCGGACATGGGGCGCCCCTATATACTTGCATATGCTCACAAAATATACACAAATGAGAAATTCGGACATGGGGCGCCCCTATATACTTGCATATGCTCACAAAATATACACAAATGAGAAATTCGGACATGGGCGCCCCTATATACTTGCATATGCTCACAAAATATACACAAATGAGAAATTCGGACATGGGCGCACCTATATACTTGCATATGCTCACAAAATATACACAAATGAGAAATTCGGACATGGGCGCCCTATATACTTGCATATGCTCACAAAATATACACAAATGAGAAATTCGGACATGGGCGCCCCTATATACTTGCATATGCTCACAAAATATACACAAATGAGAAATTCGGACATGGGGCGCCCCTATATACTTGCATATGCTCACAAAATATACACAAATGAGAAATTCGGACATGGGGCGCCCCTATATACTTGCATATGCTCACAAAATATACACAAATGAGAAATTCGGACATGGGGCGCCCCTATATACTTGCATATGCTCACAAAATATACACAAATGAGAAATTCGGACATGGGGCGCCCTATATACTTGCATATGCTCACAAAATATACACAAATGAGAAATTCGGACATGGGGCGCCCCTATATACTTGCATATGCTCACAAAATATACACAAATGAGAAATTCGGACATGGGCGCCCCATATACTTGCATATGCTCACAAAATATACACAAATGAGAAATTCGGACATGGGGCGCCCCTATATACTTGCATATGCTCACAAAATATACACAAATGAGAAATTCGGACATGGGGCGCCCCTATATACTTGCATATGCTCACAAAATATACACAAATGAGAAATTCGGACATGGGCGCGCTTATATACTTGCATATGCTCACAAAATATACACAAATGAGAAATTCGGACATGGGGCGCCCCTATATACTTGCATATGCTCACAAAATATACACAAATGAGAAATTCGGACATGGGGCGCCCCTATATACTTGCATATGCTCACAAAATATACACAAATGAGAAATTCGGACATGGGGCGCCCCTATATACTTGCATATGCTCACAAAATATACACAAATGAGAAATTCGGACATGGGGCGCCTATATACTTGCATATGCTCACAAAATATACACAAATGAGAAATTCGGACATGGGGCGCCCCTATATACTTGCATATGCTCACAAAATATACACAAATGAGAATTCGGACATGGGAGCCCCTATATACTTGCATATGCTCACAAAATATACACAAATGAGAAATTCGGACATGGGGGGGGCCTATATACTTGCATATGCTCACAAAATATACACAAATGAGAAATTCGGACATGGGGCGCCCCTATATACTTGCATATGCTCACAAAATATACACAAATGAGAAATTCGGACATGGGGCCCCTATATACTTGCATATGCTCACAAAATATACACAAATGAGAAATTCGGACATGGGGCGCCCCTATATACTTGCATATGCTCACAAAATATACACAAATGAGAAATTCGGACATGGGGCGCCCCTATATACTTGCATATGCTCACAAAATATACACAAATGAGAAATTCGGACATGGGCGCCCTATATACTTGCATATGCTCACAAAATATACACAAATGAGAAATTCGGACATGGGGCGCCCCTATATACTTGCATATGCTCACAAAATATACACAAATGAGAAATTCGGACATGGGCGCCCCTATATACTTGCATATGCTCACAAAATATACACAAATGAGAAATTCGGACATGGCGCCCCTATATACTTGCATATGCTCACAAAATATACACAAATGAGAAATTCGGACATGGGGCGCCCCTATATACTTGCATATGCTCACAAAATATACACAAATGAGAAATTCGGACATGGGGCGCCCCTATATACTTGCATATGCTCACAAAATATACACAAATGAGAAATTCGCACATGCAGGTCCCCTATAGGCTTGCATATGCTCACAAAATATACACGAATGAGAAATTCGGACATGGGCGCCCGTATATACTAGCATATGCTCGCAAAATACACACAAATGAGAAATTCGGACATGGGCCGCCACTATATACTTGCATATGCTCACAAAATATACACAAATGAGAAATTCGGACATGGGCGCCCCTATATACTTGCATATGCTCACAAAATATACACAAATGAGAAATTCGGACATGGGGCGCCCCTATATACTTGCATATGCTCACAAAATATACACAAATGAGAAATTCGGACATGAGGCGCCCTATATACTTGCATATGCTCACAAAATATACACAAATGAGAAATTCGGACATGGGGGGGTTATATACTTCCATATGCTCACAAAATATACACAAATGAGAAATTCGGACATGGCGCCCCTATATACTTGCATATGCTCACAAAATATACACAAATGAGAAATTCGGACATGGGGGGCTATATACTTGCATATGCTCACAAAATATACACAAATGAGAAATTCCGACATGGGGCCCCTATATACTTGCATATGCTCACAAAATATACACAAATGAGAAATTCGGACATGGGGCGCCCCTATATACTTGCATATGCTCACAAAATATACACAAATGAGAAATTCGGACATGGGGCGCCTATATACTTGCATATGCTCACAAAATATACACAAATGAGAAATTCGGACATGGGGCGCCTATATACTTGCATATGCTCACAAAATATACACAAATGAGAAATTCGGACATGGGGCGCCTATATACTTGCATATGCTCACAAAATATACACAAATGAGAAATTCGGACATGGGGCGCCCCTATATACTTGCATATGCTCACAAAATATACACAAATGAGAAATTCGGACATGGGGCGCCCCTATATACTTGCATATGCTCACAAAATATACACAAATCAGAAACTTGGATACGGGGGGCCCTATATACTTGCATATGCTCAGGAAATACACACAAATGAGAAATTCGGACATGGGGCGCCCCTATATACTTGCATATGCTCACAAAATATACACAAATGAGAAATTCGGACATGGGGCGCCCCTATATACTTGCATATGCTCACAAAATATACACAAATGAGAAATTCGGACATGGGCGCCCCTATATACTTGCATATGCTCACAAAATATACACAAATGAGAAATTCGGACATGGGGCGCCCTATATACTTGCATATGCTCACAAAATATACACAAATGAGAAATTCGGACATGGGGCGCCCTATATACTTGCATATGCTCACAAAATATACACAAATGAGAAATTCGGACATGGGGCGCCCCTATATACTTGCATATGCTCACAAAATATACACAAATGAGAAATTCGGACATGGGGCGCCCCTATATACTTGCATATGCTCACAAAATATACACAAATGAGAATTCGGACATGGGGCGCCCTATATACTTGCATATGCTCACAAAATATACACAAATGAGAAATTCGGACATGGGGCCCCTATATACTTGCATATGCTCACAAAATATACACAAATGAGAAATTCGGACATGGGGCGCCCCTATATACTTGCATATGCTCACAAAATATACACAAATGAGAAATTCGGACATGGGGCGCCCCTATATACTTGCATATGCTCACAAAATATACACAAATGAGAAATTCGGACATGGGGCGCCCCTATATACTTGCATATGCTCACAAAATATACACAAATGAGAAATTCGGACATGGGGCGCCCCTATATACTTGCATATGCTCACAAAATATACACAAATGAGAAATTCGGACATGGGGCGCCCCTATATACTTGCATATGCTCACAAAATATACACAAATGAGAAATTCGGACATGGGGCGCCCCTATATACTTGCATATGCTCACAAAATATACACAAATGAGAAATTCGGACATGGGGCGCCCTATATACTTGCATATGCTCACAAAATATACACAAATGAGAAATTCGGACATGGGGCGCCCTATATACTTGCATATGCTCACAAAATATACACAAATGAGAAATTCGGACATGGGGCGCCCCTATATACTTGCATATGCTCACAAATATACACAAATGAGAAATTTGGACATGGGGCCCCTATATACTTGCATATGCTCACAAAATATACACAAATGAGAATTCGGACATGGGGCGCCCCTATATACTTGCATATGCTCACAAAATATACACAAATGAGAAATTCGGACATGGGGCCCCTATATACTTGCATATGCTCACAAAATATACACAAATGAGAAATTCGGACATGGGGCGCCCCTATATACTTGCATATGCTCACAAAATATACACAAATGAGAAATTCGGACATGGGGCGCCCCTATATACTTGCATATGCTCACAAAATATACACAAATGAGAAATTCGGACATGGGGCGCCCCTATATACTTGCATATGCTCACAAAATATACACAAATGAGAAATTCGGACATGGGGCGCCCTATATACTTGCATATGCTCACAAAATATACACAAATGAGAAATTCGGACATGGGCGCCCCTATATACTTGCATATGCTCACAAAATATACACAA
Source organism: Trachythela sp. YZ-2020 (assembly GCA_016169945.1). Lineage (NCBI taxonomy): Eukaryota > Metazoa > Cnidaria > Anthozoa > Malacalcyonacea > Clavulariidae > Trachythela > Trachythela sp. YZ-2020. The sequence goes on from JADLSH010000356.1 coordinate 403,189, forward strand.
ATGAGAAATTCGGACATGGGGCGCCTATATACTTGCATATGCTCACAAAATATACACAAATGAGAAATTCGGACATGGGGCGCCCCTATATACTTGCATATGCTCACAAAATGTACACAAATGAGAATTCGGACATGGGGCGCCCCTATATACTTGCATATGCTTACAGAATATACATAAATGAGAAATTCGGACATGGGGCGCCCCTATATACTTGCATATGCTCACAAAATATACACAAATGAGAAATTCGGACATGGGGCCCTATATACTTGCATATGCTCACAAAATATACACAAATGAGAAATTCGGACATGGGGCGCCCCTATATACTTGCATATGCTCACAAAATATACACAAATGAGAAATTCGGACATGGGGCGCCCTATATACTTGCATATGCTCACAAAATATACACAAATGAGAAATTCGGACATGGGGCGCCCCTATATACTTGCATATGCTCACAAATATACACAAATGAGAAATTCGGACATGGGGCGCCCCTATATACTTGCATATGCTCACAAAATATACACAAATGAGAATTCGGACATGGGGCGCCCTATATACTTGCATATGCTCACAAAATATACACAAATGAGAAATTCGGACATGGGGCGCCCTATATACTTGCATATGCTCACAAAATATACACAAATGAGAAATTCGGACATGGGGCGCCCCTATATACTTGCATATGCTCACAAAATATACACAAATGAGAAATTCGGACATGGGGCGCCCCTATATACTTGCATATGCTCACAAAATATACACAAATGAGAAATTCGGACATGGGCGCCCCTATATACTTGCATATGCTCACAAAATATACACAAATGAGAAATTCGGACATGGGCGCCCCTATATACTTGCATATGCTCACAAAATATACACAAATGAGAAATTCGGACATGGGGCGCCCTATATACTTGCATATGCTCACAAAATATACACAAATGAGAAATTCGGACATGGGGCGCCCCTATATACTTGCATATGCTCACAAAATATACACAAATGAGAAATTCGGACATGGGGCGCCTATATACTTGCATATGCTCACAAAATATACACAAATGAGAAATTCGGACATGGGGCGCCCCTATATACTTGCATATGCTCACAAAATATACACAAATGAGAAATTCGGACATGGGGCGCCCCTATATACTTGCATATGCTCACAAAATATACACAAATGAGAAATTCGGACATGGGCGCCCCTATATACTTGCATATGCTCACAAAATATACACAAATGAGAAATTCGGACATGGGGCGCCCCTATATACTTGCATATGCTCACAAAATATACACAAATGAGAAATTCGGACATGGGGCGCCCCTATATACTTGCATATGCTCACAAAATATACACAAATGAGAAATTCGGACATGGGGCCCCTATATACTTGCATATGCTCACAAAATATACACAAATGAGAAATTCGGACATGGGGCGCCCCTATATACTTGCATATGCTCACAAAATATACACAAATGAGAAATTCGGACATGGGGCGCCCTATATACTTGCATATGCTCACAAAATATACACAAATGAGAAATTCGGACATGGGGCGCCCTATATACTTGCATATGCTCACAAAATATACACAAATGAGAAATTCGGACATGGGGCGCCCTATATACTTGCATATGCTCACAAAATATACACAAATGAGAAATTCGGACATGGGGCGCCCCTATATACTTGCATATGCTCACAAAATATACACAAATGAGAAATTCGGACATGGGGCGCCACTATATACTTGCATATGCTCACAACATATACACAAATAATAAATTCGGACATGGGGCCCCTTATATACTTGCGTATGGTCACAAAATATACACAAATGAGAAATTGGACATGTGGCGCACCTATATACTTGCATATGCTCACAAAATATACACAAATGAGAAATTCGGACATGGGGCGCCCCTATATACTTGCATATGCTCACAAAATATACACAAATGAGAAATTCGGACATGGGGCGCCCTATATACTTGCATATGCTCACAAAATATACACAAATGAGAAATTCGGACATGGGGCGCCCCTATATACTTGCATATGCTCACAAAATATACACAAATGAGAAATTCGGACATGGGGCGCCCTATATACTTGCATATGCTCACAAAATATACACAAATGAGAAATTCGGACATCGGGGGCCCTATATACTTGCATATGCTCACAAAATATACACAAATGAGAAATTCGGACATGGGGCGCCCTATATACTTGCATATGCTCACAAAATATACACAAATGAGAAATTCGGACATGGGCGCCCCTATATACTTGCATATGCTCACAAAATATACACAAATGAGAAATTCGGACATGGGGCGCCCCTGTATACTTGCATATGCTCACAAAATATACACAACTGAGAAATTCGGACATGAGGCACCCCTATATACTTGCATATGCTCACAAAATGTACCCAAATGAGAATTCGGACATGGGGCGCCCCTATTTACTTGCATATGCTTACAAAATATACATAAATGAGAAATTCGGACATGGGGCGCCCATATGTACTTGCATATGCTCACAAAATATACACAAATGAGAAATTCGGACATGGGGCGCCCCTATATACTTGCATATGCTCACAAAATATACACAAATGAGAAATTCGGACATGGGGCGCCCTATATACTTGCATATGCTCACAAAATATACACAAATGAGAAATTCGGACATGGGGCGCCCTATATACTTGCATATGCTCACAAAATATACACAAATGAGAAATTCGGACATGGGGCGCCCCTATATACTTGCATATGCTCACAAAATATACACAAATGAGAAATTCGGACATGGGGCGCCCCTATATACTTGCATATGCTCACAAAATATACACAAATGAGAAATTCGGACATGGGGCGCCCCTATATACTTGCATATGCTCACAAAATATACACAAATGAGAAATTCGGACATGGGGCGCCCCTATATACTTGCATATGCTCACAAAATATACACAAATGAGAAATTCGGACATGGGGCGCCCTATATACTTGCATATGCTCACAAAATATACACAAATGAGAAATTCGGACATGGGGCGCCCCTATATACTTGCATATGCTCACAAAATATACACAAATGAGAAATTCGGACATGGGGCGCCCCTATATACTTGCATATGCTCACAAAATATACACAAATGAGAAATTCGGACATGGGGCCCCTATATACTTGCATATGCTCACAAAATATACACAAATGAGAAATTCGGACATGGGGCGCCCCTATATACTTGCATATGCTCACAAAATATACACAAATGAGAAATTCGGACATGGGGCGCCCTATATACTTGCATATGCTCACAAAATATACACAAATGAGAAATTCGGACATGGGGCGCCCTATATACTTGCATATGCTCACAAAATATACACAAATGAGAAATTCGGACATGGGGCGCCCCTATATACTTGCATATGCTCACAAAATATACACAAATGAGAAATTCGGACATGGGGCCCTATATACTTGCATATGCTCACAAAATATACACAAATGAGAAATTCGGACATGGGGCGCCTATATACTTGCATATGCTCACAAAATATACACAAATGAGAAATTCGGACATGGGGCGCCCTATATACTTGCATATGCTCACAAAATATACACAAATGAGAAATTCGGACATGGGCGCCCCTATATACTTGCATATGCTCACAAAATATACACAAATGAGAAATTCGGACATGGGCGCCCCTATATACTTGCATATGCTCACAAAATATACACAAATGAGAAATTCGGACATGGGGCGCCCCTATATACTTGCATATGCTCACAAAATATACACAAATGAGAAATTCGGACATGGGGCGCCCCTATATACTTGCATATGCTCACAAAATATACACAAATGAGAAATTCGGACATGGGGCCCCTATATACTTGCATATGCTCACAAAATATACACAAATGAGAAATTCGGACATGGGCGCCCTATATACTTGCATATGCTCACAAAATATACACAAATGATAAATTCGGACATGGGGCCCCTATATACTTGCATATGCTCACAAAATATACACAAATGAGAAATTCGGACATGGGGCGCCCCTATATACTTGCATATGCTCACAAAATATACACAAATGAGAAATTCGGACATGGGCGCGCCTATATACTTGCATATGCTCACAAAATATACACAAATGAGAAATTAGGACATGGGGCGCCACTATATACTTGCATATGCTCACAACATATACACAAATGATAAATTCGGACATGGGGCCCCTTATATACTTGCCTATGCTCACAAAATATACACAAATGAGAAATTCGGACATGGGGCGCCCTATATACTTGCATATGCTCACAAAATATACACAAATGAGAAATTCGGACATGGGGCGCCCCTATATACTTGCATATGCTCACAAAATATACACAAATGAGAAATTCGGACATGGGGCGCCCATATATACTTGCATATGCTCACAAAATATACACAAATGAGAAATTCGGACATGGGGCGCCTCTATATACTTGCATATGCTCACAAAATATACACAAATGAGAAATTTCGACATGGGGCGCCCCTATATACTTGCATATGCTCACAAAATATACACAAATGAGAAATTCGGACATGGGGCGCCCCTATATACTTGCATATGCTCACAAAATATACACAAATGAGAAATTCGGACATGGGGCGCCCCTATATACTTGCATATGCTCACAAAATATACACAAATGAGAAATTCGGACATGGGGCGCCCTATATACTTGCATATGCTCACAAAATATACACAAATGAGAAATTCGGACATGGGCGCCCCTATATACTTGCATATGCTCACAAAATATACACAAATGAGAATTCGGACATGGGGCGCCCCTATATACTTGCATATGCTCACAAAATATACACAAATGAGAAATTCGGACATGGGCGCCCCTATATACTTGCATATGCTCACAAAATATACACAAATGAGAAATTCGGACATGGGGCGCCCTATATACTTGCATATGCTCACAAAATATACACAAATGAGAAATTCGGACATGGGGCGCCCCTATATACTTGCATATGCTCACAAAATATACACAAATGAGAAATTCGGACATGGGGCGCCCTATATACTTGCATATGCTCACAAAATATACACAAATGAGAAATTCGGACATGGGCGCCCCTATATACTTGCATATGCTCACAAAATATACACAAATGAGAAATTCGGACATGGGGCGCCCCTATATACTTGCATATGCTCACAAAATATACACAAATGAGAAATTCGGACATGGGCGCCCCTATATACTTGCATATGCTCACAAAATATACACAAATGAGAAATTCGGACATGGACCACTATATACTTGCATATGCTCACAACATATACACAAATGATAAATTCGGACATGGGGCCCGTTATATACTTGCCTATGCTCACAAAATATACACAAATGAGAAATTCGGACATGGGGCGCCCTATATACTTGCATATGCTCACAAAATATACACAAATGAGAAATTCGGACATGGGGCGCCCTATATACTTGCATATGCTCACAAAATATACACAAATGAGAAATTCGGACATGGGGCGCCCCTATATACTTGCATATGCTCACAAAATATACACAAATGAGAAATTCGGACATGGGCGCCCTATATACTTGCATATGCTCACAAAATATACACAAATGAGAAATTCGGACATGGGGCGCCCCTATATACTTGCATATGCTCACAAAATATACACAAATGAGAAATTCGGACATGGGGCGCCCTATATACTTGCATATGCTCACAAAATATACACAAATGAGAAATTCGGACATGGGGCGCCCCTATATACTTGCATATGCTCACAAAATATACACAAATGAGAAATTCGGACATGGGGCGCCCCTATATACTTGCATATGCTCACAAAATATACACAAATGAGAAATTCGGACATGGGGCGCCCTATATACTTGCATATGCTCACAAAATATACACAAATGAGAAATTCGGACATGGGGCGCCCCTATATACTTGCATATGCTCACAAAATATACACAAATGAGAAATTCGGACATGGGGCGCCCTATATACTTGCATATGCTCACAAAATATACACAAATGAGAAATTCGGACATGGGGCGCCCCTATATACTTGCATATGCTCACAAAATATACACAAATGAGAAATTCGGACATGGGCCCCTATATACTTGCATATGCTCACAAAATATACACAAATGAGAAATTCGGACATGGGGCGCCCCTATATACTTGCATATGCTCACAAAATATACACAAATGAGAAATTCGGACATGGGGCGCCCCTATATACTTGCATATGCTCACAAAATATACACAAATGAGAAATTCGGACATGGGCGCCCTATATACTTGCATATGCTCACAAAATATACACAAATGAGAAATTCGGACATGGGGCGCCCCTATATACTTGCATATGCTCACAAAATATACACAAATGAGAAATTCGGACATGGGGCGCCTATATACTTGCATATGCTCACAAAATATACACAAATGAGAAATTCGGACATGGGGCGCCCCTATATACTTGCATATGCTCACAAAATATACACAAATGAGAAATTCGGACATGGGGCGCCCCTATATACTTGCATATGCTCACAAAATATACACAAATGAGAAATTCGGACATGGGGCGCCCTATATACTTGCATATGCTCACAAAATATACACAAATGAGAAATTCGGACATGGGGCCCTATATACTTGCATATGCTCACAAAATATACACAAATGAGAAATTCGGACATGGGGCGCCCCTATATACTTGCATATGCTCACAAAATATACACAAATGAGAAATTCGGACATGGGGCGCCCTATATACTTGCATATGCTCACAAAATATACACAAATGAGAAATTCGGACATGGGCGCCCCTATATACTTGCATATGCTCACAAAATATACACAAATGAGAAATTCGGACATGGGGCGCCCCTATATACTTGCATATGCTCACAAAATATACACAAATGAGAAATTCGGACATGGGGCGCCCTATATACTTGCATATGCTCACAAAATATACACAAATGAGAAATTCGGACATGGGGCGCCTATATACTTGCATATGCTCACAAAATATACACAAATGAGAAATTCGGACATGGGGCGCCTCTATATACTTGCATATGCTCACAAAATATACACAAATGAGAAATTCGGACATGGGGCGCCCCTATATACTTGCATATGCTCACAAAATATACACAAATGAGAAATTCGGACATGGGGCCCCTATATACTTGCATATGCTCACAAAATATACACAAATGAGAAATTCGGACATGGGGCGCCCCTATATACTTGCATATGCTCACAAAATATACACAAATGAGAAATTCGGACATGGGGCGCCCCTATATACTTGCATATGCTCACAAAATATACACAAATGAGAAATTCGGACATGGGGCACCTATATACTTGCATATGCTCACAAAATATACACAAATGAGAAATTCGGACATGGGGCGCCCTATATACTTGCATATGCTCACAAAATATACACAAATGAGAAATTCGGACATGGGGCGCTCCTATATACTTGCATATGCTCACAAAATATACACAAATGAGAAATTCGGACATGGGGCGCCACTATATACTTGCATATGCTCACAACATATACACAAATGATAAATTCGGACATGGGGCCCGTTATATACTTGCCTATGCTCACAAAATATACACAAATGAGAAATTCGTACATTGGACGCCCCTATATACTTGCATATGCTCACAAAATATCCACAAATGGGAAATTCGGACATGGGGCGCCCTATATACTTGCATATGCTCACAAAATATACACAAATGAGAAATTCGGACATGGGGCGCCCCTATATACTTGCATATGCTCACAAAATATACACAAATGAGAAATTCGGACATGGGGCGCCCCTATATACTTGCATATGCTCACAAAATATACACAAATGAGAAATTCGGACATGGGGCGCCCCTATATACTTGCATATGCTCACAAAATATACACAAATGAGAAATTTCGACATGGAACGCTCCTATATACTTGCATATGCTCACAAAATATACACAAATGATAAATTCGGACATGGGCGCGCTTATATACTTGCATATGCTCACAAAATATACACAAATGAGAAATTCGGACATGGGGCGCCCCTATATACTTGCATATGCTCACAAAATATACACAAATGAGAAATTCGGACATGGGGCGCCCTATATACTTGCATATGCTCACAAAATATACACAAATGAGAAATTCGGACATGGGGCGCCCCTATATACTTGCATATGCTCACAAAATATACACAAATGAGAAATTCGGACATGGGGCGCCCCTATATACTTGCATATGCTCACAAAATATACACAAATGAGAAATTCGGACATGGGGCGCCCCTATATACTTGCATATGCTCACAAAATATACACAAATGAGAAATTCGGACATGGGGCGCCCTATATACTTGCATATGCTCACAAAATATACACAAATGAGAAATTCGGACATGGGGCGCCCCTATATACTTGCATATGCTCACAAAATATACACAAATGAGAAATTCGGACATGGGGCGCCCCTATATACTTGCATATGCTCACAAAATATACACAAATGAGAAATTCGGACATGGGACGCCCTATATACTTGCATATGCTCACAAAATATACACAAATGAGAAATTCGGACATGGGGCCCCTATATACTTGCATATGCTCACAAAATATACACAAATGAGAAATTCGGACATGGGGCGCCCCTATATACTTGCATATGCTCACAAAATATACACAAATGAGAAATTCGGACATGGGGCGCCCCTATATACTTGCATATGCTCACAAAATATACACAAATGAGAAATTCGGACATGGGGCGCCCCTATATACTTGCATATGCTCACAAAATATACACAAATGAGAAATTCGGACATGGGGCGCCCTATATACTTGCATATGCTCACAAAATATACACAAATGAGAAATTCGGACATGGGGCGCCCTATATACTTGCATATGCTCACAAAATATACACAAATGAGAAATTCGGACATGGGGCGCCCCTATATACTTGCATATGCTCACAAAATATACACAAATGAGAAATTCGGACATGGGGCGCCCTATATACTTGCATATGCTCACAAAATATACACAAATGAGAATTCGGACATGGGCGCCCCTATATACTTGCATATGCTCACAAAATATACACAAATGAGAAATTCGGACATGGGACCCCTATATACTTGCATATGCTCACAAAATATACACAAATGAGAAATTCGGACATGGGCGCCCCTATATACTTGCATATGCTCACAAAATATACACAAATGAGAAATTCGGACATGGGGCCCCTATATACTTGCATATGCTCACAAAATATACACAAATGAGAAATTCGGACATGGGGCGCCCCTATATACTTGCATATGCTCACAAAATATACACAAATGAGAAATTCGGACATGGGGCGCCTATATACTTGCATATGCTCACAAAATATACACAAATGAAAAATTCGGACATGGGCGCCTTTTTTTCTTGCATATGCTCACAAAATATACACAAATGAGAAATTCGGACATGGGACCCCCTATATACTTGCATATGCTCACAAAATATACACAAATGAGAAATTCGGACATGGGGCGCCCCTATATACTTGCATATGCTCACAAAATATACACAAATGAGAAATTCGGACATGGGGCGCCCCTATATACTTGCATATGCTCACAAAATATACACAAATGAGAAATTCGGACATGGGGCACCCCTACATACTTGCATATGCTCACAAAATATACACAAATGAGAAATTCGGACATGGGGCGCCTCTACATACTTGCATATGCTCACAAAATATACACAAATGAGAAATTCTGATATGGGGTGACCCTATATACTTGCATATGCTCACAAAATATACACAAATGAGAAATTCGGACATGGGGCGCCCCTACATACTTGCATATGCTCACAAAATATACACAAATGAGAAATTCGGACATGGGGCGCCCCTATATACTTGCATATGCTCACAAAATATACACAAATGAGAAATTCGGACATGGGACCCCTATATACTTGCATATGCTCACAAAATATACACAAATGAGAAATTCGGACATGGGGCGCCCTATATACTTGCATATGCTCACAAAATATACACAAATGAGAAATTCGGACATGGGGCGCCCCTATATACTTGCATATGCTCACAAAATATACACAAATGAGAAATTCGGACATGGGGCGCCCCTATATACTTGCATATGCTCACAAAATATACACAAATGAGAAATTCGGACATGGGGCGCCCCTATATACTTGCATATGCTCACAAAATATACACAAATGAGAAATTCGGACATGGGGCGCCCCTATATACTTGCATATGCTCACAAAATATACACAAATGAGAAATTCGGACATGGGCGCCCCTATATACTTGCATATGCTCACAAAATATACACAAATGAGAAATTCGGACATGGGGCGCCCCTATATACTTGCATATGCTCACAAAATATACACAAATGAGAAATTCGGACATGGGGCGCCCCTATATACTTGCATATGCTCACAAAATATACACAAATGAGAAATTCGGACATGGGGCGCCCCTATATACTTGCATATGCTCACAAAATATACACAAATGAGAAATTCGGACATGGGGCGCCCCTATATACTTGCATATGCTCACAAAATATACACAAATGAGAAATTCGGACATGGGGCGCCCCTATATACTTGCATATGCTCACAAAATATACACAAATGAGAAATTCGGACATGGGGCGCCCTATATACTTGCATATGCTCACAAAATATACACAAATGAGAAATTCGGACATGGGGCGCCCCTATATACTTGCATATGCTCACAAAATATACACAAATGAGAAATTCGGACATGGGGCGCCCCTATATACTTGCATATGCTCACAAAATATACACAAATGAGAAATTCGGACATGGGGCGCCCTATATACTTGCATATGCTCACAAAATATACACAAATGAGAAATTCGGACATGGACCACCCCTATATACTTGCATATGCTCACAAAATATACACAAATGAGAAATTCGGACATGGGGCGCCCCTATATACTTGCATATGCTCACAAAATATACACAAATGAGAAATTCGGACATGGGGCGCCCCTATATACTTGCATATGCTCACAAAATATACACAAATGAGAAATTCGGACATGGGGCGCCCCTATATACTTGCATATGCTCACAAAATATACACAAATGAGAAATTCGGACATGGGGCGCCCTATATACTTGCATATGCTCACAAAATATACACAAATGAGAAATTCGGACATGGGACGCCCCTATATACTTGCATATGCTCACAAAATATACACAAATGAGAAATTCGGACATGGGGCGCCCCTATATACTTGCATATGCTCACAAAATATACACAAATGAGAAATTCGGACATGGGGCGCCCCTATATACTTGCATATGCTCACAAAATATACACAAATGAGAAATTCGGACATGGGGCGCCCCTATATACTTGCATATGCTCACAAAATATACACAAATGAGAAATTCGGACATGGGGCGCCCCTATATACTTGCATATGCTCACAAAATATACACAAATGAGAAATTCGGACATGGCGCCCCTATATACTTGCATATGCTCACAAAATATACACAAATGAGAAATTCGGACATGGGGCGCCCCTATATACTTGCATATGCTCACAAAATATACACAAATGAGAAATTCGGACATGGGACCCCTATATACTTGCATATGCTCACAAAATATACACAAATGAGAAATTCGGACATGGGGCGCCCCTATATACTTGCATATGCTCACAAAATATACACAAATGAGAAATTCGGACATGGGATGCCCCTATATACTTGCATATGCTCACAAAATATACACAAATGAGAAATTCGGACATGGGCGCCCCTATATACTTGCATATGCTCACAAAATATACACAAATGAGAAATTCGGACATGGGGCGCCCCTATATACTTGCATATGCTCACAAAATATACACAAATGAGAAATTCGGACATGGGGCGCCCCTATATACTTGCATATGCTCACAAAATATACACAAATGAGAAATTCGGACATGGGACCCCCTATATACTTGCATATGCTCACAAAATATACACAAATGAGAAATTCGGACATGGGGCGCCCCTATATACTTGCATATGCTCACAAAATATACACAAATGAGAAATTCGGACATGGGGCGCCCCTATATACTTGCATATGCTCACAAAATATACACAAATGAGAAATTCGGACATGGGGCGCCCTACATACTTGCATATGCTCACAAAATATACACAAATGAGAAATTCGGACATGGGGCGCCTCTACATACTTGCATATGCTCACAAAATATGAAAAAATGAGAAATTTCGACATGGCGCGCCCCTACAAACTTGCATATGCTCCCAAAATATACACAAATGAGAAATACGGACAAGGGGCGCCCCTACATACATGCATATGCTCACAAAATATACACAAATGAGAAATTCGGACATGGGGCGCCCTATATACTTGCATATGCTCACAAAATATACACAAATGAGAATTCGGACATGGGGCGCTCCTATATACTTGCATATGCTCACAAAATATACACAAATGAGAAATTCGGACATGGCGCGCCCTATATACTTGCATATGCTCACAAAATATACACAAATGAGAAATTCGGACATGGGGCGCCCCTATATACTTGCATATGCTCACAAAATATACACAAATGAGAAATTCGGACATGGGGCCCCTATATACTTGCATATGCTCACAAAATATACAGAAATGAGAAATTCGGCAATGGGGCGCACCTATACTTGCATATGCTCACAAAATATACACAAATGAGAAATTCGGACATGGGGCGCCCCTATATACTTGCATATGCTCACAAAATATACACAAATGAGAAATTCGGACATGGGGCGCCCCTATATACTTGCATATGCTCACAAAATATACACAAATGAGAAATTCGGACATGGGGCGCCCCTATATACTTGCATATGCTCACAAAATATACACAAATGAGAAATTCGGACATGGGGCCCCTACATACTTGCATATGCTCACAAAATATACACAAATGAGAAATTCGGACATGGCGCGCCCCTATATACTTGCATATGCTCACAAAATATACACAAATGAGAAATTCGGACATGGGGCGCCCCTATATACTTGCATATGCTCACAAAATATACACAAATGAGAAATTCGGACATGGGGCCCCTATATACTTGCATATGCTCACAAAATATACACAAATGAGAAATTCGGACATGGGTCGCCCCTACATACTTGCATATGCTCACAAAATATACACAAATGAGAAATTCGGACATGGGGCGCCCCTATATACTTGCATATGCTCACAAAATATACACAAATGAGAAATTCGGACATGGGGCGCCCTATATACTTGCATATGCTCACAAAATATACACAAATGAGAAATTCGGACATGGGGCGCCCCTATATACTTGCATATGCTCACAAAATATACACAAATGAGAAATTCGGACATGGGGCCCCTATATACTTGCATATGCTCACAAAATATACAGAAATGAGAAATTCGGACATGGGGCGCCTCTATATACATGCGTATGCTCACAAAATATACACAAATGAGAAATTCGGTCATGGGTCGCCCTATATGCTTGCATATGCTCACAAAATATAAACAAATGAGAAATTCGGACATGGGGCGCTCCTATATACTTGCATATGCTCACAAAATATACACAAATGAGAAATTCGGACATGGGGCGCTCCTATATACTTGCATATGCTCACAAAATATACACAAATGAGAAATTCGGACATGGGGCGCCCCTATATACTTGCATATGCTCACAAAATATACACAAATGAGAAATTCGGACATGGACGCCCCTATATACTTGCATATGCTCACAAAATATACACAAATGAGAAATTCGGACATGGGCGCCCCTATATACTTGCATATGCTCACAAAATATACACAAATGAGAAATTCGGACATGGGGCGCCCCTATATACTTGCATATGCTCACAAAATATACACAAATGAGAAATTCGGACATGGGGCGCCCCTATATACTTGCATATGCTCACAAAATATACACAAATGAGAAATTCGGACATGGGACCCCTATATACTTGCATATGCTCACAAAATATACACAAATGAGAAATTCGGACATGGGGCGCCCCTATATACTTGCATATGCTCACAAAATATACACAAATGAGAAATTCGGACATGGGCGCTCCTATATACTTGCATATGCTCACAAAATATACACAAATGAGAAATTCGGACATGTGGGGCGCCCTATATACTTGCATATGCTCACAAAATATACACAAATGAGAAATTCGGACATGGACGCCCCTATATACTTGCATATGCTCACAAAATATACACAAATGAGAAATTCGGACATGGGGCACCCCTACATACTTGCATATGCTCACAAAATATACACAAATGAGAAATTCGGACATGGGGCGCCTCTATATACGTGCATATGCTAACAAAATATGAAAAAAATGAGAAATTTCGACATCGCGCGCCACTACATACTTGCATATGCTCACAAAATATACACAAATGAGAAATTCGGACATGGGGCGCCCCTATATACTTGCATATGCTCACAAAATATACACAAATGAGAAATTCGGACATGGGACGCCCCTATATACTTGCATATGCTCACAAAATATACACAAATGAGAAATTCGGACATGGGGCGCCCTATATACTTGCATATGCTCACAAAATATACACAAATGAGAAATTCGGACATGGGGCGCCCCTATATACTTGCATATGCTCACAAAATATACACAAATGAGAAATTCGGACATGGGGCGCCCTATATACTTTCATATGCTCACAAAATATACACAAATGAGAAATTCGGACATGGGGCCCCTACATACTTGCATATGCTCACAAAATATACACAAATGAGGAATTCGGACATGGGGCACCCTTACATACTTGCATATATTGACAAAATATACACAAATGAGAAATTCGGACATGGGGCGCCTCTACATACTTGCATATGCTCACAAAATATGAAAAAATGAGAAATTTCGACATGGCGCGCCCCTACATACTTGCATATGCTCCCAAAATATACACAAATGAGAAATTCGGACATGGGGCGCCCCTACATACTTGCATATGCTCACAAAATATACACAAATGAGAAATTCGGACATGGGGCGCCCCTATATACTTGCATATGCTCACAAAATATACACAAATGAGAAATTCGGACATGGGACCCCCTATATACTTGCATATGCTCACAAAATATACACAAATGAGAAATTCGGACATGGGGCGCCCCTATATACTTGCATATGCTCACAAAATATACACAAATGAGAAATTCGGACATGGGGCGCCCCTATATACTTGCATATGCTCACAAAATATACACAAATGAGAAATTCGGACATGGGGCGCCCCTATATACTTGCATATGCTCACAAAATATACACAAATGAGAAATTCGGACATGGGGCGCCCCTATATACTTGCATATGCTCACAAAATATACACAAATGAGAAATTCGGACATGGGGCGCCCCTATATACTTGCATATGCTCACAAAATATACACAAATGAGAAATTCGGACATGGGGCGCCCCTATATACTTGCATATGCTCACAAAATATACACAAATGAGAAATTCGGACATGGGGCGCCCTATATACTTGCATATGCTCACAAAATATACACAAATGAGAAATTCGGACATGGGGCGCCCCTATATACTTGCATATGCTCACAAAATATACACAAATGAGAAATTCGGACATGGGGCCCTATATACTTGCATATGCTCACAAAATATACACAAATGAGAAATTCGGACATATGGCGCCCCTATATACTTGCATATGCTCACAAAATATACACAAATGAGAAATTCGGACATGGGGCGCCCTATATACTTGCATATGCTCACAAAATGTACACAAATGAGAATTCGGACATGGGGCGCCCCTATATACTTGCATATGCTCACAAAATATACACAAATGAGAAATTCGGACATGGGGCGCCCATATGTACTTGCATATGCTCACAAAATATACACAAATGAGAAATTCGGACATGGGGCGCCCTATATACTTGCATATGCTCACAAAATATACACAAATGAGAAATTTGGACATGGGGCGCCCTATATACTTGCATATGCTCACAAAATATACACAAATGAGAAATTCGGACATGGGACCCCTATATACTTGCATATGCTCACAAAATATACACAAATGAGAAATTCGGACATGGGGCGCCCCTATATACTTGCATATGCTCACAAAATATACACAAATGAGAAATTCGGACATGGGGCGCCCCTATATACTTGCATATGCTCACAAAATATACACAAATGAGAAATTCGGACATGGGGCGCCCCTATATACTTGCATATGCTCACAAAATATACACAAATGAGAAATTCGGACATGGGGCGCCCCTATATACTTGCATATGCTCACAAAATATACACAAATGAGAAATTCGGACATGGGGCGCCCCTATATACTTGCATATGCTCACAAAATATACACAAATGAGAAATTCGGACATGGGGCGCACCTATATACTTGCATATGCTCACAAAATATACACAAATGAGAAATTCGGACATGGGGCGCCCTATATACTTGCATATGCTCACAAAATATACACAAATGAGAAATTCGGACATGGGGCGCCCCTATATACTTGCATATGCTCACAAAATATACACAAATGAGAAATTCGGACATGGGGCGCCCTATATACTTGCATATGCTCACAAAATATACACAAATGAGAAATTCGGACATGGGGCGCCCTATATACTTGCATATGCTCACAAAATATACACAAATGAGAAATTCGGACATGGGGCGCCCCTATATACTTGCATATGCTCACAAAATATACACAAATGAGAAATTCGGACATGGGACCCCTATATACTTGCATATGCTCACAAAATATACACAAATGAGAAATTCGGACATGGGGCGCCCCTATATACTTGCATATGCTCACAAAATATACACAAATGAGAAATTCGGACATGGGGCGCCCCATATACTTGCATATGCTCACAAAATATACACAAATGAGAAATTCGGACATGGGGCGCCCCTATATACTTGCATATGCTCACAAAATATACACAAATGAGAAATTCGGACATGGGGCGCCCTATATACTTGCATATGCTCACAAAATATACACAAATGAGAAATTCGGACATGGGACGCCCCTATATACTTGCATATGCTCACAAAATATACACAAATGAGAAATTCGGACATGGGGCGGACCTATATACTTGCATATGCTCACAAAATATACACAAATGAGAAATTCGGACATGGGGCGCCCTATATACTTGCATATGCTCACAAAATATACACAAATGAGAAATTCGGACATGGGGCGCCCTATATACTTGCATATGCTCACAAAATATACACAAATGAGAAATTCGGACATGGGGCGGCCTATATACTTGCATATGCTCACAAAATATACACAAATGAGAAATTCGGACATGGGCGCCCTATATACTTGCATATGCTCACAAAATATACACAAATGAGAAATTCGGACATGGGGCGCCCCTATATACTTGCATATGCTCACAAAATATACACAAATGAGAAATTCGGACATGGGACCCCCTATATACTTGCATATGCTCACAAAATATACACAAATGAGAAATTCGGACATGGGCGCCCCTATATACTTGCATATGCTCACAAAATATACACAAATGAGAAATTCGGACATGGGACGCCCCCATATACTTGCATATGCTCACAAAATATACACAAATGAGAAATTCGGACATGGGGCGCCCCTATATACTTGTATATGCTCACAAAATATACACAAATGAGAAATTCGGACATGGGGCGCCCTATATACTTGCATATGCTCACAAAATATACACAAATGAGAAATTCGGACATGGGCGCCCCTATATACTTGCATATGCTCACAAAATATACACAAATGAGAAATTCGGACATGGGACCCCTACATACTTGCATATGCTCACAAAATATACACAAATGAGAAATTCGGACATGGGGCGCCCTATATACTTGCATATGCTCACAAAATATACACAAATGAGAAATTCGGACATGGGGCGCCCCTATATACTTGCATATGCTCACAAAATATACACAAATGATAAATTGGGACATGGGGCACCCTTACATACTTGCATATATTGACAAAATATACACAAATGAGAAATTCGGACATGGGGCGCCTCTACATACTTGCATATGCTCACAAAATATGAAAAAATGAGAAATTTCGACATCGCGCGCCACTACATACTTGCATATGCTCCCAAAATATACACAAATGAAAAATTTGGACATGGGGCAACCTACATACTTGCATATGCTCACAAAATATACACAGATGAGAAATTCGGACATAGGACGCCCCTATATACTTGCATATGCTCACAAAATATACACAAATGAGAAATTCGGACATGGGCGCTCCTATATACTTGCATATGCTCACAAAATATACACAAATGAGAAATTTCGACATGGCGCGCCCCTATATACTTGCATATGCTCACAAAATATACACAAATGAGAAATTCGGACATGGGGCGCCCCTATATACTTGCATATGCTCACAAAATATACACAAATGAGAAATTCGGACATGGGACGCCCCTATATACTTGCATATGCTCACAAAATATGCACAAATGAGAAATTCGGACATGGGGCGTCCCCATAAGCTTGCATATGCTCACAAAATATACACAAGTGAGAAATTCCGACATGTG